>JACDJE010000432.1:993587-1070383 GCA_016647715.1 Pavo muticus | reverse complement strand
CTCTCCTCTCCTCTCCTCTCCTCTCCTCTCTCCTCCCCCCTTTTTCTTTTTTTCCTTTTCCTTTTTCCTTTTTATTTTTCCTTTTTTCTTGTTTTTTCTTCCTCTTTTCCTCCTTTTCTTTCTTGCTTTTTCATTTCCTTTTTCTTTTTTTTTTTTTTTTCCTGTTCTCCATAGAAAAGTCTTAAAAAGTTCAGTCTTTCATAACCAACATGAAGGATTTGGAAAATAAATGTCATACATGGAATGGAGACACTATAAGGGCAAGTGGATTATTGTAATTATGCACAAAATTAATAGCTTGATCATGACATACCACAGAGATATTGCTCTCAGCATCAGAACTACACCCTGTTAAACTTCTACTCAAACCCCACGTTTCTTGATGGGAAGCATAAAGCCTATCAGACTCTGCACATATCTCATCCATGGGATGAATTTCACTCACTAATGGACTAAACCATGTATTCTGCTTCGATGAGGGTGCCATGGGTGGTAAGTCACTGGCCAAGGAAAATGTAAAGCCAGTACTTTTAATTTGTCCTGAGCGTAAGCTGCTTGGTTTTCACAGGTGATGAGTGTCAGCACAGGCTCCTAGAGACATCACTGCAAGCTAGGAAATCATCCTCACTATGACTCTAAGTGCTCAAATAACAGATACCTGCTTTCTCCGGATTTCGCATTTCAAAATTGTGGTGAAATCATTATTTTCATCTATTAAAAAAATTATGATAATGTGTTATTAGGTACTGGCCAGGGAATGCAGTCAGACAAATACAAGAGTGTTGCCAATCCTTGTGATTTTATCTGGACCTTTATTACATGTTTTCAAAACCTCAGACTTTGGAGTCATGGGATTAGATACAAATCTCAGGTTTCTCTTCTTTGTTTTTTCTTTTAATAAAGGGAAGGAAAGGAGGTTTGAAAACTTCTTGTAGGTATATTCTTTCGATTCAAAAAACAGATGAAAAACTGGCTGGTAAGGAGAATTTAAAAACGTAGATGAAAATTGGAAGCTGTTAAAAAATATTTTACTATTCATCCAAAAAAACATAAGCCCACAGCTGAAAGAGGACTAAATCAGGTTTTTTAAAAGCTGTTTTACGAGGGAAGTGAATGCAGCTATGAAAAGAATAATAAAACTCCAATATGTAGAAAGTAGGGAAGCTTAAAAGCAAAAAGTAGAAACTAGCAATTGTAGAGATTGCTGGGGGAGGGAAGGACACTGCAGGGGAATAGGAGGATGGCAAAGCTGGGACAATAAGTAGGAATCTTTAATGCACTAGCATGACAAAGAATGATAATACTATTTTGGTTTCTGGATGGATATTGACGAATGGGAAAGGACGAGACAGACCTGTAAATAATAATTCAGAAGTAGCAAGTATCTTCAGGAAACAATTGCATTCCAGCCTGGGGAGAAATATAGATTACAGAGAGGGTACATGGTGATGACTTTCCATTACAGTAAAAGTCATGTAAAATAACAGTAAAATCAGGGGTTTAGATGTCTGTATAACCGGTATAGCAGAGTTACAAAACCAAAGATCAGTAAGTGATGCTAAGCTGAGCTGTAACTTGCATCCTGGGAATGGAAACAGTCCTAGAACAAACCAACAGAATAGAGTGGGTGACTTTGGGCTCTCAGCCTGACACAGTCACAGACAGAAGAATGGAGTCATACTCATGGGACTCCACTGAAAAACATTAACACCTATCAGCATAGGAAATAACTCTCATCAAGCCCATCTCACATGAGTTTTGATAGGCAAAAAAATGACAGCACTGAAGTTGAATATTTCCACAGGAATCCTGTGAATTACAGCACAAAGTTTCTCTTATGGAATTGGTACTTCTGGCTAATCAACACGATATACATTGAAATTGATAGAAATGCCAGATAGGAGGAAAATGGTTTGATAAATGTTTATGTACATTTTTGACCCAATACACTTCATAGCTGTACTCTATATGGATTTGTCTGTAGCCTTACTTTATTTAAAATGTATTCCAATGGCAATGAAAAAAAACATGGAAATCGCTATGGATAAACACAGAATCATAGAATATCCCAAGTTGGAAAGGACTCAGAAGGATCACTGAGTCCAAATCCAACTCTACATTGTAAATGACACTGGGACAAGCAAGAAAGATAAACACAAAGACAGATTGTAGATTCTGGGGATTGACAAGCTGAGCATACAGAAACTGCTAGTATTTCCACATGGTGAAATATAAGATCATGTGCTTAGAAATTGCATGTATGGACCTGATCTACCAGGTGGAGCTGGGGGACAAGGTTGCACACTCTGGAAGGGAGTAGTTTCAGTAGGGATTGGGGGGTGATGGTGGATATTGGTTTAATGTGCAAGTCTTAGTCATTCTGTAAGCCTTGAGTTACAATTAGAAGTGGATAAATGGTGGAAGTAGTCAAAGCAGGGGTTGCAAATCTGGTAAGGTTTAACAGAAGGACAAATGAATATCTTTAAAGGTGGTGGATGCCCCATCCCTGGAGACATTCAAGGTCAGGCTGGGTGCAGCTCTGAGCACTCTGATGGAGCTGTGGGTGTCCCTGTTCATTGCAGGGAGTTGGAGCTGATGAAGGTCCCTTCCAACTCAAACAGTTCTATGATTCTGTGACAAAAATTGGAAAATGTGCTGAGAAAGCCTCAATTGCTTTAGATTTAAAAGATTCTTTGCATGTAGGGGGAGCATTTCTCACCACCCTTACCACAAGCTCACAGTCTTATGCCTACCTTTCTTACAATACATATTGGCATATGTATTGTATGTCAGTATGTCAATACAGAGACCTCTTCTTTCCTCAGGCACTTTCCTGAAAGGAATATGAATTTTGAATGGTGTAACAGCACATTTCAAAGGATATCTGTCTTCTAGGGAGGGCATATGCCTGCAGTCCCTATGGAGGAACCTGCTGAACTGTCTTCTTGGCTTTCCGCAGTCCATGTCCCAAACAACATCAACCACTTTGGAAGGTTAAAAAAAGAAATACGTGGAAGGATTTGAGCTGAGCTGAAAATGTGACCCAATCTTGGCTTCAATCATCCAGCCAGTGCTGCTTTCCTTTACTCCCTTCCTAGTAATGTGTAGAAGATATGAGGCAGTAGTGTGTGTCCACCAGAACCTCTGCTCTTGCCTCAGTACCTCCCAAAGAAGAACAATTTGTTCCCTTAATTGGGATAACTGGGACTGAAATCCTGGGTGAGGCTTAGTGCTTCTGGGAATCCAAGGTGGAGAGGGTTGTGCAGAAGGCCATAAAAGCCTTATGTTTCACCAAAGTTTCCTGCCCTGTGGAACAGTGGATAACTGTTGGGGCTGGAGAGATGGAAAATTGGGGAGTACTGGAAAGATGATGCTGAAGTGGGTATTGTGGGGCTAGTGGCAGATCATTGGGTGCAGAGGACAGAATGGGTAGGAAGAGGAGGAAAGCACAGAGTCATGGTCAAAACTAGCCAGGATTAGGCCCCTTCAAAATGATGCTTGTTATTTATTCACCTTTTCTTGTTTCTGCCAGTCCCAATCAGTGCTTGGGCATCTTAGCACACGGCTCACTCCAATGCTTCAGGAGGTGAGTCTGTACCAGTGGGCCAACAGAAATATGGCAACAGAGGAAGGAGCAGAGAAAGGAGCCAGCCACGAGTTGAAGTCCCTGAAAACATCATCAAGAACTACAAGTGGGGGAGCAAAATATATGGGAGGTCAACTCATAACTATTCCCGCTATTCAAGTGCTCTCCCTTTCTTCTACCTGTCTGTTGGCTGTCCTGATGTGAATCCTCCTGGGAGGGGCTTTATTTGGTCCAACAGCACTGCTCTTCACACTCATTTGTGCCCTAGTTGGCACTGCAATAAGCCTCCTTAGTAATAAAAATAAGGTGGGGGGATTTATGAAATACGCAGCACTGGGGATTTGAAACCACAGAATACCTGCTTCTCAGCTTGGCAGTCCTTCTGCAGCTCTGTTCTCCATCTGCAAGGAGGATAAAGGCTCCAGGGAAAATAAAAGCCCTGCTTGAGCACTAAAGCAGCAGGGCGTACTGCAGCAAAAAAGGGAAATCACGGCTCCGCAGGAAGCAATGGTGAAAATCTTGTTGCCTTTGGTGGGGCCAGGACATTGCCTAATGCTTTTCATTGAGGTTTAGCATATGGTTCCCACTGGTTTCCCTTGGCATTCAGATCTGTGGGGGTGAAAGAGCTCGTCAGTGGTCCTGCAGCACAAGGAAGAAGAGGAATGGAATTCAGTACAGGGAGTTTGATGGGGCTTGCTTGAATTCCTCCAAGGGAAGGAAAGGGTTTTTCCTGTTTCCAGGCATGTGGCAACGTAGCAGATCCTTTTCTGCTTGCTATATCACACGGCTAATAAAACTCCCGCGCTCCACGCTCAGCAGATGGTTTTGTGGCTGATGATGCATGAACCAGAACAAGATCCTGTTCCTTTTCCCTGCAGCTTTCCTGGTTCTACAGTGTTAGAAAGGGCAAAGGTTGCCTGCGAGTTACTGTACATGTTGATAATATAGCAGCGCAGGGCAGGGAAACCGTGACGGTTCGAGTGGGGGATCATCAAGGGAGAAAACAAGAGAGAGATGAGTGAGATTTCAAATGCTGCGTTGAGAGGCACTGCAGAATCTTTCATCAGAAAGGAGGAGGGATTTTACAAGCTGCCTCTGCTGAGTGAGGCTTTGCAGGACTGCTGTGATGTAGCAGACTCCAAGGTTGACCTTCCCAACCCTGCTTTCTCTCTGCACTGAAAATGATCCCAGCTCATGCGTGGATCCCCATGCAGCAAATTGCATTTAACTGATGATGGGTTCACTTTCCTCAGTTTGCTTTCACAGGACACATAACAACAGCCCTGGAACTCAAGAGATCCTCCACTGATGAGCTGAAACCTCTTGAGTCTTACAGTCTTGCCAATCACAGAATCATGGAATCACCAACGTTGGAAAACACCTCCAAGATCATCTAGTCCAACTGTTCTCCTACAACCAATATTTCCCCACTAAATCATGTCCCTTAGTACCACATCCACACTTTTGTTGAACATCTCCAGGTCTGGTGACTCAACCACCTCCCCGGGTAGCCCATTCCAGCTCCCAACCACGTAATTTTACGCCCTGTGATTTGAACACAAGGTGTGGTCAGAGTTAGACCCATAGCTGTGTTTGGAAAGCTCTGCATGGAGATGCACATGGAGCAGAAGAAAGGTTTTTCTGGGAACTCAGACTGGGTCTGAGTGTGGCAGAGGGCTTTGGGCAGCCTGGTCTGATGGGAGATGTCCCTGTCCATGACAGTGTTGGAACTGGATGAGATTTAAGGTCACTTCCAACATAAACCATGCTGTGATTGTATGAAATGACTGTCTCTAATTGGCATAAATCTTTCTGATTTCTCCATTTCCCATATAGGAGATGGCTCAGACTTAGCCAATGTCACAAGCAAAGAGACTGACATGGAAAATCACCAAGGATATCCCTCCAATGGCCAATGGATGAGATTTTCCAGAACATTCCATCAAGGGGGAACCAACCTCCAAGTGTGCCCGACGTTGAGATGTACTCAATAAATAAAGATATACGAGGGAGATATTAGGTTTTGCAGCTTGATTTGTCTTTGAGTACAGTGACGTTAACCTCTTCTGCCCACTCAAACCTCAGCAGAAACTTTCACTGCCTCATGAAACATGAGGGATGAGAAAGGTTTCTGCAGAAAGCTCAGAGACTAAAAATAATGTGTCTGGGTTAAAAATTCAGGAGATTTAAGATAAAGCCTGCCTGTTGGGTTTTAAGAGTTTTAGAATATGGCCACTTTTTATATTTTCAGGAGGTATAGAAACTTAGTTTAAGGTAAGTAAATAAAAGAACGAAAGCTGGGATTTTCTCATAATTATTGCTTCTAGCAGTCTGGAAGTGAAATTATGGCATTGGGACTGACTGGGATAAAAACGTCGCAGCTTTCCTGGAAGCAACAAAGCAGATCTCACTTTTAAGGCTTTCTCTCATCCCAGCTGGGTGCTCACGCAGTGTTTGAACTTGGCAGTTCATTGGGAAAAGTTGCTCCCGGGGCAGAGGGAGAACATGAGATGCTCCAGGTCCACAAAGAAGGACCAGGCAGATGGAGTTCTCCAGGAATTTCCTTCATCTCTCCTCTAGAAAGGTTGTTCATTCGATCAGGAGGACTCTAAATCTTCATCCAGGATTTTGAGATCCCTAAAACACCCAGGCCCATTGGTCAGACTTCCCCAGTCCTAGCTGGACTGCACCAAGCAGATGTTCTTTTGCTCAGAAAAAATCTCCAGAAGATCCACTTCCCTAAGATACCTTCACCTCTCTTAACAGAGCAAAGTAATGGCAATGCTACCCATGTACATATCTTACCCACTCGAAGTTTGCAGGACAGAAGCTGTTTCCTGATAAGTATTTGAGCCTCTGGGCCCTCCTCCTCAGTGCTGACAGGAGAAAGGTTTTGGAAGGGCTACAAGCACATCTAGCTGACATGAAAAGTCTCAGAATTCATTCACTGGCTACTTCAGCTGGGCCATTTTATTTTATTTTTTTGTCAGAGCAAGATGTGAGTCCTTATATCTTCCCTTTTCGAATGGGAAAATGAGGCACAGGTGATGAGTTTAACACTGGAATTTGTTCAAGCTCCTCCAATGTTTCCACTCACTGCTTTCTGGTCAGAAGAGGACAACGGTTGGAGTGTCATCTTCCCCATTAAATGCTGCCAGATAATCCAAGCAAGGGAGATGATGGATATTATCTCCATGATATCGACCCAGAAATAAATCTGGTGTCATAGATGGAAATACCGAAAACCCCAAAAACAAAGAACTCAAGGCTTCCCTCATAAGGGAAGATGAGGAAGAACACAAAGAAGTCTTCCTGAGTTTGCAGGTAGCCTGAGGCATTGGGTTTGAGGCACCTCAGCTCACATGTGGGTATTGACTCCATGGGTGCTCTCCAGGACTTTGTTCTTCATCTATAGGGTGAGAAGTGATATGGATTCAACAAAGCCCTGCAGAACACCCATGGAAAACAAGAAGGCAGATGGCAAGATTTGGCCTGCTACTCCAACCTGCTGAACCCCTGCTGCCTACTCCTCCTCGTTACTCTACCATAGACTTCAGTAAATAGCAAACAGCTGCTGGGGCTCATTCCTCGCTGATATATAATGGTAAGAAGTGTCTAAATGGAGCTGGAAAAAAAAAATCCTTCAATAACAGCATACCTTTCCTAAACTGCTTCCAGCATAATCATTCCACACAAATCATCCCATAAACACCTTTGAAGCTCCCAGTAAAGCATGCATGGCCTCCACTGATGTTATTAGAGGACTCCTCAAGAGTAAATTGAGAGAAGGCAGCCACTGCTGGTGCCAGACTCCTCCTTCTTCTCCTGTGTTCCTTTTTCTCCCAGGGCTTTCTGGTCTCAGTTAGTGCCATGAAGTCTGTAATGCTGAGATATTCTTTTTGCACATCCACTCTCTGGCTCTTCCTGTAAAGAGCTCAGCCCTTGCAGGCTCACCACAGAGGATGACTCTTCATCATGACACCCAGAAGGATGTTTTTGGGGAAAGAGAAGTCTCAATAGAAGAATGGGCCAAATGCTACCTCCAGAGTCCTGCTGAGTTCACTGGATATCTGATCTTCAGCTCACTCCTGTGATTATGATATGTGTAAATAAGAAACTGGAGTGTGAGATAGACGCTGTTGCAATGGATGCTTAGGTATGAGATCAAAATCCAAGTGACCCCAAAAGGGAAGAGGAACCAAGCTCTCAGTACCACAACTGCATCCATACCCATTGGTGGAGAGAGCGGGCAGTGGCAAGGGGCTCTCCGAGTTCTCCCAAACCTCTCCAAATGGGAGGTTCAATGGGTAAAGGAATGCTGGCAGACAGTGCAATTTCCAACAGCTGCTCCTGCAAATCACTCCCATAGCTGGGAGCCTGGGTCTGGCCCAGATTCACCCAAAGGTAGCTGCAGAGGGGCATGATGGAAATCTTGTTTGTTGGAGCTGCTGCCTTGGTAAAAGAAGCCATTCCACAATTTGTAGCATACATGGAAGCTGGTGTTGAGTTATTTTGCATCTCATAAGCTCCAAGCTCTGGTTGAAAGTATTTCCTTTGAAGGCACATCCAAAATAGTATTTTAAATGTGGATTCTCTTGTGTTTAGAGATACAGTTGAATTCGTCTTTCTTTCTCTGTAGGAACTGGTGGATTATCCCTCTTTTATCAGTTGCTGTAGAATTCGCACAAACTTCACATCCCTGAGCCCTGTTTTGCTCTGCTGGACAAAACGACAAGAGTTATCAAAGCACTGCAGTTGGAATAAGTACACCCATACACTGTGGGATCGGTAAATGTTGTTTCCTTTGGAAATCAGGTTGAAAATTAAGTTCAGAGCATGCTCATTACTGCTGGACTTCACTTCTATTCTGCTGTTGCATGATGCTGAAAACAACAGCTTTCTAACAAAGTTCATTAGAAGTTGGGCTTGATGATCATTATGGGTCCAACTCATAATATTCTATGATTCCATGATTCCATCTTTAATTAATCTGGTTAAAACTGTCCGTGTGGAAGCTGAGTCTCTGGCTATTATATCATCTAAAGCTTCTTCAGGAGAAATCCAATTATAAAATGAGCATTTTTTACAGTGGCACTTCCCAGACCCTAACTTTACAGCTGTGAAGCACCCAGGATGTGGTATAGTTTGCAATGAACACAGATGAGAATACAAATTCAGGAATGACCTTACTGGGACAGATTAAAGGGACCATCTGTCCCCATAATTCACCTCTGACATTGGTCCATGCTGAGGAAAAGGGTATTGGAAATCAGGGGTCCTTCTCCTGGCTGTGCTTGCCTGCTTTCTCAGCTTGAGATTACACCCAGGGTATTGTCTTTAGTATATAACCATGGACCTGCTCTATGTGGGGTCTTCTTTTCACACAAGCACAGTGAAAGCCTTTTGCTTTAGCCTGGAAACAAATATATCCCCAGTCCCAAAAGTGGCTGGTGCAAGACATAATAAATTAGTGAGGTCAGACAGCTGAGGATGAGATTACGAGTTATCTGAGGCAAACTTACAAGGTTTTACTTCTCACTCTGCTTTCAGGTTTCAAATATGCTTTCCTTCAACCTATGATGCACACACACGCTCAGAGTTTTATTGGGAAAGGCTTGAAGTAAATCTCTTTATTATTAAGGAGAGAATGGGATTCAGAGCTTTGGATGGGGGAGATTTATTTCAGTTCCTGTCCTGTTCTCATCCATCTCTGGAATTCCCCAACAATTGCAATGTGAGGAAGAGAAGCTTCATCTCCTATTTCTTCCTGACAAATGGCAAATTGCTCCAGGGGTTGAGAAGGTGAAGGAGATGATAAAAGACCTTGTTTAAAATAAGAGGGGAACTATGCAATAAATTATTATTAATAATAATACCAACTCACAGACCTAAGGCAGAAGAGTCTTCAGCAGGTGAAACGACATAGAGAAATCATCCCATCCACTGGTGAAATACAACCTCCCCTAGCAAAGCTTAGCAGTTTGGATGAGAACATATGGAGGGTCTGAGCTGAGAAAGGCTGCCCTTTGGCTTCCTGCTACCTTGAAGGATGTATTTGGTTCTACCATCTCAGATCTGTATGCCCTGAAGCTTCCTCCGTGCCCTCTGTAGTGCTGTCTCCCTCTGGCATGTTGCAAAGGAGATTTTGCCTCATCTGGAAGGGATCATGTTCTGTAGTGCAGTCCACCAGGGAAAGCATTGCTCTTTCACACTGCCCAGGACGCATAAGCTCACCTGGAGCTCCCATTCTGCACTCTTTGGAGTGCTTCCATGAGACATGAAGTGCAAATTTTGGCAAGCTTTCATAAAATCAATCTGCAATTCAGGAGCTCTACCAGTTTCTCTAAATCATCACAGTGAGTTGGTCACTTTAGTGTGATGGTAGCCTTTCTGTCTCCTGTCATAGAATCAGAATCATAGAATGGTTTGGGTTGGAAGGGACCTTTAAGACCATCTAATTCCAACCTTCCTGCTATAGGCAAGGACACCTCCCTCTAGACCAAGTCAAAAGGATATACGGCACTGTCCAGTCTTGCAAGGCAGTGGAGAGATGTACTAAAGCTGATGAGATGTCCACAGGCCAGTAGTGCAGGCTTTAGCCCAGGCAAAGTTAAGAAGCAGCATCCCAACCCAAAATGGCGTTCATGGCAATGCATTGGAACATGCAGCTCAGGGAAGTGGTGGAGTCACCATCCCTGGAAGCGCTTGAGAACCGTGGAGATATTCTGAGGGGCTGGTTTAGTAAGCCTGGTGGGGATGGTTCGACAGTTGGACTTGGTGATCTTAGATGTCTTTTGCAATCTTAATGATTCTGTGATTCCATGTCCTGGAACCTGCCTCCAGCTAGGGTCTGCACAAGCTTTTTCAAGGGAAAAGGCAAGAAAACTTGCAATAGTCTGCCCTTAACATCTTTCCCCAGTTTATTTCTGGATTCTTATATCTGAATATTAATAAAAGCAAATTATTTTAGCCACACATCTGGGAGTCAGTTACAACTACTAACTGTTTCCAGAAAAAGATGGGCCAAGATGCAAAGCCAGCCCTCAAAAATTCAAAAATAATATCTCTGCCCATTTTCTCACTCCAGAACATCAGCAGCTGGAAGTTTCAGGCACCAAGGGAGTGTTGGCCCAGCACACTGATGTGGTTCCTTCTTGGAAATCTTTTCACAGCTCTCTGCTTATCCCTCACACATCACAGGCACCTACCATCCAGCTGATACGGTCTTTCTTTTCTTGGCAAGAGCAGTTCTGCTTGCAGCTCCAGCTTTGCTGTAGGGTTTGTAGGTGAACCTCAGCAAGACGTTGAGCTGACGCACTTTGAGAAACAAATAACGACACCTTCTTGGGCTATTCAGTCCAACACAAGCTGTATTTGCTTGCAAAGCAGTCAGTTTAGATGGAGCTGTGTCTGTTCTTCCTGGGGCTTAAGATAACACAAATAATATAAACAATTTACANAAAAAAGCTTTCCACAGATTGTACAGCACAGTTCTAGGGAAAAAAAGAAAATACATAGAGACTTGCATTGGCACTCATTGGTTTCGGGTGAATGCATCATTCTGTATTCTGTGCAGACCCAATCTCCTTTCAGAACATCCAGCTCAAGGATTGAGCTGGGAACAGTGATTTCCCTGAGGAATAGATCATAAAGTCATAGAGTCACCAAGATTGAAAAAGATCTACCAGGTCATCCAGTCCATCCATCCACCTACCACCAGTAGAACCCCACAGATGAAGATGTTCACTATTCAGGGTGCACAGTGGTATAGATGTGGTATGCAGTTGCTCAAAAGATGAGAAAAAGGGGCTCTCTTAACTTCAGGTTAATTTACCATTTAAAAAAAAAAAAATTGTTGTTTAAAGAGCATTAAAAACCTCCTTCTACTGCTTCATGTGCTGAAAAACCTGGGGAAGTGGCATGTATTTTAGTCCTGGTGAGAACCAGTGATGGTCACAGCTGGAACTTGACCTAACCTTACTGACTTACTCCCCCCAGAATATTCAGGTCTATAAAACAGAGATCTGCCTGCAAAATATCTTTTCCTTTCCTTGATCTGCCCTAACAGATCAAAAATAGTCCCCATACATGGACCCATCTAGCAAATGGATTGCTCCCAGTTGGATTTCCATCTTCTCCATCTTGGGAGGTCTTCCATGTTTCATCGGTCAAGTCCCTGAGAAACCTAATCAGGCCCGCTCTGAGGAGGATGCTGAACTGGATAACCTCCAGAGGTCCTTTCCAACACAAACTGTCTTCTGATTCTATGATTTTATGGAAAGATGGAGCTAAAATTGGAAGCTAAGGCAGCAGACCTTTTCCCAGGACTGTCTGCAGACCGCTGACTCTGAGACAACACATTTCTTCCATAGATAGGTCTGGCTGAGAGCTGCTCCCATTCGTGTCATGGAGCCATCTCTGCTTTCCTGGTTGCTGACTCCCTGGAATCTAAATTGAAAGTTTATTGTGCTGCCACTTAAGAGGACTACTCATGAAAAATCATATCCCTCTGTTTGTTTATGTGATTAAGCCCTGCATGGTTTCTGTAAGCAGGAACTAAAACTTTCTTTGAGGGGTTCTTACACAGGAACAACATCTATTTCAGGTAGCCTCTCAGGAACTACAGCACACAGGCATTTCTGTTCCTGCAGGACTAGAAATGCTGGACTGTGGCCCATGCAGGAGACGTTATGCTCCAAGCAGTAAAACAGGAGTACCTCCACCACTCCAGGCTGAGGTGCCAACAGGAGAAATGCTTCCAGATCTGGGGATTGGCACCACTCAGTGTTCTTCATCAGTTTTGTACCANAGTACTTTAAAACATGAAGAGCTGTGCAGTAATGCATTTTTGAAAAAAACAGGCAAGGTTTTATGTTTTTCCTTTTCAAAAGCCTAATAGGCCATGTTAGACATAAAATCCCAGCACATAAACGCACACCCCTAACTGAACTCTGCTGTTGGGTCTGCTTTACATTCATCATAAACAGACATTCTGGGCAAATGCAGTAAGAAGATATACTCTCAGTACATTACTCACTCACTTTTATCATCCACATTTGACTGTTTTCCCCTGGGAAAAATCTCTTTGAATATCTGTAGATTCAGATCTACAAACTGAGCCTGCATGAATCCACGCTCCATGGCTGTGAATTTTCACCACTCTGAGGTGAGATGTAGGGTCACTTGAGAACAACTCAATTTTCATAAAGTGTAAATAAAAGTCAGAGACTTCATTTGCAGAGTTCTCAATCAGCATGAAAGGTTTATACAAATAGAGTAAAAGTTTGGACAAAGTCTCAATCCCAGCTGTAAATCATCAAGATATTAAAGTACCACATGGGCCTTTAGATCTTGCATCTAAAGGTTGGATGACGACTTGAGACTGCATGGAATCTTCTATACCATTAAGGTTGTGCAGCCCAGCTGATCAAGTAGGAGGTGGCGCACGTTTGCAAAGGATGTCATTGTGGAGCTACCTGGCAGCTCAAGCAGCTCTCAGGCAGTGAACAGGCTGCCCTTTCAGCGAGCCTACAGAGGACACATGAACAAGGGGTGATGGATGCAATGCAGAAGAGCGATGCTATTCGGAGAAATGAGGTGGAGAAAAGGATTAGCAGGAATCTCAAGAAGTTCACCACAGAGAAATGTAGAGTTCAGTATATGAGGAGGAACAACCCGTGTGACAGCACAAGCCGGGACCATCTGGATAGACCAGGGGCATCTTGGTGGACTATGAGGTCCCCGCTACAATGTCTCCACACTTGCAGCACAGGATGATCACATCCAGAGGTGGATTTGCAAAGTGGCAGCTAGCAAGCTGAGGGATATAGTTCTTTCCCTCTACTCAAACCCTGAGATCACATCTGGGCACTGGACTAGATCTCCCTAGTACCAGGAGCTAGGAAAAAGCCCAGCAAGGCCACCTGGATGGTTGGGAGTAGAGCTCTAGGTGTGTGAGGAGAGAATGAGTTCTGGTTGCTCTACAGCTGAAGTTGTGGGATTTCCATCTCCATTTATATTCTGATGTTCTCTGGAGACAGCCCTAAGCAACCGTTTTGGATCTGCCTTGAGAAGGGCTTGGATGAGAGATCTCCTCCAAGAGCTTCCCTCCGACCTGTTGTTCTGTGTCTCCTCAAACCTGAATTTCATTTTTCACACTTTACACACTAGGATCCAGTCACAGACCCTTTTCAAGGCAAACTGTAGATGGTATTTTGTCTAAATAGTACCAAAATACAGGCTGTCTTTTTTTCTTGGTTATAAAGCAATACAGAGGTGACTTCTGTAGGACAGGTGGCACCTCATGGAGGTTAGACTGCAAAGAGGTGAAGTTCATTGATTGCTTGATAATGCAAGTGCCCACCAGCACTGGTGTAACAGAAGCATTAGTGGTCCACAAACCTGACCAGCATTTTGCAGCAAAATACATCCCTGCAGGTACAGACAGGCAAAACATTGACCAATTCTGCATGGTGATACACGAGTTTTACAGACATATGAAACAGCTGCATTAGGGTACGGTGAGTAGTTACCTCTTTGGCTTTGTCCCATGCTTTTGTTAACACTCATGAAAACATGAAATACTACAATGAGTGAGAAACACGTCATATATGCCTCCATTAAGAAAAAGAATGGAAACACACAGATAACTCCTCCATCATGTAGGAAATGAAAAAGTCCAGAAATGATATACTGCTTTTAACTCAGCAGTCCTCTTCCTTGCACAAATGTAGGTTTTGGAATGGTTTCTCCCCCTGAAAGTTGTTTTTCCTCCAGTCCTCTAATCCCTGCTCTCTCCTCCACCTCCTCTATCACTCCCTTTGTCTTGGCTCATCCGTGGCTGCTGCCATGTAGATGAGCAACAGCATCCCATCACGTGCAGCAGCAAGGATCCAGCCAGCATGCATCTTCCCCCAACTTGTGTTGAGATGCTGCAATTAGCTGCTCCAACTTACCCAAGTTCTAACAGGCACACTTTTATTAACTGTTGTCCATTTTGTTGCCAATGTCAGGTCTGATCCAAAGCCCCAAGTCAACGGGAGTCTCTCCCTGTCAAAATTCTCCTTTGATCACTCAGCACTGCTTACAGAATTTTCAGTCTCTTGAAAAACTTCCTGACATTTATTATTTTAATGTAATGTGTTATAAAAATGAATTATGAATTCCGATATATTTTGGAGAAACTCTGCAAAACATATGAAGTCACCAACCAAGATATAAATCACATGCCCTTTGTTGTTGCTTTCAAAATAAGATTTTATCTATGCACTTATTAGCTCCTTCCAGGCCAAACAGTGTTTTCACAGTGCTTACTCATTGAGTGATTGTAGAGATGTCAGTCCAGTTCTTTCTGAGAGAAGCAGCTTGCCAGTGCACACCAATCATTTTCAATTTTGCCTTAATTTAGTAAAGCATTACCCTCTTTTTTTTTTTCCCTTGTTTTGTTTTTAGTTCTTTTTCTTTTTAACCCAAAGTCAGATTGTGCAAATCTTAATCACAAGAGTAAAATCTGCTCTTTTAACCCCCGTTTCTGTCTTCAAGACATGTTCTGAAAAGTAAAATGTAGGGAAATGGGTGTTGTTTATACCTGGATTTCAACCAGCATGGACAGTGTGATTATAGGTTAGAAGTTCTCTCCTTTATCCAGTTTTCTTGTTCTCCTGCCTTCCCCGTCCTCCATCAGTTTCCAGTTCTTACCTGTCTCAGTTAAGACACTTCTTCCTCTCTGCAGACAAGGATAAACTCACCAACATTGATCTTCTACATCCCTTAGTGGGTTTCAGACCCTTGATACTTCCTCCCCAGGTGAAGCCATGACCTTAATTAATACAGCATTTATGGTGAGTTGGTGGAATAAGAGAGAAAAGAGACCATGTGAGCTTTGAGATCACTACAGAGCTTATGTTGGTATTTATTCCAATCCAGTGATGTGGCGTCCATGTTCTCCTGCACATGAAGCTGGATTTCCTTTCCTCTTTGGATGCAGAATGGAGAATGTTGGACTGGGGTCTTTTGCCTTCAAAAGCCAAAACCTGGCTGTGCTCAACACTTCTTTGGTCTGTCTCCACCTCACTATCCCCATCAGACTTCTCTCTCCAGTTTTCTTTTCCAGAAGTGTGTAAATACTTCTCCCTCTCCGAACTCATTGGAGGACAGGAAGGAAGTCTCAGCTGACAGAGCACCTCAGAGCAAAGTAGAATCATAGAATCAACAAGGTTTGAAAAGACCTCCAAGATCATCGAGTTCAACATACCACCATTATTTCCCCACTAAACCATGTCTCTCAGTACAACATCTAGATGTTTCTTGTACACCTTCAGGGACGGTGACTCAACCACCTCCTTGGGCAGCCTGTTCCAGTGCCTGACCACTCTTTTAGAGAAGAAATGTTTCCTAACACCCAACCTGAACCTCCCCTGGTGCAACTTGAGGCCATTTCCCCTCATCCTATCACTAATTACATGGGAGAAGAGGCCAACCCCCACCTCACCACAACCTCCTTTCAGGTAGTTGTAGTGTAGAGAGTGGTAAGGTCTCCCCTGAGCCTCCCCTTCTCCAGATAAGCCCTCTCTTCTCCTGAAGTATCTCTGGCTCTCTGTCAGAGGACTTCAATGTCCTTTAAAAAAAAGTAAAATCCATTAAAAAAAAAGTAATGCAGAGTGATAGCAGGCTTTGTTTCCAGAGCATCCCTTATCTCAGTTGTTTTTCCCTTTCCTCAGCCATGAATGACAGAAAACCTTGAGCCATGACACTCAACTAATGGGTTAGGTACACTCGGATCAGGGAGATTTGATGATGCTGGTGCTACTAATAAAGAGATCCCAGTATCTATTACAAGTAGAACAGTTCCGAGTCAGTCTTGGTTATTTCCATGAGAATTGTACATTACATTATCCTGACTCAAGGACTTCAAATCAGTTGCATTTCTTTCTTTTCCTGAGTCAGGTTCACTTCTGTGTCTGCATTGCAGTCCTGGCTCTGACACTGCATCCAAGTTTCTGATGCAGGGGAAAGTCCATGCTTTCTCCTGAACTTTACAGGCCTGCTTATGAAGAGTCATTTCAGGCTTCCCTAATGGGATGTGGGAAATAATAAATATCTCCAATTTCTTACGAACAGCATATATATGTGAACACATATGCATGTCTGGAGATCATCCCTTTGTTGAAACTTCCATTGCTTCTTCACCTCAGATCTATATCTGCACATCATAGTTCATTCACTCCATTAGTACCTTCCTTACATTAAACATAGGTGCATATACATTCACCTACACCTGCTGAGCTCAGGACTGTGTTTTGATATTTCAAGATTTGAGCACTGAGCCCCTGACTTCCAACTCGTTTGCCAACAATAATCAGTGCCTCTGGGGACATTATCAGAGGTATGAACATAATTCTCCATATTTTCCATTCAGTTAAAACATTTTTGGATGTAGTACAGAGGGTTGACTGGTTTGTGCTTAGAGCTATTTTCAATAGGTGCTAAAATTCTGGTTTAAAAATGCATACCTATTTTATGTAGTACCTTAAATATTAAGCTTTAACAGAAACATTGGCTGCAGGTAATATAAGGTAACTGTTATTATTTCCTCTGGGGGTGATGTTTTACTGCCTTGGAGACAGTCAGCATTTGCATTAGATACAGATGATAAAGATACACTCGCAGTAATTTATATTGTTTACAGTTACAGCTCAGGCATTTCCTTCAGCTTCATTTCATAAAGGACCCCAAAACTTTTCCAGCGAGGTGCCTGATGAATTGCAGCTCCACAGAGCTGACATTAATGGGCATGATGTCATTGCTTACCAGGCTCATCAGACCAGAAAGTCCTCCCTGGATCAACGCCGATAGCATCCCACTACAACCCATTCCTGGTGTCTCCACTTGCAAACCAAGCCAGCTTGGGGGGAATCAGAAGCACAGAAGAAAAGAAAAACTTCAACCAAACCACTCATGCATTCCCTCCCACTTGACAGCTCCCCATTTTACACCGATAAGGGAGACAGCCAGCCATACCCCTGCAGCCATAAAACAACATGCAACAACTGTTTCAAATTTAAGCATTCAGCAAGCGGATGAGAAGGGTGGGGAAGCCGTGCAGGGGCTGCGGGGTAGGTTCAGCCCTCCTATAAATACTCCGCAGTGACAGACTGGTTTGCTTTTGGCTCCAGTCCCACGGGACGTGACCCACATTGAGGAATCAGCCTGCCGTTTGGCACAGCCCAGCGGTGTTAATCTCCTCGCCTCTGCAGGGGTCCGTCTCTTGGAAAGGAATGGGGAGACGTGCTCTGCTTCTGATCCAGACCTTGCAGAGGGTGAGGGAGGCAGTGGGGCACATGGAGGGGATGCAAGAGAGCATTGCATCTTGTCTCTCATTAAAGAGAGCCATTTTCTCCCATGCTGCTGTCCCCTCATGCCGCTGTGGCTCTGTTTATGATGCTATGTGCATGAATGAGAAATGAGTTCTTGTAGTTCAAGGTAAGTAAGTGGAGAGGAGTTATTTTAGGGATTAGTGTGGCTGGCTAACAAGAAATGAAAGGGCTCAGGCTATGGCTTAGGCTACGAGTAGGCTGTCATGAGGAAGCTGCAGGCTGCTATGAGGAGCTGCCAGGACAAAGACATCAGCAAAGAGCAGAAATCCATCCTGCATGCTTCACGTGGGGAGATGGGGTTTTGTGCAGGGAGGATGAGGAGATGGGATTCTATCTAAGGTTTGAGATGCTCCATCCACCACTGGAAGGTGAAGTCAGTCAGTCTACTGTAGTCTTTGACAAGAGCAGCCACTCTCAATATACATATGCTTCCAGTTGAGTAGGTTGTCTTTGCCCCAGAAATATCCCATCAGTGTGGTCATCATACCTGGTGGTCCCAACTATGAGACAGCCTCTGGTTGCCCAGGTCCAACACCAAAGCTCAGCAACATAGAAAAGCAATCAACCCTTTATTTCTGTACTACACAGGATCTCTCTCCTTCTCCTCTCCTCACACACAAGTTCCACTGAAGATCATACCCAAAAGCATTAAGGAATAGGATAAAATCTGGGAAGTCTCATCAGAAATGAAGTTGATTCTCCACCCCAAGACCAGGTCAGGGTGAGGACTGTCCCCTCTGCTCCATTCTCAGACACCCCTGTGGTGCTATGTTCAGCTCTGGGCCTCAGTACAAGGATATTTTTTGCCCCATCCCCAGAGATGCTCAAGGCCAGGTTGAATGAGGACTGGACAGCCTGAGATAGTAGGTAGCAGCCTGAGATAGTAGGGGTGAGTGGATCTAGAATATCTTCCAGGTCACTTCCAGCCCAAGCCATTCTATAACTTGAAGATTCTATGATACAGAGAGGTTGGAGAGGGTCCAGAGGAGGCTACGGTGCTGCTCAGAGATCTGGAGCATCTCTCTTACCAAAAATGGCTGAGGAAGCTGGGCTTGTTCAGCCTGGGGAGAAGGCTCTGGGAAGACCTCATTGTAGCCTTCTAGTACCTAAAGGACCTACAGAAAATCTGGAGAGGGGCTCTTTATCAGGGAGTGTAGTGACAGGACAAGAGGTAATGACTTTAAACTAAAAAAAGGGTAGATTTAATTAGATATTAGGAAGGAATTCTTCACTATAAGGGTGGTGAGGCCTTGGCACAGGTTGCCCACACCCAGTGATGTGGGTGCTCCATCCCTGGCAATGCCTAATCCAGGCTAGATGGAGGTTTGGGCACCTGATCTATGGGAGGTGTCCCTGTCCATGGCAGAGGTTGAAATTAGATGAGCTTCCAACCCAAGCTGTTCTGTCCAATTCTATGATTAACCAGTATACCTTTAGGAAAAGACAACTGGTACATGCATTTAAAAGTGTTACGAGCTTTCTACAGAGTTATGCCTTGGAGGGACAATTTACACTCTTTCAGGTGGTATATTTATCAGCTTTGCAGGCAGTCTTTCCCTTCTGGCTAACTTTTTCAGCAAATTTCCATTAACAGCCCATGCAGATTTCTATATATGAAATCTGATGCTTCAGACTTGTATAGGACACCACAAAATCATCAGCAAGTTCTAAATCGAGGTTTCATCTGCATCACATTGAGGTTATTCCTCCCAGCAGAGAGTGAAGGGGGGCAAGACTTCGTGATACTAGAAGGATTCCTGCCTTGTGCAATGCCTTTCACACACCCCTCCCAGCTGAAGAGCTAATGGGATATTGAAAGCAAAGCAAAAAGAACAGCCTATTTCAGGTGCTGGACAACATCTACTACCCTTCCTTGTTCACCCTGTTACCCCTGACACCCTGTCCCTCTCCTCTCCTTCTCAAGAGACATGCACAAGTGGACCTAACCCTCACTGTCACTCTTGTGACTTTAAAAACTCTGGTTAGAAAGCTCAAGGACTGCAGATATTTTGTTATTTAGAAAATTCATGGAGTCATTTGTCCAAACTAGCTGGCAATGTGTGAATGAGATAGCTTAAGACAGCCAGTGTCAACAAATCCTCAGGCTGGAGTTTGTTTCATGGGCTGTGGTACTCCTTGCAAACTAATCTGAGGGATGCTTTACATCAGCCAGAGTGGGGAAAGCCATGACCCACTGCCGCTTTCATTTCTGTCCTGGTGCACTTTGCATATTTGTCTTTGTCTTGCTTGGGTTTGATCCAGGCACATAACCTTGAAACAAAACAAACCCATACTGTATGCGGGTCCCTTCATTCTCGGGAGGGAGCTGGAAGCCCACTCCACTCAGTGTGCCCTTCCAGAAAGAGTGACAAAGGTCTTTAACTTCTTTACAGCTCAAAGTGGGCATTGAAAAGGAGGCTGGAGTGAGCAGAATCTGTTTGAAGGAGATGCCAATGTTGTGCCCCTCTGCAAATAGGCTCCCACAAAGACCTCCCATCTTAGAGCTCCTATTGAGTGGGGTGGGCCAGACTCCTCCTGTGTGCTCAAGGGGATCTTTCATACAGATTCCAGAAGGAAAACAAAGAGTCATCTCCTCTGCAAGGAACTGGCATTCAAATTCTGTGGGTCTTGCTCCTCTCTCTGCGGTGACCTCTTTGCTGCAAGTGTGCCAAGTAGCTTCCCACTGCTGGAGTAATTCAGACTACAGGCATCCATCCCTGCCACATAACATTGCAGCTGGCATCAGTGCCAATATAGATATTCAGATAAAACAGGTGGTGGGCACAGAGTACCCTCCCCAGTCTGTGGATGGATCAAGCAGGGCACCTTCCCATTGCATTGCTGAGCACAGGAAAATCCTTCTCTCCCTGCTGCCACTGAACCTCAGTTTAGGTCTCATCTATTTTGAGTATATTTAGAAAAGCCTGGCATTTTGTCTTCCTAGGTAATTGCTGGTCTTTGTTCCAATAGAAGGCTCCAAAAGCCTCTGTGAAGGGGCTAACCTCTCCTTTCAGCCTGGATCCACCAGCATCCTTGTCTGTCCTCCAGAGGTGGAGGTGGAAGGCTCTCAGGAGCTGGCAGCAGACCTCCCACCTCAACCAGACCTGTGCCTATAGGAAATCAGAATCATAGGATCACAGAATGGCTGAAGTTGGAGGCATCTGTATGTCCATCTGCTTGAGCAGGACCACACAGAGCAGGGTGTCCAGCACTATGTCCAGGTGTCTTTTGGAGATGTCCAAGGATAGAGACTCCACAACCTCTCTGGGAAACCTGTACAAGTGCAAGGGCCCTTTTTATGTCCTCATTAAATCCGTACTGCTGAAATTACACATAAAATATTTCTCTGACGCCCTTCCCACTACCCTTTCTTTTTGGGACAGGCACAGGGGATGCAGAGAGGTTTCAATCTGTGTAAATGGATGGCCAAGCAGAGTCCCAAGGACTGACTTCCTTTGCAGGACCACAGATGCAGCTATTTGGACCATGTTTGGCAGAATGTCCCAAAATACCATCTGCTGACAAAGGTGTGTATCTGCAACACTGAGACCATGCTTTCATAGGATCATAGAATCATGGAATGGCCTGGGTTGAAAAGGACCACGATGATCATCTAGTTTCAACCCCTCTGCTGTGTGCAGGGTCGCCAACCACCAGACCAGGCTGCCCAGAGCCACATCCAGCCTGGCCTTGAATGCATCCAGGGATGGGGCACCCACAGCCTCCTTGGGCAACCTGTTCCAGTGCGTCACCACCCTCTGAATGAAAAACTTCCTCCTAAAAGTTTCAGCTGCTGGAGGAATCTGCTGACTGCAGGGGAGCTTGAGAAGACCACATCAGGTCTTCAAAGGCTGGGATGAGACCACAGTAGGCCCTTGAATGATGGATGCTGGTGGAGCTGTTTACAGTAGCCGAAGTGGGATAGTTCCCTCTCCTTTCTCCCTCATCTCCTTGGGGTTTTGATAAGATGATTACTCATGAAGCCCGGAAGAAGCATTTCTGAGTCTTCTTGGCAAAAGCCATGCTGTAAACAGTGTGGGAGAACTAGAACAGAGTAAACAGAACAACGTCTTCTTCAGGAAAAAAAAAAAAAAGGAACCAAGCCAACACCACCCTTTACCCGAGGTGATTAAGAGAAATTGCAGAGTAAATACTTATCCTTGTATATTGCTGGTTTATCAATCAGATCACAACATGGAGGGGGAAGGCAGCAGGAGGGGAAAGAGATTACTCGGCTCAGCTTCTCTGGCAGCCAACGGCTGCTGTTTATGAAGCCCTAGAAATGTACAACATGCTTTACAAGATACACGTGTTGAAGGCTCTGGGCCGGGGGGGAGGTCTATAGATGTGTATCCTACTGCTCTTACACTGCTTTATCTGTGGGACACCTGGAAATTGGTCCCATTAGATGCAGAGTGTGTGGGCTGTGGATCACAGACTCATCCCTACAGCAGAGAGGAAAAGAGTAAAAATGTCAAGAGCTCATTAAAAATATAGAAGCTGAGGGAGTGTGAATGCAAACAGCCTGTAGAAAGCACTTTAGTTCCAAGAGCTGCTCTGTAAGCAAACAACTGCTTCATAACCCATGTTTCAGTGGAGAGAGGAGGAAACCTTCCCATCATCAAGTCTACCAGCTCTGAGAAGTTGTCTATGGACAGACTGTTGACCTATCTGAAAGAGGAGAAAGCTTTTAATAGATAGTTAAGCTCCAAAAGCTCAGCCAAGTTCATCAACTGGTTGATTTTCACCTTCAATCACCAGCTTCAAGCTGGAGAAAACCTGGAGGGTATATGTGTTACCTCAGCTAGGATAAATCCTGGAAGGACACCAGGGCCACCTCCAAAGACCAGCCTCCTGTGACTCGAGCAGGAAAGGGCAGAAGATGGCCTTGCTATAATCAGGAAGGGCTGTGGTCCTCATCATGCTTCTGAGATAGGAGTCACAGCCTTCTTGTCCCTTTGCTGTTACTGCAAAGGTGCATGGTGCAAAATTAGAGGTACCCCAGTAAAAGAGGGATGGAGTACTGAACAACAGGACAGTTGCCCAGAGACGTTCTGCAATCTCCCCCTTGGAGATCTCCATAAGCCACCTGGACATGAAGCTGGGCACCCTGCTCTGGGTGTCCCTTCTCTAGCAGGGTTGGGCCAGATGGACCCAGAGGTCCCTTGCAATCTAACCCATATTGTGATCCTGGGTATGGGGGAAGAGTTGCTTACTTTCATGATTTGTGGCCTCTGGGCTAAGCATAAGACTTAAATACATCTTTTTCCAGGCCATTTGTGTTTGAGGTTTCCATGTAGGACCCTCGTCTCAGGGTAGGATTTATCCCTTCCAGGCCTCCCTCTGCAGAAAACATTTTGGTTTGTGGCTAGCACCACATCAAACACTTCCAGCACCTGATTTGAAGTAAAACATTAAGAATCAGATACAACCGGGCTTGAAACAACACCAGCATTATTATAGCAAAAAAAATAAAATCTCCCTGGTGATATTAATGAGCAATTTGAAGGGGGCAACCAGCAAGATAATCCCTACACGCACTGCAGACAGCAAGGCAGCCAGAGTGGGAAGATGCTTTGGTTTCCCCAAAACAACTACAGCAAAGCAAGTCACTCCGATCTTGCAGCAATTTTCTGCTGTTGAAATATGACCACAGTTGAGGACGGGGGGTGAACGCACTGCCACATTTTCCACCCATCCCTCCTCGTGTGATATTTCACGTTTCCTCAGGCGATGATTTCAACACAGCATAGTTTTGTTGTCACTGGCGTTCAAGGGCCTCCAGAAGAGGGGATTACGGGATGGGATAAGGCCTGCCTACCCGTCTGATAAAGCCTAGCTGGAGATAAGGGCTCCTTACAGCTCTAATTTTAAAACTGGCCCCAACACCCTTTGATTCTCTTAATTCAGAGCTGATCCATGCTTTCCGATAAGAAAGAAGAGAAATGGATGGAGTGGCTGGGAAGGCTGAGGATCCACATTCTTCTGCCCTTTCCCTTCCATCTCAGGCACAAAATCAGCCCTCATGTCTTGAAGCATTTGAGAAGTCATCCTCTTCCACTTGAAGATCCACATAAGCCAGAAATCTCCCAACACAACACACACCCAGAGCACCAAATTTTGTAAAGATGAAGGAGCTATAAGGAACACACACAAAACACATGGATGGATGGAGCCTGACACATCTCCTCTCCTGTCCCAGCACCCGACTATCCATACCTCAAGGCTTTGTCATGAACTAATTTAGCTTAATTTTGCTCATAATGGGGCTGGAGGATCCCCAGCCCAGTCTCTGTTTTCCTGTGCTAGGACAAATGAGGGGTGCCCAGTTAGGCACTGGGTTGGGGCTGTCTCCATCCAAAACGATACTTGCACCCAGGACTGAGGTTAAGCAGAGCATTTCTGTCCAGTCCCCTAGGTTTGCTATTTATTTAACTACCCTTGCTTATAAATGTCCTTAACAAAGAGGTGATGTGTTCTACCCAATAAAAGACAGCTCCCTGGCCTGATCAGCTTCAGAGCGGGAAGGAATGGGAAGGCAAAGGCAGGGGAAGGGGAAGGGGAAGGGGAAAGGGAAGGGGAAGGGGAAAGAAGGGGAGGGGAGGAAAAGGGAAAAGGGAAAAGGGNGGAAAGGAAAGGAAAGGAAAGGAAAGGAAAGGAAAGGAAAGGAAAGGAAAGGAAAGGAAAGGAAAGGAAAGGAAAGGAAAGGAAAGGAAAGGAAAGGAAAGGAAAGGAAAGGAAAGGAAAGGAAAGGAAAGGAAAGGAAAGGAAAGGAAAGGAAAGGAAAGGAAAGGAAAGGAAAGGAAAGGAAAGGAAAGGAAAGGAAAGGAAAGGAAAGGAAAGGAAAGGAAAGGAAAGGAAAGGAAAGGAAAGGAAAGGAAAGGAAAGGAAAGGAAAGGAAAGGAAAGGAAAGGAAAGGAAAGGAAAGGAAAGGAAAGGAAAGGAAAGGAAAGGAAAGGAAAGGAAAGGAAAGGAAAGGAAAGGAAAGGAAAGGAAAGGAAAGGAAAGGAAAGGAAAGGAAAGGAAAGGAAAGGAAAGGAAAGGAAAGGAAAGGAAAGGAAAGGAAAGGAAAGGAAAGGAAAGGAAAGGAAAGGAAAGGAAAGGACATATGCTCAAGGCTATTAGAGGCATGATAAAGCTGAGTGTGTATATGGTACAGTTTGGAGAACCCAGCAACGAACACACTGTATATAAATCCCAGCATTCCTGGCTCCTTGTGCTTTGATCACTGAATAAAATTGCTAAAACATGCAAACCACAAACACTGACCTCCAGCTACTTCTTGCACCACATTAAAACCATGTCCTGAAATCAAGTTAATCTCTCAGCTGGAAACAAAGGGAATGAAGGAAAATTTTTACCTTCAGATGGTGCCAGGAATGCCCCAGGGACACATCATGGGCTCACCTGGGTGGTGATGCCTCCTTGGGCTCGTGGAGATGTAAGTAAAGAGTTATGTGAGGGAGTGGGGCAGAGAACCTGTGGGACCAGAGAATTGAAGAGGAGCTGAGCTGGAGAGCATAGAAAGGGACGGGATAAATACCCTTTCCAAATTCTTGCACAAATCAGGAACTGAGCAGGAGACCTAATTACAGTTGTACCTTTATCATGGTACAGTGCTGTGCCATTATCATCACACCCAGAGTTTTGTGTCCTGCCAGTGAGATGCTGAGCTGGGACCTAACACACACCTGCATGGTGCAGGGGATTGTGCCCCACAGCGGTGACATGTACCTGCACACCAGTGCTCAGAAAGCACCAGCTGCTCCTGTGCAGTGCGGTCATGGTGCTTCCTGTAATGGCCCAGGCTCAGCTGGGTCTGCAGGAGTCATATGTTGTGACTAACAGCATTCTCATTACCCAGTTTTGGATTTTACCAGGGCCCTGCTGTGGCTGTTGGGAGCCAAGGCTTTGAATCACGTCAATGGGACAGCATTTAGCTGATGCAGTGAAGACTCCAGGCTAGAAATAAGCATCCCCATGTGATACGCAGTCAATCACCAGCACAGCCGCTTGTTGTTCCTGCAGGGAGGGCTTTTAACCCAAGATATTCTGGTCCCCAAAAATCATTTCAGACACATTCAGACAATTTCAGCACAAACTGGTTCCAAGGTTAACATAAAAAAGCAGTATATATCCACACTGTTAGAGGATACATGAAGTTATATATTCACATGAGCAGCAGAAATTCAGTGATCTGAAATTTTGCCTTTCGTTATAACTTTTCCATGCAAGCCTTTGAAAGAAAGCTGGGGCTGCACAGAACCATAAGAAGCCTTTCAAGAGCTGACAAGTATCCAAAAATGCATCTGCCTCTCCAAATGATTCAACCTACTTGGTCTGAAAAAAAAAATAAAAAATAGGGTATTTCAGCAAGAGTTGTGCCATAATTTCCCATCTCAGCACAAACTCAAGACTCCTCATTTCAGCACAAATGCAGTACTTACCCTCTGACAGTTTTGGAACCTTCTCTTGTAGTGTTTGAAAAGCAGCCCCAGTGCAAGCTGTCATCTCATGTGGCCCTTTGAAAAGTCACTCTCAGACTTGTCCTTCAGCCCATTTCAAGGCGGGTAGATTTTTTCCTCCTCCATTTCCTGCTGTCATGTTTTCTTTGTTTCATATTTCATTCTGCCCTCCAGATTTGCTGGGCAGCATACAACAGGGTCACAAGAAAGTTGTCTTTGACTGATGAACGAAGTGGCATTTGAGCTTGAGAATGAAACATGGGTTGTTGCAGAGTAAAGGAGGCTGCAGGAGGGCAAAATCAGCTATTGAGGGATATGATGGAGCAAAACCAGTGGTCCTTCCATATCCTTCTTGTTTTCCCATAAACCTCTTGGTTTATTATAACCCTCTGGATAGCCATTTTTCCCCCTCATCATACTTTAGCTTACAGACCTCCCACGACAATTTAATTTGCCTTTTTTTTCCCCCATATTCCCCAAACATTTTCTGGCCCAATGCTTTTTCTATCAATGTGAACACCACACGTTCACCCTCCTCTGCCCAAATGAGAGCTGTATCCAGTTGTCTGGGGGCAAACAGCACAAACAATAAAGAGTGAGGGCTGAAATCCCCATCACCCCAAAGCAAACAGAGCTTGGCACAGATTTTTTTGCAAGAATGCCATAGATCTGTGGCATAGATTTTTATGCAGAGAAGAAAGAAGGCTTCTTTCTCCATTGACTACAAAGGCTTTTCATGGTCACTGCTTAATCCAGGGTTAGCAGTAGTAGTGCCCACACTGATCTTGTTAATGCTAAAAAAATAATAAAATCTGTCTTTCCTCTAGCAGCCTTGACCCTGAGGCACTCAACACCAAGCCATAACAGGAGGAGACAGGCAGGGGATGTGGGACAGCTGGACCATGCCCAAAACACTAAGGAAAATCAACCCAGCAGCAGGGAGAGAATGCAGCTTGCTCCTATGGTAAAGCACCAGTCCCTAAGAGGTCCCAATCACTTGTGGGATGCTGTCTCCTGCAGAGCACAGAAAAGCCATTTCATCACTTTAAGAAGCATCTCATGCAAACATCAGCTGGCAGCCTCACCACATTGCACGTTAAGAGACTGTTCCCAATATCCATCCTAGCCCATCTCAACGAGGAAGGCTTGGTATTTCTGATGGGTTTGAATGGGATCAGACTTCGTGTTTCTTTCCACACCACCTGATTGGTTTCCCAGCCACTGGCACTGCTGCGTTCATCTGTTTCAGAAGCTGAAAAGAATTCCCCCAAAAGCACCTTAGGGAATGCCCCATTGTTTTTAAAAGAAGACAAGGCAGAGAAAGAGAAAATATACTGTAAGGAACAATCCTGCCTCATCAAGATAAATGGATTGAAATTCTTATAAGTCCTTTTCAGCCCTCACTGCTGAGAAACTCAAGCCTACACCACAGATGCTTTATAGCTCTCAATGTCTCCCATGCCATGGAGTCACATTGATCTGCCTTGGCTGAAGACTTGGGCCTCATGCGGGAGATGGAGAAGAGCAAGGGCAGCTCCTTGCAGACAGCTTATTGCATTTATTTGTGTGGAGTTTAGTGTGAACTCATTGCTCCCGAGTTTCACCCATGTGAACCAGGAGGAGAGTAAACAGCACATGAGATATGGAGCCAAATGCCAACAAACCTATACCTTGATCTTTATGGATCATGTCCTGGATGACTTCCACTGCCCTTGGCTCCAGTTCAGCTC
Organism: Pavo muticus; assembly: GCA_016647715.1. Lineage (NCBI taxonomy): Eukaryota > Metazoa > Chordata > Aves > Galliformes > Phasianidae > Pavo > Pavo muticus. The sequence goes on along the minus strand of JACDJE010000432.1, from coordinate 1,042,227 downwards.
GGGATCAAGGAGCATTTTGATGCAAATATGGCACTGCAGACCTGTGTCTCTCTTCATCTAATTGACTTCTGTACAAATGCGAGGCTGAGCCTGTACCAATTTTGATGTGCCTCTTAAGAGGGAAGAATTGTTTCAGGCCCATTGAGTTTATGAGTCCCTTCCTAAAGCAGCTCACAGCTTGTGAGTGGAACACAATCAGGGATCAAAGGCAGCCTAAGTCCATCTCCACCAGATACTTACAGTCCTCAGTAAAATCTGAGTTCTATTTCCTTCATGCAATATGTTGATGGTGTATATACCAGCACCACAACACCAGGAGCAGCAAGGATATTGTATGTTATGCAGTCACTTTCAGTGAGGATTTCATTGGCTATCCCCAAAGTTGAAGAGAGGGGCAAGCTGAATGTGAAGAGCCCACCACATCCCATCATCCACCCTATGGGAAAAACCTAAGTATTACCTCCAGATGCAGTCATTGAACCAAGAATGAAGACCTACTTCAAGACAGTGATAACAACGAAGGAGGTTCTCTAATGCTTGCCAAATGGAAATATTCCAGAGGTGCATTCACAGACAAGGTGCTCCAGCTTGCTTTATACAGGGATTGTTGAGAGACACAGAGATGAAGATTATTAGCTGGGTCTTCCGAGGCACAGATCAAGCTTAACAGTCTAAATCAATCACAAATTTATGGCCATTGTATCAAAGAGGGCACTTGGTAAGTTTTGAATGGCACAGAGCTATCCTGAACACAGCCAAAGAAGGAGAAGAGGCTCACCATGTGCTGACACTTTTATTTGAGATACTACAGTGTAGTCTGAGACCCCACCTCAAGGAGCTCTGTGACTTCTGAACTACACTTGCCTACCCCTACTCATGCCAGGTGGAGCATTCATTACTTATCAAGGTCCTCAAAACCAGTTTTCTCTGGGTCACCAGGTTAAACTGTGCATTTCATTACTGCAGGGCACAGGGATGCTAAAAGTTACAGCTGTTCAACTCTACGACCCTAACTAAAACCCTGTATTTCAGTGTAGGAGATACACTGTCTTGTATATATGGGCTCAAAACTTGATGTACGTTCATCTCTCCACATCAAGGCTGTATTCCACCTCCCACAGCTGCTCTATACCAATTAACTTTCTTCTTGGTTTGGGGAGCTGGGACTTTTCTCATGTCTTGGTCAGGAGAAACAAATGAGCTCCATGAATATGTCTAGCATGTGTCTGTTCATATTTGCTGTGTGTAAACATGGGAACAAGCTGCAGCTCACAGCTAAGCACAGTCCAACCAGCATTCAAATGATGGGAAGAAAATCATTCATACGTGAGGGACATGCTATTTTCTCACAAATAAATCAATGTTGACCTTTTGCAAAATTATTAAGAGAGGTCTGGGATTTCTTTAACTTTCTCCAGATGAAGAGCATTAAGCAAGGGGCATAGGTGGTGGATATTTTTCTTAGAAGATTTTCAGGGTGGGTGTCTCAAGTACACCCTCTGCAGTGAGCTCTTAGCGTGTCCAGTCCAATTCTTTTCCAACTCTTGCAATTACACATGTGTTTCTTCTCGGGAGGCTGTAACCACCAACACGATGGAAGAGGATGGTGGTGAAAGATGTGGCAGGTGAAAGAAATAGTCCATGGACAAGGATGTTAAGAAATGTGGAACTCCTTCCTGGCAACCATCTATAAATTATTGCCTCAGTGTTATGGTTTGTAGACTTGAGAGCATGCAGATGGGGTGGGGCAGCGCCCAGTCCAGCCATTGGGACCAGCCAGGTGGTCTGGCATGAAGCAAATGGGATAATACTTTGCAATTCACCCACAAGCAGTGTGAACTGAGCTCTACTCCCAGCTGGGCACAACCACAGTTTTCCAAATTTCTATCCTCCTCACCCTGGCAGAACCCTGTTTTGGCCTCTTGGCTGTGCAAAATGTGTTTAAGAAGGGGGGGCTGCCAGCTGGGAACAGACCCCTGAGCAATCCCATGTCCCGACTCAGGTTCTGGCATGGAACAAATGTGTCAGAAGAATTGCAAGAAAATCCAGAATAAGCAAATGTGGATCAATAGCAGGATAGCAGGAATAGCAGGAATCTCTTTCTAACCTCCAGCAAATATTGATTTAAACCCCCAGTGCAGATGTGGACAAATATTGTCTCATCAGTCCCTTTGGGGACATTAAAAGTGTCCTTTCAATGGAAAAAAATAAAGAAAATTACCCTGTTTTTGTTTGGTTTTCCTTTTGAATGTTCTGATTTTTTTTTTTTTTCTTCTGAAAAGAAAGCTCAAGTATTTTAATTTTTTTGGACTCTGTGTTCAGAAATACTATCACTGCCCTCTGAGACAAAAACACCATGAAGCACTGAAAGGATATCAACATCCCCTGAAGGAGTGCAATTGGAGTTTTACATCAGATTTGCACCAGAGAAAGAAGATTTATCTCCCTTAAGAAATTCTTATTTTCTTTGTTACATGAAAACTAATTATTTCAATTCTTGATGCTTTCATTATCTACATAAACATTTACTGCCATGGTAAGAATGCACCAGAGCCATGGCCATGATTACAATGTGTTTAATTTCTTCCTGAGGCCAGTAAGTTTTCTTCCTGAGCCTTTCAGTACCTAACGGGAGCCTATAAACAGGAGGGGAGTCAACTCTTGGAAAGGGTAGATAACAGCAGGACAAGGGGAAATGGTTTAAAGTTGAAGGAGGGAAGACTGAGGTTGGATGTCAGGGGGAAGTTCTTTCCAGAGAGAGAGGTGAGGTGCTGGAACAGCTGCCCAGAGAGGCTGTGGATGCCCCGTCCATCCCTGGAGGTGTTCAAGGCCAGGTTGGATGGGGCCCTGGGCAGCCTGGGCTGGTATTAAACGTGGAGGTTGGTGGCCCTGCCTGTGGTGGGGGGGGTTGGAACTTCATGATCCTTGAGGTCCCTTCCAATCCAAGCCATTCTATGATTCTATGATTTTGTGATAATCTCCCAAATACTCAGAGCTAACATTTAAGCAGGAACGCATTTGTAAAACACGTCCAACACAGAAGCGAGCTGAATAAACAGAAGAAAGCAAAAGTTTCTTGCAGGGCAACAAGGATGAGACTGAAATAGAGAGAGGGGCTGCGAGGAGGTTTCAACCAATAACTTTTACATCTGTGACAACTACCCGTAATACCAGATGGTTCAACTGCAAAAACATTACAGCAACGCAAAGCTGTGGCTGGCAAAGCCATCATCTCACGGCTATTCAGTTCTATCCCTGGGCTACTGCTAGGAAATGAGTGTTGCCTGGTCTTTAACTTTCCTGCATCTACCACTTGCTCTCTGCACCATGCAGGTGTGTGTGCCATCTTCTCCCACCATTCCTGCTCTGCTCTGCTGCTGTGCCCTCTGCACTGGGTGCAGCTTTAGGTGACACAGGACTTAGATCCCAGAAAACCCCTGTGAGGAAGCAGCTCCTGACCCCAACTGCTGCAGTGTTCACTTTCTCCCATTAAATGTCCACCAGTCAAAGCAAACAACACAGCCCTAGGCTTTCTCAGTGCCTCCCTGAAGGGACTTGGGACTCTTAACAAACTCAGACAGGTTATTTATGAAACATCAATGTCTCAACCTGTTCCAGTTCAGGACATCTACTCCTTCTCTGTTCCTGCTTTCCTCTTATCAGTCCTGCTTACCACCTTGTCATTGCTTGCAGCCTCATTCTCCTCTTTACCAGCCTAGGCTGCTTCTGTGGGACTCCATTTTCATGGAATCACAGAATCGTTTGAGTTGAAAGAGACTCTTTAAAGGCCATCTGGTCCAACTCCCCTGCAATGCACGGGGACACCACAGCTCCATCAGTGCTCAGAGCCCCATTCAACCTGACTTTGGGTGTCTCCAGGGATGGGACACCCACTACCTCTCTGGGCAACCTTTGCCAATGCCTCACCACCCTTATTGTAAAATACTTCTCCTTATATCCAATCTAAATCTTCCCTCTTTTAGTTTGAAACAATTTTCCCTTGTCCTATCTTCTCTAGTCACTAATAGCCTTGAGAGGATTTAGCCTACGGAATTGATCTTCAGTAATGATATGCTAAATAATTCAAGTAAGAATCCAATTGACAAGTAGCAACAGAGACCTGTCTCTGAGCACCAGCCTGGGGGCAGGAGTTTGCAAAGATATTTCAAATGTTTAAATTCCACATTTTTTTCCCATTCCAATCATCTAATTCCAAGATCTCAGCAAAGTTTAGAGGTGAGTGATTGTCTCCTCAAAGAGAGAGTCAGAGTTTTGGATCAGATGGAGCTCTTCTTGCCTAGGAGCTACAAACCATCTCAGTCTTGTTTTATCTTTGTAAAGTGGGCGATTCCCACAACTATGGAGTTTCTCACTAGCTCCTTGGGAATAGTCAATGGTGACCACTGTTAAAGACAGTATCTCAAATGTGGATCAGTGCCCAGATAAGTTTGGCACTGGTTTTGGTCATCTTTTCCAGAATCCTACCTTCTCAGTGCTGTAGGTTTTCCTCTTCGCTCTGTGATGATGAAAGATCCCAGATCCAGAAAGCCCAATTTAAGGTATTTTTGGATGGTATTGCCCAAGCCTCAACTCACTTCATGTAGTAGACCCCTTATGGATTAGCTTCCAGCTCTATATAAATCCTTCTGCAAGTATGCTTATGGGCTGTTGAATTGCAGCTGCGAAGCTGGCAGGGTTACACAGCTTCCATCGGACAGGATGCACAGGGTGATGTGACAGCATAAGCATGGCACCCAAACATCGGCTATCATCAAAGCCTGCAGATGGCATCTTTGCTATTACACCAGTCTGCTACTGCTTAGTAGACAACGTTTCCATGAAAGCAGGTCTTCTGCAGGTCTGAAAACATAGAATCATAGAATGGCTTGGGTTGGAAGGACCTCAAGGATCATCAGTCTCCAACCCTCCCACCGCAGGCAGGGCTGCCAACCTCCGTATCTAATACTAGACCAGGCTGCCCCTGGTCTAATAGAAGCAGGATAATCATGCGATGGTTACGCTTCACTAGCAAGTGTTTGGGCTTCAACTAAATGTGTTAATCATCTGAAAGGAAAAAAGAAAGTGCTATCTGTTTAGTAAGGAAAGGAAGAGCTGATCAAATGGTACTTCCTATGGGAAAGACAGAGCGAGTTTGTTACCTATGGGGCACGGAGATTGTGATGGTTTGTTGGGAAAGGAAGAGAGCTGTGGCTGTAGGTTTGCAACCTACACTAGGGAACCTGCAACTTATTGTGAGGAACATGCTTTAGTACAGGATTTGGACTAGATGATCTCCAGAGGTCCTTTCCAGCCCCTACAGTTCTGTGATTCTGTGGTTCCTCAAGCAATTCTATTTCTCTTATTGAAAAAACACCATGAAAAAGAGACGTCAGAAAAGAGAAACTCATCCTATGCTGTCTTCCCTCCCTGACCTGAGTCATACGCTGGGCTCCCTCTCTGGAAGAAGCCTCCCAACCCACCTCACACTGGTGCAGATCAAAACAACAGTCAGAACACAGAAACTTAAATGCATTTTAATTGGGTTTTAAATTATCTTTACGCATTGCTATCTCAATTGTTTGTCTTCTGATAGTCTCCAAGCTTGATACTTAATTAAAATTAATGTAGTCAGAAAGAACTTTTTAAGCATTTGTATTTGAAGGACATATCAGACAAGTCTCAAAGGTCTGGGGGAAAAATACAGTCTACCTGCTGCTTCTCACAACATTCTATCTTTATTTATGGTTAACTTCAGGAGCTGGGATGAAACCAAGCACTGGGCAGATACCTGACACCACGGCTGAGCCAGACTGTGGCCTGATTTACACTGGAGAACTCGGCCAAAGGGAAAAGCACCTGCAAGAAGAGATGGAGTTGGCACTGCAGAGTATGGATGCATGTGATCAGCCAACACCTGAGGTAGTCCATATTGGAGCAATAACTTTACTCTTCGCATACCTTTTTTTATTTCCCTACATTTTAACATAAAAATTTCCAATGGCCACTATTAGCTATTACTTTGCATTTCTCAAGGTTTTTACACCCAAAATGTGAAAGATTAGATCTCTGCCTTCAGGCTTGAATCTTGGTTGTGCAATTGCAAACCCCGAGTCACCAGCTGTCTGAGTGGGGTTGTCCCCACAGCAGACTCTGGCCCATGAAGGCATTAAATAGGCCTGTGTGTGGCCAAACAAGATGTAGAGCCCAAATCTGTGGAATAGTTTTCAGATTTCACTGTATTCCCACAGAACTCTGTGCCCTGCCTGTGTGCCATTAACCTCTGAGCTCGCCATGAAAAGAACACCCATGGTTGGTACAAATGCAGCCGTGGCCAACATGGATACCTTGACGTCACCACCACAGTACTGAGGTCTAGGAACATCTTAAACTATGATTTAAATGACACAATTTGTACAGCTTGCTTTCCCAATATTTGGCTTTTGCAATAGCTGTAGGCTGTGAAAGATTTTGACTTTGTGAGTGGGAAAGTGTTTAAAACATTTGCAACTCCTGTTATTGCAATTAAAGGACGATAATGCAGTGCTTTATAGTTTTGAGATGTGTTTTAATGCTATTTTTTTATCAGGAACTTCCATTGTTTCGCATTTGCTGGCTGTTGGGGGCGGGAGGTTGGTTTAGGTGAGCTAACGCTACTGGCACAGAAGGTTGCAGCTGTTTGGTTTGGGACTGGAAAGGCTGAATCACTTTTTGGGGTGAAGTCCAAATCTTCCCACGAATTGGTCCCATCCCAGCAAGGGAAAGAACCCGATGCATGAAAATCCCAAAGATGAGCAGGAGGAGAATCAAATTTGGTTTATTGGAGCTTTTTCCTCCCACAAACTGCAGGTCAAGAAAAAATAACAAGATTATGATGGCAATATCACTAAATGGGTGACCCACATCTGTCCATCCACTCCCTGGAAGGATCAAGCAAAACAAAAGGAAGGATTTGATCTCGTGGTATTAACTTGAGGTAATACAGATGCACAGAGGGGACAGGTAATATCTTCCACCACTTAGGGACACACTCCTGGATGCTCTATCCAAGGGTTGTAGTTATGGCCATGCAGGCAACAGCAGGTATGAAGACTGGCAGGAAATCAAATTCATAGAATGACAGAATCACTAAGGTGGAAAAAGACCACTAAGATCACCACGTCCAACCCCAACCCATCCCACCACGCTCAGTGTCCATGTCCCTCAGTGCCACATCCCCACGGTTCTTGAACACCTCCAAGCACGGTGACTCCACCACTTCCTTGGGCAGCCTGTGCCACTGCATCACCACTCTTCTGGAGAAGAAATTTTTCCTAATATCCAACCTGAATTGTTGCATTTGTTGAAGCAGAAGCACACGTTGGAAAGCCTGACATGATTCAAGCAGCTAAAGCATTGTGTAGTTCATTCTGGAAAGTTCGGGTTCAGATGGGCAGAGAGTTGTACTGCAGCACTGCCAGGACAGAGTGATGTATTGATTGGATCTCTGGATTAATTGATGTGCCTCGGTGGCAGTGCTAAGCACTCATCCTCAGGAGACACAACTCGATATTCTGTTGGTGAAACCACTTTTATTTTAGCCTGGCTGTGATTTGCCATGTAGAGTCCCTAGTGTCTGCTTTGTACAGTAAAAGCAAAGAGCCATGAGAAAAAAATCCAACTGCCTGCCCACCACTCCTGCAGCCCACCCCACAACCACCTTCGCTATCTCCAAGGGTGACTTCCAAACTCTGCCTTTCATTTTAAAAATGATTAATCCCCATTCTTGCCCAGAACAAAAGGACCTACAGCTGGCCTCGCGCTCAGCGAGGAACACCAAGAAAAAGGGCGAGCAACCTTTCATTTTATACACCATCAGTCATGGGCTACTGGTTTTTGGTGGAGGAGCTGACAGGCAATTGTGCCAGAATCAGAAGGGACCTAACTGTAAGCACAGCTTGTTGGAAATGACCCGGGAGTGTGAACACTTGCCTCCTTTGAAACACGCTCCGGGTACAAAACAGTTGGATTTTTTGCTCCATTTAATGCGGGCTCAGCATGAGGTGGAGATGGGCGCCAAAGTGAAGCCAAGCAAAAATCACTCAGCCGAGCCTTCCCAATGCTTTTGCTGCCTGCCAGGGCATTTGGTTACAGAAGCGTGAGTTTCTCTTGCTCGTGCCAAAATATTGCTACTGGATGAGTAATCTTACCTTTATAAATTGAGCTGTCAGTGGGGGCATACAGATGGTAACGCAGAACTGAGCACGCTTCTCACAGTCCTTCCCACTCCGGTATATTTAGAGCCATCTGTATTCAGTAATATCGCTAAAAAACACTTTCATTTTAAACACGGATTTGGATTCAAAACGACCCCCAAACTGTGTTTTTCAGAGCTAGGGGGGGGGCTTTTTTTAAGCCCAACTCTTTGCTCTGAGGAGGAGAAATGTGATTTTACAGACTCAAAAGCTGCGCTCAACAAAGTCAATTGAATCGCTCAAGGATTCCCATGGAGACAAACTGGTTGAGGAATGGCATTCATGGTTCACTTTTTTTTTTTATTAACATTGTGGAACTTGAAAAATGAGTTAGAAAAAAAAAAAAGATGTTTGCAAAGTAACCAGCACGATAAGGATTAGTTCTGTCAGTATTGCTATTATATCACATGGGATCTCTTTTTTATTTTGTCATTTCCATCTTCCATCAAATCTGACGGAGAAGAAAATTGTCAGTTCCTAATTTCCGCTTTGTTTTTCTTAAAACTCAAATTAGGCTGATTCAGAAAAACTCTCAGTAACTTGCTTGTATTTTCTTAAAGGGGAAACGTAAATCTTTCCCTGCTTGCCGTTCTATAAAGAGTGAAAATTATTTCCTGAGCAAAACCAACACAAGAATACACAGCTGGAATGGAGAAAACTCCACTTTTACCTCTTCATCTTAAGAGATATGAAGGAAAATGAGAAATATCAATATTGTCAATAGTTTCTTTGATCAGTGCAGGAGGGAAGGGAGAAGGATCGATGAAGATTTAGAGCCATACAATCACAGAATCACTAAGGTTGGAAAAGACCTCTAAGATCTCCAAACCCAAACCAACCCAACCCATCCCCACCGTGCCCACTGACCATGTCCCTCAGTGCCACATCTCCATGGTTCTTGAACACCTCCAGGGTTGTAATCTCAGGGGAACATCAGCTGCCACTCTTTTTCTTTCTCTGCTCTGGGATTTCAGCTGAATCATGATCTGTGATTGGATTTATTCCACCATCTCTTATATCACAGTTATAATTTCAGTGGTTGACGATGTTTTAGCAAACAACTGTTTGGCAATGGGGAGAGAGTCAAGAACAGCTTTTGTTGTTTTAAGGAAGAAGTGAATTCAAATGCAACAGAATGCCATGAGTTAGTGACAGAAGGGACTTTCCTTTTATTGCATTCATTGTAAGTGCAAGACATGATTCCTTCCTGAGAAACGCATCAGATATTCAGGTAAAGCACTTGAAACCTTAAATATAGTATAACCACATATAAAAAAAACATGTGCCTTTCTCATTGCTAATACAAGATATGTAAGAAAGACAGCAGCGTGCCACTGGCTGGGAAAATCTTTGAGATTCAGATGGCTCTTCAGACAGCTCCTGAAGAAAAACTGCCTCATGCTGCTAATATTCCCCCTGAAATCCAATAAAATGAGTAAAAGGGGATTAAAAAATCCACGTCTCGAATAATACTCCCCTCCCATGCTCTGTTTTCACTGTGCTATTGCTGTTATTGTTGGACAGGGCAACCCACATTTCCTGCTGAAACTCGTCATCGTGATAATTTATAGTCTTATTTCTACAGCGGGTTGAAGGTTCTTTGGATTGCAATAGCAAACATGCTTATCTTGCTGGTGTAAGTCCAGTGGTCTTCTGCCTGAGATGTGGTGGGCTCTTCTATTGGGGGGAGTCGTTTTCCTGTGTAGGAGTTGAGCACAAACCACTTGCGATGCTCCTTGCTGATGAAGGATTGTTTTGATGCTTATCGCATTCTGTCTGTTATAAGATTTGATTTATTTTCTCTTCCAGACCTGTGAAAACTCCAAGATACAGCAGAACTAGCTATGAGGTTGGCTGTGATACTCATTTGAACTTGCCTGGAAAAGTCAAAACTTTAATTTGATTTATGCCTGTAACAACATTTGCATTTATACTGATAAAGGCAAGACATATATGAGAGTCCCATAAAGAGCAGTTACTGCCTCTACACTGAAAACGGCCTAGAAAACCCCAGAAAAGACCATGTTCAGAGAACGTGACAGCACATCCCCCCTTTTTTGCCTATATCCAAAACACTAACAAAATTGTCATAGAATCATAGAATCATTCAAGTTAGAAGGGACCCTGAAAAGTCTTCTAGTTCAACTCTCCTGAAATGAACAGGAGCTCAATCCTACAGCTCAATCAGGTGCAGAGAGGCCAGAGAATGGAAGGTGGACCTCTGGTACATGTCCTTTCAGAGTACATTGGACAGAGCAGCAAATGAAGTTCAGGGCTGGGATCCCTTTCCAACGACCCTGAGATCTGTATGCTGACCAGTACTCACATCTCAGCTATCTTGAATTAATAAAACTTCTGTCTTATTCTTATAATCACAGAATCACAGAACTGCAGGGAATGGAAGGGACCTCAAGAGATCATTGAGTCCAAGCCCCCTGTTAAAGCAGATACGCTACAACAGGTTGCACAGATAGGATTCCAAATAGATCTTGAATATCTCCATAGAAGGAGACTCCACAACCTCCACAACCATTAATGTGTTCTGGCTTTTTTCTTTTTTTTTTTTTTTTTCCATGCAATTTATCTTATTAGTCCAGGAAATAGTCATCACAGAGTAACCTTGTTAACAGATGATACACAGATATGACCACCAACATAATTTGCTTCTAATACAGGTGGCATGTCCCCAGTGCTGGATTCATCAATGCTCCAGCACTGCTAGGTCACGAGGACTGGGGTGAATCCAGGTGTAAGCAAGCTGCAGGAAAGCACATGGAGGCAAAGAGCAGCAGGGAGAAGCCTGGGGGAGAGGAGGACTCTGCTCCTGTCCCAGGAGCACAGTTCTATCTCTGTTAGGATTCCCCACCTCCTGCAAACGTTTCATTTCCACGTGGCTCACATTTTACAAAAATTTTGAGCACAGAGTAGTAGTACATTGAGCCCACAGCATGAGTTTACCATCCTCGAGGTGTAGAGAGCCTCATGCAAAAGTGTCTAAATCCCATCGGCTTTAGAGGTTGGGGAGTACTCTAGGAGCCTTTGAAAATCCCAGCAACATTATTCTGGTTCTCTAAGTTTGAGTTGGACTCAGAGATCCTTATGGGTTCCTTCCAACTCAGGATATGCTATGATTCTGGACTTCCTCCAGGACAATGCCCGGTTTCTCCTACATTTTCTGATGGCTCAGACTTCTTTGTCATTACCAGAAGGTTAAACTGGTAGTTAGGCTTTCTTTTCTAGGATAAGGAGGAGATTGCTTTACACAACGCCTTTCATCTTCCCTAATATGCTCCATATTGTCCCCTTGATTTCTTCCATGTGGGCAAATCTTTTGTTGACCTCACCTGAAACCTAAAACCTTTCAAAATAAGCCCTTCCACTTCTCTCCTCTGATCCAGTAATGGTGGGTGTGACTGGGAGGTCAGAAGTCTGAGATGAGCTGCGACCTCACTCTTGGGCTCCTTGCTGGCAGCAGGTTAGAGGCTTTGAACTTGGCATCCTGACAAATTGTTATTGCTACATACCAAAAATCAGCTAGTCCTTGTGCCTGTGGGAGGGTGGGGGCGAGAGGACAGGGAGATGGATCTCTTCAGAGAGCAAAGCTATTCCACCCAGCACGACACCGAGACAGGAAGGTTTAATCCAAGAACCCCAAGGTAAAATCTTGACAAACTGACTCCTAAAATACAGCCTAGAAATGCTCTTAATTGAATCCTAACAGGCTCAGACAGTGTGGACAGCAAATACCTAGAGAGCTTTTATTTTTAGAAGGTGAGCTGCCAGTCCCTCATGAAAACTGAGTAGGGACCAGATTTCTGCACTGAATGGCTCTCACATTTTACAAACCCAAGAATACATAAAGTCAGGCTGACAGAAATATTTATTCTGTAAGCCCAAAAGACATGACAAGATCTTTGGAGTCATCTCCCACTACCAGAGGCAACTGCTTTGACTAAGAATGTTCTTCCACATATCCATTCTATCTTAAGAAATAAATTTTCATTTCATCTAATTTTAACTTTTATTGTCCTCTATTTTCAGCCTGAAGAAATGAAGCTATTGCAGCCCCCTCTCTGCCAGACTGTGGGTGTGTCTGTATGCTCACATCTGTCTGTCCCCTCCGTAACAGCACCCGACTGCGTTGGCCGAGTTCAACCACAGTGGATGGAAAGCAGAGGCCAAAGAGCCTTTGCTTGGGCTCCCTCTGAGAGCAAGACTTGCTAGCCAGTCAAGCAAAGAGAGGCAGACCCATAAATAATCACACTGAGGCCAGACAAATTCAGCTTGGAAACAAAGTCTGCATTTTTAACGGCAAGTCTGTTAAAGGAGAAATAGCTTCAATCATATTTTGTGTGTCTTCTTAGGCACACAAGTCAGTTAGCCTCAAGACACAAATCCAGAGGAAATCTGGCTCCTTTCGATCCAGAACTACCTGTTTCATAGATTTTAAAATTCACAGTGGGCCGTAAGATCATCTATTCTGAGCTCCATATAATATGGACCATAAAATTGCATACTCCAATAAGGAACCCAATAACTTGTGCTTGGCTAAAACCTCAGTTCCAGCAGGCATCTGCTCACAATTTGAAAATATCTGAAGAGGAAGAATCTACTACTTTCATTGGTATTTTGTCTCAACACTTAATCATTCCCACTGTTAAAGCTCTGGGCCTCATTTTGAAATGAAATATGTCTGCTTTTAGGTTCCAGCCTTGGACCTCTGATAGACTAAAAGGCCCTGTTGCCTCTGGGTGTTTTCTCCTGAGGATGAACTTCTACCCCTCTTGAGCTTCCTTTTGACCTTCCCCTGGTAGGGCAAGCAAGTGGAGATCTAGAACAAGACGTGTTTTTCTGAGCCTTTTACACCTTTTTTGTGACTTTTCACCTTTCCTGGGAGGGAGTTTTTCAAAATAATGGTGACATAGCAATAGCATGGACAACAGACAAAACAGATTTTTGTTGGTACAGTTAATGCACATGAGGGGACCTAAGCAGGGAGAGGGGTGAGGGGTGAAGAGGCAAGAATTCAAACAACCCTTGAAACAACAGCCTTGTTTCTCAGTCTGCTGCGGACCCTTGTGTCCTTGTGCGAGATGTGTCTCATCTCCCAGCACTGTTAAGGCAGAAACCAGCTTTGCAGATGAACTAAGAGGAAGAAACAGGGACACATTCAGGGCTCGTAAGAGACTTCCAAAGAGGACGGGGAGGGGCTGGTGAAGATGTAGAGCTGAGAAATTGATATCTTCATTGCTTGCTGTGCATGTCCCAGAACCACCTCATAAGTGACACTGCACAGACCAAGCAGGCAACAAGACTTCAGGGCTGGACTAGCTTTTGGGTCTGGGGAGTGTGAACATTTCTCTTGTGAGGTCGTGGATGGGGTTGGGGAGAGGAGGATCACCAGCAGGAACATAGAATCAAAGAATCATAGAATCATTAAGGCTGGAAAGACCACCAAGATCATCTAGTTCAACCATCAACCTATGTCTGTGACTGCAATAGGCCATGTCACTCAGTGTGATGTCTACCCATTTCTTGAACACTTCCATGGATGGTGCCTTCACCACCTCCCTGGGCAGCCTGTGCCAATGCATCACCACTCTTTGAGAGAAAAATTTTTCCTAGTATCTAACCTGAGCCTCCCCTGGTGCAACTTTAGGCCATCACCTCTCAACCTATCACTATTACCTGAGAAAAGAGGCAGACCCCCTTATAGTCCCTCTTTAGATACCGAAAGGTTCTTCTGCCACAATCTGGCTAGTTCTCATATCTTGTGTTAAAGCATATCCAAATACAAATGCAGTAAGCAGACGAGAGTCTACCTGAAGGGATGCTGTGGTGAAGTGGAGGTCGGCTTCTTTTCCCATGTAACTAGCAATAGGATGAGAGGGAATGGCCTCAAACTGCTCAGGGGGGAGATTCAGGTTGGTTATTAGGAAATCCTTATTCTCTGTGAGAGTGGTCAGGCACTGGAACCACTGCCAAGGGAGGTGGTGGAGTCACCATCTCTGGAGGTGTTCAAGAAACGTTTAGATGTTGTATTGAGGGAGATGGTTTAGTGGGAAATATTGGTAACAGGTGGACGGTTGGACTGGATGGTCTTAAAGGTCTTTTCCAATCTTGGTGATTCTGTGATTCTTTGAGCACAGAAGATGTTCTCAGTCAATCTAATGGAGTTCACGGAGGATGAAAGGCAGAACCTACATGTTTGTGCAGACTTATTTCAGCTCTCATGGCTATCGCTGCCTAGCCCAATGGTAACTCAGCCCACAGATCTCTGCTTACATAGTTTTCATTTTTGAGTTTTCCTGTAAAACAGAAAATCTGCATCTGGCAAAGAAGCAAGCCAAGTACAACAACGGCTCATGGGGTGTGGTGGTAACGCAGTTAAGTGTCTCACTGTGGATGGAGAATTGTACCTTCCTCTGGGCTCAGGACACTGACCACCCGCAGCTGCCCATCCTCACGGGTTACAACGGATGGGACCTCAACCTTTGCACGTGCAGAGAAAGCAGGGATATGTTCAGCACTCTGTGGCAGCTTGGTGTTATTGCCTCAGTAGCACATGCCAAAGGAGGTAGGAGTACTTGTGTTGTCCAGTAGATGCTGTTATTTTTTGGATCTTTCTCCACTGGATTGCACTTGAGACTTAGTGGTGATGGGTCTGCTGAGATGAGATACCCACACATCTCCCAGAATTAAAGCATGGGAGATCCAAAATGAAGAGTAAATTGGATTTTATGGGATTTCGGCCAAGGAACACTTCTGAGTACAACAGCCCTCAGCTGTGTGAAGTGTGTGAAATAGCACTAACAAGGAGAGGAAGAGGGTTTAACCTTTCTTCCAGAAGCCATAAATCACCATCCAGAGGGTGAAAAATGAGTAGCAACTCTATGGCTATAAAATCTATGTGCTATGCTAGGCTGAGGAAGCAGCAACATTGTAGGTAGCAAATTTCCAGAGTCCAAAAGGAGCTCAATTGCTTTCCAAAGGCATTAAAGTGTCCCCAAAGCCTCTTTGGACACTTTGGTGAGCACTTGACTTTTGTCCCTCAGGTTTTCCCCACTATGTCCCTATTGCTGCAAGCACAGAGGAGGGCAGAGGCTTCAGCCCAGATCCTCCCCTTATTCAGAGGTTTCTCTCCTCATTTTTTAGCCATAGGATCATGCTGTTGGCTGGGCTGTTTCTAGCTCTGCTGCATTTTCATGGGGTCTGGGATAGGAGAGGAGAGGAGAGGAGAGGAGAGGAGAGGAGAGGAGAGGAGAGGAGAGGAGAGGAGAGGAATCACACCTGAGATACCATCCAAGGATAGATGGTGCCTTAATTTCAGGAGAGGTTTCACAGGAGTGAAAAGGACTTCACTTTGTGAACCACTGAAGGCTGGAAAAGGAAGGAAAGAACATGTTTTTTTAGGGTTGTTGCCTGAGACATGGATGAGATATTGCAATGGTTTGTAAATTGTTCACTTCTGGGTAAGGTGACAGCACAAGAACCAACCTGGTGCATCCTGGGGACTTTGCATCACCCGGGCTCCTCATCTCTCATCTGCACTGATTTAATGACAACTTTGTTCTTCTAGGAAGACACTTGTGCCAGTACCTCCCCATACATTTCACAGTATGCTTTATTAGTCTGGGCACGTGCATACATTTTATTTTATTTTTTTTAATCCCTGTCATACATGTTTTTAAATCTGAAAGGGAAAGACTTCTTGGCTTTACAGGTTTGGATTTGTTCCTCTGGATTTAGGACCGTATCTCGTAACAAAAACAAAATACTGGAGTCCAATCTGTCAAATTAAAGCAAAGATTTACCAAAGGAAAATATGCTTACAAAGTAAATATAAATTAATTTAATTGGTTCCTATTATCACTCCTATTGGAGCCTGCAAGTATAATCTGGTGCTGAAGTAATTAATTGGGTGTGAAGTAGCTACTGTGCCAAAACTCACTTGTAGGGAATGAAACTCGCAGACTTCTTGGCCTGGCTGTTACCTGCAGCGTCTTGGCTTTGTTATTTTGCAGAGCGGAGCAAATTGCAGTGCAGAGCTTTGCAATCAACCGCTCAGATAAATGCCTGGCTTTGTGTTTTCGGAGGGGGGATGGTCACGACCACAGGCATTTTCCCACCTGGGTCAGGTTTGAGATTGGGTTTGGAGAGGAAGTCAGCAGACAGGTTCAGTGTGGCTGGGATTGCAGGCACTTATTCTTGTGGTTTTCCATGGCTTAATATAGCCGCAGCTTTCACGGCCGTGTTTCCCCTCCCTGCTCTGGCCTTGCAATAAAGGAGCTTTGTCTGGAGGTTTGCGGAGGGGCTGGGAGTGGTGGGAGCAGAGGAGGCTGCGATGGCACAGAGCTGTTCCCAGCAGCAGCAGCAATGAGGCAGCCGCAGCCTCGGGACTTTCATCTCAACCACTCCGTTTTCCCAGGACAGCTGCTTGTGCAAGCTAGGAATTAACTCAGACAGCCCAACTGGATCAAAAATAGCACAGGCTCAAATAACACAGAGGTTTCAAGATCCCGAGATGTCCTGAGAAGATGCTCAGCTGCTGAGACTTTCCAAACATTTACATTCCAATGGGAGTTTGTCTGATGGAGCAAGCAGAAGCAATGCTCCATCCCACCTCCTGCACTTCTGTCCCCTGGCCACTAATCCCAAGGGTTTCTGTAGCATCCCATGGCAAGTTACAGGGTTTGGCTTTGGGACAGTCTGCAAACAGGGCTTGGCACCGCTCTCTCTTTCAGCACTCATCCCAGTTTGCAGTATCTCTAAGCAAGAGGAGTCCTTATTTTGTTCCCAAAGCCCACTCTTGCCTGCCCTGGGGGTTGCATGGACACACACAAAGACTTCAGAGGACCATAGAATGGCTTGGGTTGAAAGGGACCTCAAAGATCATCTAGTTCCAACCCACTGCCATTGACAGGGATGCCAACCACTAAATCAATCACTAGATCAGTCTGCCCAGGGCCCCATCCCACCTGGCCTTGAACACCTCCAGGGATGGGGCACCCACAGCTTCTCTGGACTTCAGAGAGATAAGGCAACACCAACAATGCAAGGCCTCTGGGGTCCGCAGTGGGACTGCAAACAGGTTTTGGTGGGGAGAAGCCTTTCCAGGACACCAGTTGTGCTTCCTGGAGTCTGCAGTGAAAACAGCCAAGACAAAAGAAGTGCTGATATTATTAGAATGAATGAAAATGCTGATAAAATGCTTCAGAGCAAATAAAACAAAAAAGAAGGCTTTCTGAGCAAGAGCCCAACCTTGGAAGGAACAGCCTGATCACTGTTTTCCAACATTTTCCCTACAGGAAAGGAGAGGCCAGCCCTTATCTTATGTTCTTTTTAAAGTAGCATCAGCGTTCTGGCTTTTACTAAAAGATTTGCTTTTTTTTGTCTGTTTGTTTGTGAAACTTCTTTCTTTCTGCCTCTTTCAGTCTCTCTCTCCATAAGCATTTATAGGTGCAGTTAAGCAAAACCTTATTCTCAAATAAAGATTTCAACAGGCACCTAAATTTTCTTAATGTGATTTTTTGCTCAGTTCCTCTTTTTTTTTTTTTTTATCCTTGCAATTCTCATCCTCAGCTCCATAGATCTGGCTAATGCAACTCTGCTCCATTGGCAGGACGGGGAGTTAAAATAATTCCTGTTTGCCAGTGATGCTGATTCTTTGGATGCTGGAGGCTCAGGACAAGACAGTCCCATTGGAACCACAATCCTGCTCCTCTCCTGTTTTGGGGAATCCCTCTGGGCACAGGGAAGAGAGCCCACAGAGGAGGAACCGAGCCCACCCAGGTTGGTGCCAGGATGGACCAAGCTGAACAGTGATGTTCCTCTGTCCTTTTTCTCCCCAGGTTTGGGGTGCACAAGGACATTGCAATGAGGGGGCTGGGGGCACAAAGTGACCCTGGTGTCTCAAAGGGGTATTCACCAAGAGCAGTGATTCCCTGCAAAGCCGTGATGGATAGCAGAGAAGGAAAATCCAGGCAGCCTCACCAGGAACCGCCAGAAATGGGAATGACTGCAGCCTGGGAACCTCATAAATCATGTGGAAGTGCAGAATTTGGAGTTTCCTCATCAAACAGTGCTAATTGCAGTGTGCTCTGATTGCCTCTGCCGAGCTAGGGGTGGGGGTGGAGTGGTGTGATATTTGTGAGGACAGACAGACCCCAGCTGGGATCTGGATGGGCAGAGCACAGCTCAGACGAGCATCACTCTGCCAGCTCTGCTCTGAGGTCAACACCTCCCTACTTTGGCTGTAGAATCATAGAACCATAGAATCATTTGATTTGGAAGGGATCTTGAAAGGCCATCCACCTCCCCTGCAATGAACAGGGAGAGCCACAGCTCCATCAGGTGCTCAGAGCCCAGTCCAGCCTGACCTTGGATGTCTGCAAGGATGGGGCACACGCTAATTCTCTGGACAACTTGTGCAGTGCTTCACTACCTTTATTGCAAAAACCCTTCATCTTATATCCAATCTAAATTTCCTGCTTTAGTTTGAAACCATTTGTCTGAATGTGCCTTATTTTGCTCTTTTGGGAGTCAGGACTTCCCAGAGAAGTAAAATGGGAGCTCCATGTGTGATGGGTTTTTTTTCTTGGTGCTGCAAATGCTCCAGGCTCTGGGCTTTGTAGTGGAGATCTTTGTGATCACTCCACGCCCAAGCAGAGTGACTCAGAATAAAAATAATTAAATATGTTAATAATTATCAGGGGCCCCTTTGATTAAACAAATAAAGATTGTGGTGTGTAAGCAAGGAGGAATTTAGAGGTTTGCACAGCTCGGCTCACAATCAGGAGTCAGGAAGCTTCATTGGGCAGTGGAGAAAAAGCACAGGGAGAAGCTCAGGAGCAATCCAACTGGAGATGCCAAGGGTAGCTATGTCCCTGCTATTGCACTTGTCCCATCCTGGATCCCAATGGGGGATCCCATTTGTTTCCAGGTCTCAGCACCCAGCAGATGGTCTGGGAATCAGCATCATGAAAACTGGTAGGGGAAGCTGGATGGCAACATAGGGTGCTGAAGACATTAAATATAAGGAATTACACACTGAAGAGTGTTTGGTCAGGTGTTCTGGGCACCTGGTAGATGGAGAAGGGCACCCCTGAGGGGAGACTTGGATCTCATGGAGGTTTAGGCGGGCACCTAAAGAGGAAATCAGCACTGTGTTTGTAGGTGAAGCTGTGCTGCTTTCCTTGATGAAATGTTTGTCCAGTTGGAGGTGCGATCATACAATCATTAAAATTGGAAAAGACCACGAAGATCCCCAAGTCCAACCCCAAACCCATCCCCACCATGCGCACTGACCATGTCCCTCAGTGCCACACCTCCACAGTTCATGGACACCTCCAGGAATGCTGATGGGATGTGGCAGGAGCTGTGCTGAACTTGAAAGCAATGACAAAACCATTCCAGAAGGGGTGGGCATGCCTTGCAGGGACACTTATCCCCTCTCTCTGTGGGGCCAGTGGCAGCACCTTCACCCATCAGGCTCTTCGGGCATCCCCAGATGCAGGAGATCTGCACACATGGCCAAGACAGGAGCTGGTGTTGGCACAGAGCAGCACAAAACTCCAATCCTGCACAGGAATGTGGCCGAGGGGGCACTTGCAGCACAGCCTAGAGAAGCCTTCCCGTGGCTGTTTTGATCTCTCAAGTGTATGGGTGATAAGGATCAGGGCCCGACGCGCCGGGAGGGCATTTATAGACGTATTTCGAGATAGAGAGAAATGTGCTGGTGCAACAGGAGGGTGAGCTCGGACTGTATCACAATGGGGATCAGTGATGCTCTAGGGAATGAATACCAAACCCTCCTGACAGGGAGCGTTCCCATACACTGCCAGAGGCAGCACCATGATGCGCCTATGCGTGTGACTCTGTGTGCAAATTATGTCCAAGGAAGGCAAGATCTAGGCTGGCTGCAACCACAGTGTGACCAGTTGATCAGGATGGACGGAGCTCTGAGCACCTGATGGAGCTGTGAGTGTCCCTGTTCACTGTAGGGGAGTTGGACCAGATGGCATTTAAAGGTCCCTTCCAACTCAAACGATTCCATGATTCTATGAAATACAATCTCCAAGGGATAAAATCCTCTTCATATCCCAAATCACGTTTATCCATGGGATGGAGCCCACAGGACATAGCTCCTCTCTGCAATGGAGATAAGCATTTCAATTCATGAGCGGACAGAGATTTTCCACCAAAACACAACCACTCAACCATTTGTGGGGCAACCTGAACACACAGCAAGATGACCCAATTGCTTGGAAAGGGAAGCAGAAGAAAAAAAAACCACCTGGATCCTGTTCAAATGGATGAAGAACCTAAGGGAGGGTCAATACAGTCCCTCTGCCTGGAAATCAGCCAGGACACTGGGGCTGCTACCCCTCCACCAGCCCAGAAAAGACCTTAAACAGCACTGGACACTATCTGCAACCAGGACCTAGAGCCCTCAGACCTTTTCTTCCCACTCCTGGAGATAAGAGGATGTGACATAGAAGTCCAACACCCTCTGCCATATGTTCTGCATCCATTCTTTATCAGCCAGTAAAATGTCCTTGTAGTGCTTTCCAGGAGAAAAAATTAAAAAAAAATTAAAAATTAAAATTAAATGCATTTGCTATCAGCTTACCCTTTTTTAAGCCCCAGTAAGGAAAGGGATCTCTGCAAGGATCACACTTGCAAATAGCAGAGCACACTGTGCTGGATTGCTCTTTCTTGTCCCGCAGAACCTCACTTATTCCCTAGGAATGGAAAAGAGAAAGGGGGTTAGGTGATGTAGTTATACAGTGTATAAAGCAGCAGCTCCTTGACACATCACTCAGCTGGGGAGATGATTTTGGGGAGGACGCCTGGGGGGGGCAGCCAGCTGTGCATGATGTCCGGGGGAACTGCGCCATCTCATGGTCCCCAGAGTCATAGAATCATAGACTAGAATCAGAATGGCTTGGGTTGGAAGGGACTTTAAAAGCCATACAATTCCAACCCCTCCGAGCGCAGAGACACCTCCCACAGCCCAGTGCCCAAAGCAACATGCAGCCCGGCCTTGGGCACTGCCAGGGATGGGCACCCACACTCCCCTGAGCAGCTTGTGCCAGGGCCTCACCACCTTCATGGTTAAGAATTTCCTCATTATATTCCATCTAAATATCATCTCTTTTAGTTTAAAGTCATTACACCTTTTCCTGTTCCTACACCCCCTGACAAAGAATCCTTCTCCAGCTCTCCTGCACCCTCTTTAGGCACCGGAAGGCCACTCCACAGGAGAGGTGCTGAGCATCTTTGTGACCTTCTCTGTACCCTCTCCAACAGCTCCATGTCCTTCTTGTGCTGGAGTCAAATATTTTGGCAATAATCCCTACAGTCTCCAATTGAACCACTATTCTTTCTAAAGTAATGACAAGAAATAAGAGCTAGAGGTGTTGTCAGATGTCCCCTGCTTGCTCTGGGACTGTTCCTTAGAGGTTAGGCATTGCTTCTTCCCCTGTTCCTGCTGTAAGAGCCCTGGTCTCTGGGGCTCCTGCTGCTTCCTTGCAGATCCTATCCTGGGGAAGGGCTGTCCCACATTATCACCTCCTGCTTCCCTTTCCTTTGATCCACTCCAAATAATCTCTCTCGCTTGGCACCCAAGGCAGCCCTCCTTTCAGCCTCCTGTTCTCACCCTTCTCACAGCTGATTGTGGGCCGTGTCTTTCATAAGATGTCACTTGGGCATTCATGCCTGGATTTTCCTGTTTTTTTCCTCTGATGGAGGGTTGGGTTTTTTTCAATGTGTTAAGCCAAGCACAAGATAGTCAGCTAGTGCTGTCAAGCAATGAAAAGAGAGAGCAGGGAATTATTGAGGCAAAGCAAGCTCACCCCAAAGATGCCCATCTACAACAGTTCACTTTTCCATGCACCACAGAATCACAGAATGACTTGGGTTAGAAGGGACCTCAAAGTTCCAACCCCCATGCTGCAGGCAGGCTTGCCAATCACTAGATCAGGCTCCAGATCAGGCTGCCTAGAGCCCTATGCATCCTGGCCTTGAACACCCTCAGGGATGGGGCATCCACAATTTCTCTGGGTAGCCTGTTCCAGCACTGTGGTGAGGGTCCAGACAACCATGCCTATTTCAAACTATTAGACATCTAAAGTTGACTTGAATCCAAGCCTTCACATGACCTGTTTACCCCCTGCAATCCTCAGCGATGAGTACCTGCACCTTTTTTCCACTTGCCCTTCATTTTTTCTGGTGCTTCTGCAACCAACCTGGATGGGCAGGTCATTGGGTGCAACCTTATTCTAACTTTACAAGGGGAGTCCGCCTGAAAAACTCACTGACTTCTTCCCCCTGGATCAAATTGGTGATGCATAGTCAGTCCTGCCCAGCACTCCTGTTGCTTCTTACTTATGCACATTCTGCCCTTCGGACTGCATTTCCATGGATGACTTCCATTTGCCCAACCGACCCTGTACCAGTCCTCATTGGCAGCAAGACAATAAAGATGGCTGTTTATTTTTGACAGAGTTGCATAGAGTAGCTGTCCACCACTGAACCTTCAGCATCCACCTTGGATATGATCTCCCACTTTGAGTCCAGTGGTTCTTACTGAAACAAAGCATAGGAATGGGTGATTGCTGCTGCCAAGCTGCTTGTCTTGGTGCTTCAGCATAGCTGTAAGCTGCAAGGTGTCCTCAAAAAGCTGGAGACAGCAGCCTGGAGGTGAAGGCGATCCAATAAAACCTGTTCTGCTCCTTCCCCATCTCCTCCCCTGCTGGCTCTAGCATTAAGCTCCCAAATGCACTTTGTATGTGGCAATGGACAGAGCTGAACAAATCCATAGAAAGCTGAAATTTTGCGACCTATGTGACTCAACTTACCAGAGCACCTTCTAGAGCAGACACTTCAGTATCTCAGTTGTCTCTGTGCCAGCAAAGTGAGGGTTCCTAGAATCATTAAGGTAAAAAAGACCACTGAGATCACCAAGTCCAACCCCAACACATTACCACCATACCACTAAACTATGTCACTCAGTGGGACATCTACCCTTTGCTTGAACATCTCCAGGGATGGTGACTTCACCACCTCCCCGGGCAGCTTGTTCCAATGCATTACCACTCTTTTGAAGAATATTTTTTTTCCTAATATCCAACCTGACCCTCCCCTGGCACAACTGAAAGCCATTACCTCCTGTCCTATCAAGGACAAAGCCTGTTCTGGCTCAGTGGCTAGGTGAGATGGAAAGGTCTGTGTCTTTATCATTGACTTCCATTGCTTTCCAGAACTGGCTGGTCATATCCATTCCAGTCTCTGGGAAGGTTATCTGGACATGATCCTTTGTGGCCTAGACATGGGCACCTTACTCTGGGTGTCTCTGCTAGAGCACATCCAGATGGACACAAAGATTCTTTCCCTTCCAAGTTCAACCATTTTGAACTTCTCTCTGCCTTAATCTAATGAAGTAATTGGCCAACTAGGCTTCTTCAAACCTGTGGCTGTAACACCATGGATCCATCCATGGATCCAAGCAGTCCAGGCACTGGAGTTTTGGAGCATGTTCTAAGAGCCACAGAACAAAAGTCAGCAATCTGCATGATGAATTAGATCAGATTAGATAACTAAGAGAGGCTCATCCAGCCTTCAAAGGGAATAAGTCCCCATGTAACACCTTTTAATTGCTACGGTCCTTATCAGCTCTCTCTGATAAATCCCATTTAATACAACCACAAGCTTAAATTAGCTTTTTTTTTTTCCCTTTGAGATCTGGGATTGACTATGTAATTCCTGGAAATAGTCTCCGTGCTGGAGCATGGTTTACACCTATAACTTCGTTCACAGAATCAGAGAATCATTAAGTTTGGAAGGAACCACTAAGATCATCCAGTCCAACCATCAACCCATTCATTTTCTTCTTTTTCAGTGTGTCACAGGAGCTCACACGTTTCAGCATCCTGACCCCAGGGCTTCTCAAGCATTTATATCCCTTTCAGTCCATATTGGTCTTCCCTGTTTAAGGTGGTCAGACCGAGGAACAGGGATGCTATAAGTGAGATCCCTGCATCACATGGCAGCGTGATGACAGAGAGGGAGTGAATCCCTTTGCACTTCAGAACACTCAGTACTATGCTAAATAGTACAATAAGGGTGATGAGACACTGGCACAGGATGCCCACAGTGGTGCTGGATACCCCACCCCTAAAGACATTCAAGGGCAGACTGGGTGGGGCTCTGAGCTCCTGATGGAGCTGTGGGCGTCCCTGTTCACTGCAGGGGAGTTGGACCAGATGACCTTTGACGGTCCCTTCCAACTCAAACCATTCTGTGATTCTAACAGAGAAAGCAAGTGGAATCAAAGGGGAAAGAAGAGGATTTGCACTCCGACACACATTGGTTTTAGATGCAACTTTTCCATTAGTGCGAATAGGTAAAGAGATGAGAAATGTACAAAACCTCCTGCATTCAGGTCATCGTTTGAAGATGTGATATCAGACCCAGGGACCAGCCCAAGCTCTGGTTTCCACCTTCTCTTCCTGCAGTTACTGGATTTAAACTCAGACTGAAAGTGCTGTCATGTGAGTTCAGAGATACGTTGACCCAGAATGTATATCACACAGTTGTTTCTCAAAGTCCCACCTATCCCGTGCAGGGCTTCCTTTCTGATAATTGCTGCAGATATACAGAGCAAAATAATGGAGAGGGGACAAAACTTGCTAATTCTCACCATTATCTCAAGGGCAGCCTGTTAAAACATGAGCTCTCTGAGATATGCCTCTCAGCAATCCTGGAATTTCCTTGCACTTGGCCACTGCCCTGAACTGTCGTGGGAAGACAGTGGAATTGGGTAGGTGTCATTTGGTGTTGAAAGCTTCCCAGTTTGGTTCTAATGGAAGCATAGAGCACTGAGCTGCAATACAAAAAGAGATGTCAAAGATTTTCTGAAGTTCTATGTGTAGTTTAGGGTAATGGTGAAGAAATTATAACCCTGAGACTTCAAGTTCACCCACAGAGCCCTTCTGGGGCAAGCTCACGCCTGTCCTCAAGGTCCCTTAGGGTAGGGGCTAGTAGTGATATCAATGGAAAAAAGCCATTCTGAGTCAGGTTTCAAACCCTGAGCAAATGAAATTTACCAACTGCAACCCTACACTACCAAAGTGTCTGTAGTCTGCAGCACCTCCACTTCATGACTTTCCCACAACTCTCACCATAACTGATGGATCCCTGTTTGCAAGAGTGCAGTAAGTGAGGCCCTGGCACAGCTGCCCAGAGCAGCTGTAGATACCCCAATCTGGGAGGTGCCCAAGGCCAGGCAGGACGGGGACCTGGGCAACCTGAGTTGGTGGGTGGTGGCAACAAGCCCACAGCAGGGAGGTTGGCAATGGATGATCTTTAAGGTCTCTTCCAACCCTGGCCATTCTATGATTCTATGATTCTATGAATTAAGCCTGTGCACCGTGCTGTGAGCCAGCACTAGACAACCAGATCTCTTTCAGAGGACACACAGCCAGTGCTGTCATCATTTCATCCATTCCTGGCCAAATGCAAAGCTCAGAACCATCTAGATTTCAGTCTCAAGCCACCTCACATCTTGAGTGTAGGAGCTTAGAGCCAGCATCTGCACCTGATCATGCAGGTTGGCCTATGCTTTCTTGTTCCCATGTTAGCACCTACCGAAATTGTGCCTTCCTCAGACACCTTGAGCTCTACATGATATCCCACAGACCCTTGTGCTGCTCACAGGGTGATCTAAAGGAATTGATGCTCTTAGTCTTAGCAGGGTTTAGGATGCTCTTAGTAGGGTTTAGGTTGTCCTCTGCAGAGCCAGGAGTTGGACTCGATGATCCTTGTGGGTTCCTTCCAACTCAGGATATTCTATGATTCACTCATAACAGCATACAGATCCCTGCAATGCCCTGCACAAGCAAAGAGATTACTGGGGAGATGGGAAGAGGACAAGAATCAAAGTGGCAGACAAGGCAGCAAGTGCTCCAAAATAGGAGTAATGATGAATGAGAGCAACTGTCTTATTCCCATTCCCAGCTGAAAGAAAGGGAGGAAGCTGAGAAATTCACACAGACTCACAACTCAAGGGCCATCTCCAACAGATGATATCATTAATGAGAAACAAAACACTAATAAATACACTGAGAAGCAGGTTTTGTCACAGCTTGGTTTCCACCTTGGTATCTCCTCTTCAGGTAAAGCAGCTCATGCAATGCACTGTGAAGTCAGCAGAGACATCTAGTGGCAAAAACAACGTACAAATACGCAGGGGAGTACATATACACTGGAGTGCTTGCTTCTTATAGACAGCTCGATTATCACTGGCTTTCCAGCACACACAAAAAAAGACTGGTTGAGAGCTCAAGGCTGTATTTTTAACTGATCTGTTGAAAAATGTATTGGAATGATGATTTCCTAATTCTCCCAAACCTCAACTTTATGGATATAAAATACCTCCCCAAACTACTGTGCTTCCTGTCTATCCTCAGTCTCCCAGGACATGGTTCACCCTCATTCTTGCTTTTTGAGGAGTCTGGAGCTGTTGGAATTGTGTCTGGTTCTGGTTACGTTCTTTGGTCTTGTGTGAAGGTTTCTGTATGCCACTGCTGCTGGGCTGATTGATGTGCTCTTGCTATACAGCTCAGAACAATTTTTTTTCCATCTGTTCTTTACAAATATGTTTTTTGTTAAGAGCTTTTCAGGTTTTGGCTTTGATGGCAGTGGGTTTTATTTGAAGACCTGCATTACCTATTAT
Organism: Pavo muticus; assembly: GCA_016647715.1. Lineage (NCBI taxonomy): Eukaryota > Metazoa > Chordata > Aves > Galliformes > Phasianidae > Pavo > Pavo muticus. The sequence continues at coordinate 1,015,260 of JACDJE010000432.1, read as the reverse complement.
GTTGGACATCTTTGTGCAGCTGTTCCATTTACTCCCAGTCTTTACTGGACAGAAACCAGCCACTATCCAGCTCTGGCAATCCATTAAGTACGTAACAAAGCAATGGCAAAATTAAATTTCTTAGTGGAGCAGGTAATAGAGCCAGCTTACCTGCAGGGAAAATCTGGTCTATCATTAAAGCCTAGTCCTTATTCTATCCAACTCCTTTGTTGGGGTTGGCCTCTTCTCCTGGGTTAGGATGAGAGTGAGTGGCCTCAAGTTATGCTAGAGGAGGTTCAGGTTGGATATTAGGAAAAATTTCTACTCCATTAGAGTGGTAATGCATTGGCACAGGCTGCCCAGGAAGGTGGTAGAGTAACCATCCCTACAGGTGTTCAAGAACCATGGGGATGTGGCACTGAGGGACATGGTTTAGTGGTAAGGATGGGTTGGGGTTGGACTTGAAGTCTTAGGGGTCTTTTCCTACCTTTGTGATTCTGAATTAATTCCACGATCATGGACAATGGATTAAAAGAAGGCTGCAAATAAAGATAAAAGTTGTGTCCATCACCTGGGCTGCAGCACACAGCAATGCGTGCGGTCCTACCTCTACCACACACAAAATCACATATTTTAATTCAGTGAATGCCAGTAAGCCACAGGCTCTGAAGCGCGTAAATGAATGTTGAAAACCAAACTCGGGCTCTGAAGTCAATTAGGCATTGCAAAGTCAAACAGTGAAACACCTAATCACTTGTTGGTTGGGCCAAAGAGAAAGTGAGGGATCTCCAAAGCAGTTGTGACCAGATATTTGATTTGATTCCATAGCAGCTGTGGCACATTAAAAAGTTTAGAGGCTAATTCAGTGGAAAATGAAAGCAAAATGAGGAGTTTTTTTGAGTTAACCATTTCAACTTTGGTGACGACTTTTTGCAGGGTTGGTTTTTCTTTTTCTTCTTGGCAATGATTCCTGGACATATTAAGTTGCAAAGAAAAGCACCAGTTTTACGAGTAGCATCCACATCAAATACACTAAGCAAGTGATGAAGCCCATTTTTAAACCATTTGAAACCTTTCAGCCGTGCTCATAGGTACCCTACCAAACATCCCAGTCCCTCCCTGTTAATCCTATCCCTCTGACATCACATCACACAGTAGGGAAAGGTTCTTCCACCTTCAAGCACAGCTGTGGAAGAGGAGACACAAAAAAACCAATTTCTGTGCCAGCAAAAGAATCATGTCTCTCACGGGGACAAGGGGACATCACCTGAAATTAGTCTGCCTTGTAGTGATCCACTCTATTGTAATTACTCTTCCCACTGCAAATATCCTTTTTCCAACATGAATACTGATGTTTTTTACTATAAGGGTAGTTATCTAAACTTGGTGAGACTGCACATGACTCTGCTGTTGATGTCATCAATGAAGATATTAAAAAGTATAAGCCCCAGTCACTGACCCCTGGGGGACACCAATCATCACCAATCTCCATCCAGACACGGAGCCATTGACCACTACGCTCTGGACTTGATCCAGCAGCCAATTCCTCGTCCATCAAATCCATATCTATGCAATTTGGCAAGAAGGATGTTGTGGGGTCCCATGTTAAAGGCCCTACTGAAGTCGAGATAGATGACACCAGTGGCTCTTCCCCTGTCCATTGATGCAGTGACACCATCATAAAAGGCCACTAGGTTGGTCAAGTGGGATTTGCCCTTGCTGAAGCCATGCTGGTTCTCTCATATCACCTCCCCACTCAGCACTCTGGGATGCATCTCATCGGGACCCACAGACTTGTGGATGTTCAGGTTCCTCAGGTGGTCACAAACCTGATCCACTTACAGTAGGAGCGACGCTGCTTCCCCAGTGCCCTCCTACCAAACCAAATGTTTGAGGGCTGTGTGATGAGCAGCTATCAGAGAAGACTGAGGCAAAAAGAGAACTCAAATGCAGCTTGGTGTATTTTTACAAGCATAAAGTAAAGCCAAAGCTTGAAGTACTCAGAAATCTGAAAATACACAAAAGAAAGCATTTTGATGGCATCTGATTTCAAAGGCACTGGCCATGAACATACTGATTGAAAGAGTTTCAGCAGGGACTGCAACATAACCAGCTTCAACCCATGATCACCAGCCTCATTAGAAAACCTGGATGCTTTTGCCCATGACAGATGCTACCCTGCCTGGCTCGCCCAATGCATCCCTACTGCTCCTGAGTGCATTTTGATTAATGCAAAGAAGGTGAGTATATTTAAATGCAGGTGGCTCTCTGTGGTAGGCAGACAGCTCCATGGAGCCATGCTGAAGGCTGCCAAGGAGGAATTCAGAGTTGTCTGTTTGCACAGAAAGCCCTCAGTGACTTGGAAAGTGGAGAAGAAGGAAATGTTTTCACCATGACATGGTATGGGCTGCCCACAATCAGCATCTTTCCTTGGCAGCTGGGCTTGATAAATGATGTCAGCAGCTCGGGAGTCCTTCTGGGCTCCCAGCGCCAAGAATGAACCTGAAGCAAGCAGACAGAACGCCCCTATAGCAGAACAACAACAGTCTAGAGCAAATTATAGAATCACAGAATTGCTTGAGTTGGAAGAGACCTTTAAAGGCCATCTGGTCCAACTCTCCTGCAGTGAGCAGGGACACCTACAGCCCCATCACATTGCTATACCTGTCCTCATGCAACTGGGTTGGAAGAGCGAATCCTTTAGAAATTGAGCTGCTTATTGCAAAAAACGGCCAATTTCACATAAATATGGTGAAAGACAGGCCCTACAAAGCCACGAGGTAGGACAGGTACCCTCAAGATCCCTTTGTTATACGAAACAGCTGAATACAACCTCATCCTTTATCAGACATCAGAGGATCCACTTGGGTTCCACAAGTTAAGGTGAAATGAAACTTCTTTGGCTCTGCTAATCCCAGAAGAACTTCAGTTCTTCTTTTCAGCTGAGCAATGCAATGCCATGGCTTGTGCTGATGTTTCTAAGAGAGAAAATAAAGCTCACATAACACATTTTCTCTTTGTTCTCTCCCCTGGTATATTTATTTTTAACTTTGCATCATCACTGGCTTTCCGGGTTGACATTTCCACTGTGCTGGGACATTTGGAACAAATTTTACCTTTCAATATTGCTCCATTCTGACAACATGAAGTGGTAGCCTTGAGGTGCTGCAGGACACACCAGACTTTTTCCAGCTTTCTCATCATTTACAAAGAGCCTCCTAAGGGGAGATCCGAGACTTCCTTTTGAACCAAATCTTTAAAGTGGTTTGTTTTGGCCTCCGAAAGAGCTGCAGGCCAAGTGAACGACAGGCATTTGTTCTGAACCCATAAATCTCACAAGCCATAAAGTGGTTTCCTAATCCTTTTATTTTACAGGGCACACATTTTCTCAGCGAGCCGTGTCCCGTAAGAAGGGGCTGTGACTTGGAGAAATCTGCAGAAGGAAACCATTCAGCCTGGAAGGAGCTGGATTTCTCCAGCTGTTGCATTTTCCTCGTTTTCTGGGCAGCCTGCTTGCACAAATTAGGTGCTCCGACCTGTCACAACTGCCCCATTGAAGGAAACGTATCAGCAGCACCGCAATCAAGTCAATAAAGGACCCGGAGCCAAATAAAACCCGTTGTGGAAATTCACTTGAATAATCTCTGTCCTTAAATAAAGAAGAAAGACTGAGAAATGAAGCGTTTTATGGAATCAAAAGGGGACGCACCTGAGCAAACAGCTTTTAAGATCTGCGGGTCATCTTTCTGGTAGGCAGGATCAAAGCAGCTCTGCTGGAGTACATTATGGAAAAAGTCACACATCCCATAAAAAGGGATCCTGGAGGTTTTGGAGACAAAAAAAACCACACACAAAAAAACAACAGGGAAGGGCTCTGCTGAAGCAACTAGCGAGCAGGAGCCAAGCTCTGCAAGCTACAGCAGCTCTAGGAAGTTAATGATGCCACATCAGCAGTCTTCTACCTCTGCTCCCATTTCTAGTCCTGATTTTGTGTGATGACAGCAATGGAATGACACACTGTGAAGAACACGGGGATGCACCAGTAACTCTTCATCCACGATGGAAGATGGGTATAATTTATCTCATACAGTCTGCAAACAAATCCAAGACAGAGCCAGAGAGGTGCCTACTGAACACAGCTCTGCCTCCTTTGCCTTCAATACCTGGAGTACTTTCAAGCTTACTGCAAAAGAAGTGTCCTTTTGACAAATTTGTAGAAGCAGTGGTTAAAATGTCCTGTGTAACACATTTTAATAACTCCCTCCACTGCAACACGGGTTTGTGTGGTCAGGAACAGCCAAATGTTTGAGCTGAATTGTGTATTAAGAAGTGGCAATGAAATAATATCATACAATCAAGATGAACAATGCTCTTATGTATTAGAAACAAGCACAGCAAAGTGCTGAGAGCACAGAAAAAGCTCCACTTTCCCATTTAGCTGTGCTGATTTGCATTCCCTTGTAAAGATTCATCAATGCTTTAGAGAACCTTTCAAGATTTAATAGCAGCATCTGGAAAGCCTGCTCTGAAACGCACTCATTTCAAAGACTCCAGGAAATCTGCACACACATTCACTTCTTGTTTACCTTGGATCTCACCTGTGTGGGAAGCAAAACTAATGTGCCCATTGCATTCCTACTGAGAAGCTGTTGCTGCCATCTTATTCCTTAATATATCATTTTCCTTCTTGCTCTTTGCTTTTCTAATACAGAAGAAAACGTTAAGAACGTTAAGATCTAAGGTGACTGCTCTATAGCACAACATATACTTTTATTCCACGTGGAAAAGGAATGCCAAGCTGTCCTAATACCAAAAATATTCTTCCCCTTACCTTCCTGTGGTAACACCTGCAACTTATTTATAGGTAAACTGCCCCAAAACAAAAAGAAAAACCCAGCCTAAGACAAAGGGTTTGCTCGCTGCTCAGCTGTGATGCTCATCACTGTAATGAGATGAGCAATGCAATTGAACTGAAAAGCAAAACAACACAGAAGGAAGGCTGTTTTTGTCTGTGCATGTTATGGAAATGAGGTGGATTTGGTCAGTATAGCCATGTGGTTTAAACAGCATTCATCCAAGGTTTTCAGCCAAAACCTTCTGTAAACTTGGAAAACTATCTGTTTTCCTGAATGGTTTGTGTATAAATTAAACTCAATGTTTTTAAGCTGAATTATTTTGAATATGTCCAGCCACACAAGCTTGTGGTACTATGACTTCAATTCAGTCATTTGTAAAATGATGCTTCCCACCAGATTCATCTATTTAAAAAACAATTTTTAAAATTATTCAAGGTTATTGTTGAATATAAAGCACCAATTATTTTATAGCTCTGTTCCTGAACTCCCTCCCAGTCTAGAAGTGGTTACTCTGTATGGGCTATGAGATAGTCTGATGAAAAGAAAGAGGGAAGGGAAGGGAAGGGAAGGGAAGGGAAGGGAAGGGAAGGGAAGGGAAGGGAAGGGAAGGGAAGGGAAGGGAAGGGAAGGGAAGGGAAGGGAAGGGAAAAAAAAACTTGCATACTTGTAATTCTTTGTGCATTTAACACATTGAAACATCTACTGTGCAGCAGCTCCGGGACAACAAAGAATGCAAGACACGTTTTTATCTGACCTAGCACAATTGTTACAAGTAATAAGATATGACCAGAATGGAAATGAAAATCCTAGTGGAGCCATACTTAGCTCAGGGAAATTATCACAATACTTCAGGAAATGCCAATTTGTTGAAAATGAAGAAATGGCTATATTAATTTTTTTGTAATTAGATAAACACAGGAGGTAGGTTTCTGAGTCAGCTGTGGATATTTGATATTTCAAGTGGATGTTACCAACCAAGCTCTTTCTGTACACTTGTGCTCTTGTCTCTAACCTTTTTTGCAGAGATGCTCTGTCTTACAGAGCAAGTGTCAATGCAATGAGGAAGATGAGAAGTGGGACCATTCATAAACTGCTGTCACTATAAGAGGAGATGAAGATGCCTGTAACTAAAATCACATGGAGTGAGCTTCTAAGACTCTTCCTCTACTGATGATCCTTCCTTGTCCAGTACTGAAAGTGAATTCAAAACGATGCTGTTATTAAGGAGGGGTTGTCATTTAGCTTTCATGAACACCATCGACTATATGTTCATTTATCCCAAACTAACTCACCACTGCTGTGCTTTCTATTTAGAATCATAGAATCATTACAGTTGGAAAAACCAATAAGATCATCAAGTCCCCACCATCAGTCGATGCCTGTGACTGCTCTAGACCATGTCACTCGATGTGATATCTGCTCTTTTCTTGAACACCTCCAGGGACAGCGGCTCCATCACCTGCCTGGGCAGCCTGTGCCAATGCATTACCCCTCCCTCAGAAAAGAAATTTTTCCTAATATCCAACCTGACCCTCCCCAGGCACAACTTAAGGCCACTACCTCTTGTCCTGCTGATGTTTCATTTGTCTTATTTTCACTGTCTCTCATTGTGCCATAACTATAAGTCTCCTGGACAAGAGACTGTTTTATAGCACTTGTCAGAGCTTTAGCACATTCACTGAAAATATTTTGTGTAGCTAGATGCAGGTCATAAAAACATATCTGATAATTGGGCCTTATATAACAGGGATTTTAAAATAGGTGAATGACATAGAAAATATTCTAGGCATTGAAGTCATATGACTATCCATGGATATATCTACATGGCTTTTTGTATACAAAATAGGTTCACTTGTGTCCCCAGCCAACAGCAGCGCTGGCACCACTTGCAGCTTCCTGCTTCCCATGCTTGGAGCAGGGCAGAGAGCAGGGCAAAGCGTGCCTGCAGCAACCAGAGACCTGCACAGCACAGCAGGACACACGTAGTGCGAGTTTTGATTTAGGCACAGTGGAACATGATGACACAAATCAATATTTTCAGGTCCAGAGGAGGGCCACTAAGATGATCAGAGGGCTGGAGCACCTCTCCTATGAGGAAAGGTTGAGGGAACTGGGATTGTTCAGCTTGGAGAAGAGAAGGCTCTGGGGAAACCTCATTGCGGCCTTCCAGTACTTGAAGGGAGCGTATAAACAGGAAGGGGAACGGCTGTTTACGAGGGTGGATAGAGACAGGACAAGGGGGAATGGTTTTAAACTGAAACAGGAGAGGTTTAGGTTAGATATTAGGAGGAAGTTTTTCACACAAAGGGTGGTGACGCACTGGAACAGGTTGCCCAAGGAGGCTGTGGATGCCCCGTCCCTGCAGGCATTCAAGGCCAGGCTGGATGTGGCTCTGGGCAGCCTGGTCTGGTGGTTGGCGACCCTGCACATAGCAGGGGGGTTGAAACTCAATGATCATTGTAGGCCTTTTCAACCCAGGCCATTCTATGATTCTATGATTTTCAAAGTTGAGAGTCAGTGTGGAGAAAATAAAGAAATGCAAGTAGCAAAGTGTGTGGATCCATATGATCCGATTGCTAACCCTCATTGCTGGAACACCCTCCTCTAAGCGTGCTCTGCAGTTGACCACAGTGGTCAATACTCTGCAAAATCTCGTAGCATTCTTGATCTTTGAGCAAAGAAACAGAGAATTGTAGCAATGTTTTGGTTGTTTGTGAAAGCTTGCTACGTCTTCAATTTAAACAGCAGTTAGCTACTGTACAAACAACAAAGTGGTCAACACAAGAAAAAGCAAAGCAAGATAATTAGCTGTTCCAAGTGAATCTGGAATGTACAAGTTGATATAGTCAGTGTGTAAAGCATCCCTTTGGGGATTTATGCTATTTAGGATTGTATTGATAATCCTATAGTAAGGGCTGATTTCTGTACTCACAGCAGAGGATTCACGTAGGGTAAATCTAACTGGAACTTGCAGGAACTGGGAAGCAGTGAGAGCACATCCAAGTGCTGAAAACAAGCAGAATTCAATGCCTGCCACTTTCGGGAAGCTTATCTCACAGAGCCAAGGTGAAAGGAGTTAATAGCACACACTGAAAGCCAGCACTAGAATACACAGTTTTCAACAGGCAGCACAATTCCCAGCTACACGACATAGCAGTCAACTACCAGACTTGCTCTGACAGGGCTGAACGTTGTTGCCGCGGAGAGAGACACAACAGCACCTGGAACAAGGAAGTTTTGTTGCAGCTTTTGGTTCATTTTCTCTCAAAGTCCCAAATCCCTTTTTTTTTTCCTAGGATACTATTTGTTGGAGACTCAGCTGCTTTTTCATCTCTGTTCATACTAACAAGCCATATCCAATAGATCCAAGAAGTGTGTCTATGTATCATCAGTTCTTAACAGTGCACCTACTGACCATAAAGAAATAAATGCATCTCCTATGAAGTAAAATACCTTTGCACCAAAATTTATGTATTGCTTGCAAATATATCATAGTTAGAATAAAAGAATTTAGTAGATAGAAGCAATGACCAACGTGAACTGGAACTGGAAGGAGAATGCAACTTTGCAGACAAAAAGTATGAAGGACTGTTGGGCTGCATTTGGAAAGGGGAAAAAAAACGGAGTAAAGTAGAAAAGAACAGCATATGTAATATTTCGTGGAATGGAATCCAGTGGGGTTCTCCAAACCATAATTAAAAGGGTGGGAGGACATATCAAAAAAGGCAGACTTTAGAATTGGTTGGAAAGATTTTGTCACAGTATCTCCTGAAAGCCACCCGGGGTATGCAATACAATACCAAGGTAGCAAAACAAACACAGACCCAGCACTCTACCCAGATGTTGAACTTTCTTCCTAGACCAAGATTTATGAAATGTGCTTTTCAGTGCCTTGAACTGTGAATGCCCACCCTGACACTGCTTTCCAGCTCCTTTCCACAGAGGGTGATGGTGTTGAACGCTGTCTAAAAATAGTATCCTTTCAATGCATACCCAGTTGAGAAAGCTTAAATATAGGCATGCAGCAACACTCACTTTTAAAAGAATGTATTCACATGTAAAACCATACATCATATCAGGGTAGAAATTTGCACCTGGCCCTAGAGAGACCTGTCTCCTTTACAATTATTCAGAGATCAGTGTTGGGAGAAAAGAACAGCAGTGAGACCTGAAGGACCACGATGCAGCAAGGCATGCAGTACCTTAAGTATTCCTTGCAGCAGCAAATAGTGCTGGAAATGGCTGTGTCAGCATTTCTCCTTGAAGAGCTTTGCAGGAGCAGCAGCGTGCTCTCAGGTGGCCGGCTGCATTTGGGCTGTCGTTCTTTTGTCCTGCCTGAAACGTGCAAAGACACAGGATTAGAGTTGTGAATCTGTTCATTTGTCCCTCTGTTACAATGAGAAATAGTCTAGAAAATACAGGAATATCTGAACTCAATTTGTACATATTACCAGCACTTTCCAAATCCAGCTTTTATAGTAATGCAGAAGGGTGCTTTTACATAGGCTGACAAACCACACTGAAGCCACAGGTTTCTCAATAATCACATCTTCTGCAATGATGAGACACTTATGGGGTTAAAGTTTATAACAGCAAAACGCAGAGCTCTGCTCACCTGCCAAGCAGTAATTCCTCCAAGCTTTCTGCCAACTCTTCTGACATTGAACAGGATACCCCCTGCCTTATGCATGACGTTTGGAAGGTGTAGCTTAGCTGTGTGTACTTGAAAACTTAAAGCCAATGCTCACTTCATCTCTTCAGTCAGAATGGAGCGCAAACTGGTAATTAAGATGTGTTTAGACTCATGGATTTTGCTAATATTTTGCTCGTTATTTTCTGCTTGGATCTTAGGGTGCAGAGTTCAGGAGGAGCTGTGAACAGCGCAAAGTCTTGCAGGAATGAGCTGTGTGCACTTCACTATGGGATTGCTTCTTCATCATAGTTGCACAAGAAAGCTGATGTCAGCAAGACAAGCAAGGAACTTCTTTACATCTGGCTTTGTATATGTTATATACATATGTATACGTACCAAAAAAGTGAACTAAAAAGTGACTTAGAAATGCTTATTCATTTGGCAAAGAGAAGTTCTTCAGGATGCAAAGGTTCTTTTCTCAGCGAGGCTCCTGGCCCTCATAGCATTGTTACGTTTTTATTATTAAAAAATGAATTGAAACCATATTTTTCTCATTTCAGTAAGTACCTTTGTGATGTCCAAACAACTCCAACAATGATATCATCTGTCTCTTTCCTCAAGGGAGGAATCCAGGCCAGACCTCGATATTCTTGCTTATTCCTGGAGCACACAGCCTTACACCAAAGCAAAGGCAGCGAGCCTTGCTCCTTGGAGGGGAAATGCATGTCACTGCGCCATCCACTTCATGCTGTACCTCCTACAGATCGTTCCCTCTTCTTGAGAGCTGCTCAACACTATAAATTAAGAGTTAAGGCCTGAATCCTGTTAAGCTGATCCACGCAGGCAGATACCCAAGGCTGTTCTTCAGCAGGACGTGCTCCCCAGTAAGGATCTGCCCATATGGATCCTATTTCTGCACCAATATTCTTTTCAGGCTATGCGCAACATGTGGCACAATTGGGCTGCAGTGCTTGAAGTGGCCTCTGATTTAATGAAACAGATGATTCACCTTCCATTTGTTAAGTCCCTCAGCTTAGGTCAAAGGTGCCTTCAGCTGGCTGCCTGCACAGTGGTGGGTCCACATGGACAGACACGGGTTTAACTTCTCCAGCATCATCATCCTGCCTCCAACACACTTTGTGTCAGCAGTGCAAAGCCCTCCAGCCCAGTTCTGATCTGCAGGCTGGCAGATGGGGATGGAGAGGTCCAAGAAATCATCTGTGCTTACCTCTATGACTCACACAGGCTCACAGCAACTCACACCAACCAACCCATGCTCTCTCTCAAGAATTTCACAAACCTTCTTGTATTTTCCACACACTCAAAACCCATGCTCCCTCCTTCCCAGTAGCTCTCCAACATCCTTCCTCCACCACCAGCATCACCACCATCAGTATCACCATTCTACCCCCCTTTACGCTGGGGAATTTTCTTCCTAGAAGGACTGCAGATTGTTTCCCAAGCAGCTTCTCTTTCCTGAAGGCACTGTCTGTTTAGCTGTGGCCCCTTCCTCATTCTTTCTTCCCTGCAGACACAGTCTTCTGAGGTTGCTCATGCTACTGCTCTTCAGGTATCCTGGGTCATGGGGAATTGTGCCTTACTGTTCTTCCAGGTTTAGGGAGAGAAGAGAGAAAGCCGTAAAAGCCATAAAACAAACAAACAAAAAAAACAACCAAATCCTTGAAGACACAAAACAGAGCTCTCAGCAAGTAGTTACTATTTGCCATCTCTGTCTCCCAAATTCGATAAATGTAAAGATGGCATAAAGAAAAATGAAAGCACCAAGGATGTATGCAAGTACGCTTGCCTGGCAAGAGGATATTGCAGATGTGGCTTCTCTCTTTCCATCCTTGTGATACGTTCCCACCCATCATGATGTTAATCATCGCCTCAGTTGCTGTCTGAGAGGCTCCAGATTGGGAGTTTGACCAAATAACCAACAAAGAAGAGGTTCAGCCAACTCATACTCCAATCTTTCTTATTCCCAAGTCTCGCTAAGGAAGTCCCACAGGCCTGCCCACTTTGTCCAAGAGCTCTTCCTTAATTCTCCTCAACAGACCTTTGCCAGGCAATCTGCTGCTTCAGGATCTTATGAGCACTGCAATCAGTCTCCAAGCAGCCAAAGCCAGCCTTTTTCCACCAGATGTGACTGTGAAAGAAAAGATAATGAATCAGATCTGCCTGGAACCTCAAGACAAGTTGCATACTGTCCTGTTCCCCAAACCTGGCTTCTTCCCCACTCCCCGTTGCTAAACTCAGCATCCTACCACGTAAGTCAATCTGTTGGTCAATGTTGATCACTTGGAGAAGAGCTCTAGCGATTGATGAGACCCTTAAGTGGAAACCAGCCCTTCCCAAAGAGACACAGCCAACATAACAGAAGTTAAGCAGAAGAAATGTACCTTCAGACAACTGATCTAAAGAGGTGATGATAGTTCCTGGACACATCCTACAAGCATCTGGATGCCAGAGTTGAGGGACGCAGCATAAAAATTTGAATTGAGTCACGCATTACAAGGAGCATATTCTACCAAACGTGTCTTCACCAGGCAATGAAGATGTGCTGTGGAAAAGCCAGCGGAGGTTAAGACTCACAGTAAAATACAGCTGACCTTGTATTGGTGCCACTCATTCTTGATTTATCTGGGAAAAAACAAACCAACACGAAAAATCCTTGGAGATCTTTTAAAGCTGCCTGGATGTGGTCCTGGGCCACCTGCTCTAGGTGGACCTGCTTGACCTCCAAGTCTCTCCCAACCTCAACCATTCTTTGACTGTGATAGTCTTGAAAATCTTTTCTACATATAAAGAAGGATGTTTCTGTCCCCTAGACGCCACCAAACACCCTCATCAGTTCGCTAGAACACAATAATAAGGGAGGTGTATAGTATGGACAAGCAGAGAGTTAGGAACTGGCCTGCTTCTGCTGAGAAGCACCACGCACTTGCATGCACCGTCCCTTTGTAGCCTGCTCTAAGGACAATGATCATATTCCCTTGGAGGTGGACTGAGGACCTGAGATTGCAGGTGGAGTCCCAGCTACCCTGCAGTGCAGCTCGTGTATGATATCCTCTTATTTTCACTTTGCAGTACTTTCATAGGAACACAGGTGTGATACATTCATCATTACTGGTACCCCCACTGATCCAGTGCTGGCTGGACCTGCTGTGAAAGATACTTCGCTAAATACTCCAACACCAAAGGCTGATATCAAGTAGGTGGTGAGCAACTGTTCCAAGGATCCTTAAGACCTGAGCAAAACTGTTCTCCATCTACAGTACTGGTAAATTGTCCTTGTTCCATTTAACTATACATCAAGAAGCGGCCAATTTCCATCTCCCAAACTTTGGGAAAGAGCTCACAAGTTTTCATTGCCTTTGTTGGGATGACCAGCATCACTGCTGCAGGTTATTCACAGCCTTTTCCACATCTGGCAGTACTGCAATCAGGAGGAGCAGGCATTTCTTGTGATGGTGGGCACTAAGGATGCCCTCTGCTTTAGTGAATCTGAGGACTGAATGAAGGAATGGTCAAGAAATTTCCATCTGCTTCTTCAGGATTGGCACAAAAAATACCAGATATTTTTATACATTGTACAGAAGCGTCTTGCTGCTTCATTAGGAACCAGCCACGAAGCTTGAAATTCCTCTGTTCTAAGAATAAAAAGGATAAAAGGATACAAAGCAGCAAGGTGCTGGCGTTCAGTTCTTGCCCTCAAACACCACATCCTGTTGATGGTAGAAACTGAAGTCTCTTAGTTGCCAGAATTTACCTACAAGAAAATCCCACTGCAGTTCTTGGGCCATGTCAGAGTTGTCATCTTGCTGAGTAGACCTTCTGGATGTTCTTCCAAGAGTAAGAAAACAAAGGTACTTTTCCAGTTCAAGCTTCAACCGTAGATTGTCACAGATGACTGGAGACTCAGTAGCCACCTTGCAGTGAAAAATGCCACAGAACACCTGCAACTATTAGCAGATTCTGGGCATTCACAGGGATCTCAGTTTTTAAATCACTGTTGCTCATTATCTTTTAGTAGAGCTAGAGTTGTCACATGCCCCTACTTTCTAACCATTGCCTGTTAGGTATGCTTGCAGGCTCACAGCATGAAACAAGGAACCTCTGCTGCCCCTACAAATGCTTTGCTATAGAGTTCCTGCTGGTGGAGGACGTGGTCATGAATGCCTGAAGATTTGTGGGCAGTGTACAGGTGACAGTGGGGGACATGGTGACCTGGTAAAAGCCATCTTTTGTCTGTACCTCAAGATCTACAATTAGGAAACTTAGCTGTTCTTCCTGAAGAGTTTGATGCCAGTTAACACTTATGCAGAGCGACTGGGAATCTTATGCAAAACTTCAGCCACTGCAACACAAAAGCATCAACATTTACGGTAAGATTACCTGGGCAGTCACAAAGACTGTTTACTTGATGATGTCTAACTTTAGTACACTGCAAAACAGAGGAGTGGGGAACTGCAAAGGTCCTGTTCTGTCACCAGGGCACTGCTCCTGATCCTCAGTATTACTGAATAAATTGTACTAATTGCCTTGCCTTCAAAGACACTTCCAGGGGTAACTATGATGCAAGCTAAAACAGAAGACACAGAAGTAAGGTTTTATGAAAAGACTGCTTTGCTACATGAAAATAAATAGGAAAAAAAAAAACCAAAACAGACAACTATGGCAATAACAAAGTGTACAATTGCAGTGTTATGGAACACGATCTGTTCAGTTAACACGATTTTGCAAAGTAAGGGCAGCATATAATAAGCACACACATATTTTGAAACTGCTGTAGAACTGTCTGCAATTCCCAATTCCATTTTAGCTGATGCCTCACTGCTTACACATATGTGAAATGGTGGGTAGAAAATGATTCTTGCTAAGATTTTTTTTTCCTTAGGGAAAGAAGGGAACTTTAGAGGTCTGGAAATTATTGAATATTAAGCCTACTTTGGGATAACACCTATTGTTATTCTGTATTAGGAACTGCTGCCTGGAACAGATCCAGTAAAGAGATTTATTTTCATCCTTTCAGATTAATTTGGATGTTTCTGGCAACACTGAGATTTGCAGTGTCTCACATAAAACAGAGTGCATGGGGAACATGATAGCTGCACCCAGAATCATTAAGTGGTTCTGGTTCTCTACTTCTTTACAGCAGAACTTTGGCAGCCAGACAAGCAGTTAAAACATTTCTATAGCCAGACAGAAAAAGCACTACGGTAGATAGAAAGCTACATGCTACTTTTGAAAGGAGCAATAGAGCATTCTAACAAAAACTCTGTGTATGGGAAAAGGAAAGAATTTGTATATGCTTAAGACAAGCACTGTTTACACAAAGTACCAGCAACCACTTTCACTAAAATAGGAGTATTTCAACCGGGACGCTTAAAAGAATGGAAACAAACATATTGCTTTGTTACATAGAGTATTCCAAAAAGTCAGGTCAAAGCAAGGCAAATACCTCAGTTGCACCTTGGGAACACATACTGTCCTGTACTGATAGGATATTTAAGATGACAATTCCCTCTGTCTCAAAAATCTGTTAAAAAAAATGGAACCAAAGTTTATCCTCAGGGATTATTTGTCTTAGTTTCAGTTACTTCTCTATCAATCTCTGGCCTGCTCTAGCAGTAATATTCTCTTTGATATTGTATCATTGGATTCTCCTTCAGTTGTCTCCTTTGTCTGCACCTCCAGCAGATGGGAGCCACTGTATTTTCAGGAAATGGTTTCTTCCACACAGTCCTCCTAAGTCAGAGGGCTACCTACCATTGCCACCCGCTACTTCTTTGCTCCTATGGATCTTGCAAAGCCATCACTGTTCAGACTTCCTGCTACAGGTTCTCAAGTGATGTGCTGACATCAAAAAGAAGTGAGGTATTCTGCAGCAAAGGAACAATTCAAATAGCCTTAATGGGGAGCTTTTGATTGATTACAATCTAGGCATTGCTGTGAAAGGCAGCGTGATGATCAAGCACAGCAAGCAATCAAGGCACTTGGAGCCAGCTAATTAGCAAAGCTAGTCACAATTTGGCTACAGAAGATACTTCAGTAGCTAGCGGGGTGTTTTACTGCATTCCTCTTCTTCCATTTGTCTCTGTACACCAGTCAAAAAGATTCCATTTACATAAAGAGTCTTCAGCACTTTTAGTCAATCACATGGCACTGGGGATCAGTTTTCCTTCTCTGACTAAGCACGTAAGCCTGCACTCAAGCAACAGACCTTACCAGCTGAAGTGCAGTTTTTGTGGTCTCTGTCTCATCAGAAATGAAAAGAAGACAAACAGTAGCAGCCCTCTGATGTACCCAGCCAGCTTCTTTAGATAGCAAATGAGCCTGCAGTAATTATTACAGCTCAGAAACAGAAGTTAGGTGGAACCAATTTGCTTCACAAAGGCATTAAACCTTGCCTGATGTCACAAGACTCAGGGAGCTCAACCAGTCTGCTGTGCACTGAGGATTCCAACAATTGGAATAAGTCACTTTGCTGTGCTTTTTTTGTCTTCTTGAAGCATTCCTGATAGAGGACTGGTACAAGGCTCACCTCACATTGCTGTGTTTACTAGAAGTGACAAACATTCCCAGGATAGAAAAGCATTTTTCTCCCAGCCCGTGTCCTTTCTTCCCCCCCCCCCCATTAATAAGATTGTAATTCAGATGTTCTTAAACAAAGATTTTCTGTCTGAATTCTAACAACTTGTTGTTTTTGTGGGTTTTTTTTTTCATATATCCTTTTCAGGAAAAGAACAAGCTATTACTGGCTATTACAAGCTATTAGATCTACTGGCTGAGACAACCACTGCATGAATAGGAAAGCATGCCAGATATCAGATAGAAATAGCAGCAGAAGAAACGATAACACTTTTTAAAAGTAATTCTTAACTACTCCAATGTAAATAAAAGCTCCTGAAAACATTTAAGATGTACATAACCATTTTAATAACTAGGTTTACTAGAACTAAAGAGTTGCAGGGTTTGTTTTTTTCCAAATTTATTCTTATTGTTTGCCTGTGGTCACACTGGGAGTTGTATTTATCACCGTCTCTACAGTCATTCAATTTTCTGTTGCTGGGGTTTTCCTCCACTGGAAAGAAAATACATAGAAGCACAATTGTAAGTTAAAAAACTGGCATGCATCGGGATAGCTACAAAACTTTTCAGCCATTCAAGTTAAAGCTATTTCCACCTGTCACTGCTTCAGTTAGACAAAACTTCCACAATTAAGAACGCTGTGTCTAAAACTATTTCAAAATGCTTTAGAAAACCTTCAGCAGAACATACAGATCATGCATTACTACACAGTTCTTCCTGTGTCTTAAGATAATGTTACTCACTAGGATCACAAAACAAAACCAAACACAACCAAACTAAAAGGTACCTTACAAAAGTATATACATCCTCAAAGAGGCACCGCTTTACTAATAAATTCAATGCTGTGTAAAAAGCAATTCACATTTTATTTTAAATCGCAGTAAACTGTACAAAAACGTTTTATTCTTGCCAAAAATAACAGCAATATTATCAATCTTACTTCTAGACAAACAACGAACTCTTATTTTAATCTTTCCTGGGTGAGTTCACAAGTAAACAGACAATAAGAGTCACGGGTTTTTTTTTTTCCAAACAGACTTACGTTGTTCTGGAATAAATCTTAATTTTTTTAGTGTCCTTAGGGAATTTCAGTACTCCTGCCATGCTTGTTAAAAGCCTAAAGTTGTGTGCCTCACACAAAGGAATGTAAACAGTCAAGAGATTAAAGAGGTTGACTCTTCCAGTGAAACCTTAAACGTAGCTCTGTACCACGAACATTCACTTTACACCAAGGACAGTCCACAGCATGAGGCCTGTGCAACTGCTGAATTCATTCTCCAAAATGCCAACTGAATGGGCATCAGTTAAAGACAAATTCAAAAAGCATAAAGTCAAATTCTAAGTAACAGAACAGAAATGGATTATACCCCTTTTAACACTTTCAGTTTTTTCTTAACCTATTTCATGAGCAAATATTCTAACAGCCCCGTCAGACCTACAATCATCACAACGTACTTCTTCCAAGATGCAGCAAGCAAGCACCCAGTTAAGTCAATCAGATGCAGAAAGCACCTCTGCAAAGACCACGGGCTTATTTTCAGACTTGTTTTTGTTCACATAGTATATTTAATACAGACTAACAAAACATAACGTGGGTTATTGACCACAGCTTCTTAAATCTGAGACCTAAAATGGAAATACAATTGTGGTGATTATTTATTTATTTCAGATTTCCAAGTCTTTTTTTTTTTCCCCCCTTCATTGCAAGTTAACTAGCAAAAAGCTGTTTAATCAGACTGGTAAGAGCTTAAAGTAAATTAAGCGCTTTCTGTTACTTCAGAGTTGTTCGAGGGAAGAAAGTCTGCTTGAAATTCCACTTTACCTGGATAGAGTTTAATGTAGGTGTCCACCATTAAGTCTAAGTCATGTTTTATATCAATGTTTATGTTCAGCAAAGCTAGGTTGCTTGACCTTTGCTCTGTCACGGTGTTTTTCAGGTATGCCTTTAAGCGCTTTCGTCCTATTTCGTATTTCTCATTCTCCACTTTCATCACTGGAAGAATGCACAAGACTTTAAGCAATGCATATACATTAGGGAAATACTTTATGTCTGGCAAGTGAAGTGCTTCGTAAATAGTAGCTGGAAGTTCAATATCTTTTCCTCTGTGCTTCCACTTGATTCTCCAACAATGAAGCTCAGCAGAAAGCGTGTCCGGATTAGGCAAGTCATTTTTGTACATGTCAGCGTGATGCTCCTCAGACGTATTGAATTTGAGCTGACCCATGACTGAGGGCACTAAGGATAAACACTTCAGAGCTTTCAAATGTTGTTCTGAGAATATATCTTTTAATTCTTGAATGATATGTTCCACTGTAGGGACACTAAGAATTTCCTTGTAGTAATTTTCTGACGTTAACTCAGCGTCCAAGTTACCCTGCTGCGACCTGCGAAATTTTCCAGGGAGTTTAATTTGTACATCCAGTTTTGCAGCCAAATTTGTTGCTTCCTCAAACCAAAATTCATGGTAAACTTCAATATTCTCCATCACTTCATTCAGAGAATGCAACACCGCCGTTAAGCTGCTAGCTGCAAAGAATACATCAGATGTTTGTCCCTGGAGGTTTTTTCCAAATGCTCTCGTAAAAGACAGAACGTTTTTCAGAATTACGATAGTGACAATGAAGTCAAAATCTGTTAATGCACTTGAAAGTACAAATGCTCGACCAGCAATGAAGTTGTTCCACCTGACAGTGGAATCGTTGCTTACCGCGTCCAAACACAGTACCAAAGCTTGCATGAGGTCCACCAAAACCTCAAAAGTATCATGCCTGCCTGTCCACTGCGAACGGCAGATCTCCTTCAGCTCGTTACCTTTCTCCTCGTTGTTCTGAAAAAGAGCAGAAATTGTATTGTCCAGTTCCACCAGTAATTGTGGAGATCGACTGAAAAGACAGCGAACTTCTTCGATCGTTCCTAGGGCCATGGAGACACCAACAACAGGAACCGACTTTGCCAACCATACATTTAAGGCACAAGAGGAACACAGCGTATACACAGCTTGTGGATACTTCTCCAAGAGTCTTGTAGCCACAACTTTCATTTTAGAAGCAAACCCACTGGAGACGATGTAGGCTTGACCCCGACAGTATTCCATGTTCAGACCCCACTTTTCAGTAATAGTCGTATGGAACTTAACAGCTAATATTTCAGGATCGGCCTCATAAGGTAAAAACCCTATGAATTCTTCTCTCAGATTATGAGAATCGTCAACAAATCTCACCAAGACTGGCAAATGTTCCTCTCCTGCAATGTCTACTACTTCGTCAGTGACAATAGAAAAGAAGTGTGAGTCTCTTACTTCCCTCAGTGTTTCTTCTCTAATGCAGCTCTCACAGATCTCAAGCATTTGTTTCTGCTGCGTTTTCGAACAATACTCAAGATTGACCGCAGTCATCTCAAACCGTTTCCTCAGAACTTCATCTCCAGCATTGATTCTATATTCCAGCAGAGCCTGAAAGTTATCTGAAGTAAAAATACCTTCTGGAAGCTCATCCGCATTATGGCTATCCAAGGGAATATTTTGTTTACCCATTAGGATCAAAATTTCAAACAATGACTTCAGGTAATCCTTGTTTTCTCTTTCTTCCAGAGTTAAAGGAACAGATTTTTCCTCTTGCTGCTCCCCGCCTTCCTCTGAGACAGCGTTTTGTGCATTGCTTTCATTCAGTTCTTGAGTTGCCTGTTCCCGTTCAAAAGCTTCATTAACTACAAAATACAGAATATTGTAAGTGTTAAGACAATTAAAACATAACGTTTGCTTTCCCCTACTATCTCTATTACCTATAAGTTACTGGAATCCAGAGAAGAATGTTTCCAGTTTTAAAGGGACTGACTACTTTGGAATGAGCTTAGATGAGCTATCTGAATCAAGCCGCAACTAAATTGTCCTCCTGAACAAATAAATACATCTACAGTTATGTGCCCTACAGTTCCTTATCAGCCTTAGCAAACAAAGTCTTTATGAACTGATGATTTTGCCCACTTACTCTTTTGCTGCTTCAGTGTTCTTATTTCATCTTCACTCTTAAAAAAAAAAAAAGATATATTGATGTTATTGTCTATCACATGACCCCTTTAAAATACTGAAATATATCAAGGTCAGATGCAAATATTGCAGATGAGACCATTTTCAGAGTGTTAATACCTACCAAAAAGGTGCTAGAAGGTCTAAGAGAAGGAGGCTCTTCAGGTAGTTTGCTGCTGTCACAACACATATCTACTAATTACAGAAGAATGGTTTGCTACTACTGCTAATGTTCCCATACATACATCAGGAGTTTGTTCAGTCTGCATTTTACAATTATGAGTAAATCAATTACATTAAAGAATTCCATTCTATTACAAACATGTACTGATAGCAGTAGCCTTCAATTATTTTTTAAGTTTCAGTTAATAAACACTTATCAAATGCATTTAGAAATTGTCTGTAGTATTCTAATGTATAAACACAGTTTAGGAGTTAAATTCCTCTTCATTTTCAGTATACTGAAATCCACAGAGACCTAAAGACACAAAGTGTCCCAAAAGAGCTACTGACAAGTTACAGTTCCACAAGAAATTGCCTGACCTTGCTTTTACACATGGATTGTATTTGTAGAGCTCTGAAGGATGTCTGAATTACAGAAGTAACTCAGATAAACATTCAACACAGAGCAAGATTTGCAGGGTTGCAGCTGTGTTTTGCAGTTAGCACTGCAATAACAAGTAAGAAGAAGCAATACACTTCCCTTGGAAGACACATTAAGCTCTCATTTTCCAGATTATCTCATTAAACTTCTCTTGGTAGATAAAACTTCAGTGTAACATTTAGGTTTTAACTTATAATCAATAACATTATACTCAAATAGCAGTATAGAAACTGAAAACACCAAAGTGCTAAACGTTAATAGACATTTCATATAAAATTTCACATGAACTTAACTTGTTTTCATAGTTCTAACATTAAAGCAAAGCCAAAACAAACTTACTTTACAAACTTACCAGCTCTTTTATCCGTTTTCTATGTCTGCTGTGGGGATTGTTCAGATGACTTGTAAGATCAAATATAGTTGGCACAGCATTATCTCTTAAAACTGTTCTATAAGGGCTCTGTAAAAAGACATCTAGATTAGTGATGCTACTGGGAAGGAAGCATAGTCTCTGAAATTCGGTGTTTTTGGGGAAGAACTTTTTTCCCAGTTAATTATGTTCACTTTCTGATGCATCAGAACAGACACAAAGTTCTACTCTGCAATACCCATTTTCAAGGATGCCAAAAGAAGACCTAAAATGAGATGTTTAAAAAAATAAGCATAACCACTTTTTCCTCTCCTTTATCCTCATATCACAGATCCCTGGTGCAGCAATTTTAAGTTATTTGAATATTATGATTTTTTTTTTTTTAAATAAATATTCTGGACATACAGACACCAATGCATCAGAAAGAAAACACTTTGATCATACTTTGATCATCATCATTTCACACAGAGGGTGGTGATGCACTGGAACAGGTTGCCCAAGGAGGCTGTGGATGCCCCATCCCTGCAGGCATTCAAGGCCAGGCTGGATGTGGCTCTGGGCAGCCTGGGCTGGTGGTTGGCGACCCTGCACATAGCAGGGGGTTGGAACTGG
>JACDJE010000432.1:731570-992604 GCA_016647715.1 Pavo muticus | reverse complement strand
AAGTTTCTCCTAATGTCCAACCTAAACCTCCTTTGGTACAACTTCTGGCCATTTCCTCGGGTCCTATTATTTGCCTGGGAGAAGAGGCCAGACCCTTTTTCATCACAACCTCCCTTCAGGAAGTTGTAAAGTGCAATGAGGTCTCCCCTGAGCCTCCTCTTCTCCAGACTAAACAATCCCAGCTCCCTCAGCTGCTCCTCATAAGACTTGTGCTCCAGACCCCTCACCAGTTTCGTTGCCCTTCTCTGGTCTTGTTCCAGGGCCTCAATGTCTTTCTTGTAGTGAGGGGCCCAAAACTGAACATAGTACTCGAGGTGCGGCCTCACCAGTGCTGAGTACAGGGGGACGATTACCTCCCTGCTCCTGCTGCCCACACTATTTCTAATGCAGGCCAGGATGGCATTGGCCCTCTTGGCCACCTGGGCACACTGTCGGCTCATGTTCAGCCGAGCATCAACCAACACCCCCAGGTCCCTTTCCTCTTCACAGTCATCCAACCACTCATCCCCAATCCTGTAGTGCTGCATGGGGTTGTTGTGGCCAAAGCGCAGGACCCGACATTTGGCCTTGTTAAACCTCATCCCATTCACCTCAGCTCAGCGATCCAGCTTATCTAGATCCCTCTGCAGGGCCTCCCTACCCTCAGGCAGATCGACACCACCTCCCAGCTTGGTGTCATCTGCAAACTTACTCAGGGTACACTCAATCCCTTCATCCAAGTCATCAATAAAGGTATTAAAAAGGAAGGGCCCCAGTACCGACCCCTGAGGGACACCACTTGAAACGGGTCGCCAGCTGGACTTAACTCCATTGACCACCACCCGTTGAGCACGGCCCTCCAGCCAGTTCCTTATCCAACGGAGGGTAAAACTGTCCAAGCCACGGGCAGCCAGTTTCCGCAGAAGGATACTGTGAGAGACCGTGTCAAAGGCTTTGTTGAAGTCTAGGTAGACTACATCGACAGCCTTTCCCTCATCTACCAGTCTGGTCACCCAGTCATAGAAGGAGATGAGGCTGGTCAAGCACGACCTGCCTTTCATGAACCCATGCTGGCTGGGCCTGATCCCGTGGACGCCACGCACAAGCCGTGCGATCTCTCCCAGGAGGATTTGTTCCATGACCTTCCCTGGCACTGATGTCAGGCTGACAGGCCTGTAGTTCCCCGGATCCTCCTTACGGCTCTAAAGCCACAGAGCTATCATTTCCAACTGCTAAGTAAGCTGTTAAAAAAAATCAGTGTCATCTTAATGAAGTAATAGCCTTCAATTCTTCATGCTAACAGGAAACAGCACCGTGATTTTTGCTGGATAAAAAATAGCAGGAACCAACAGCCTGACAGATACACAGAATGTTTAAACCTCTTGGCCACAGCTGAGTGCAACTGAACTGAATTGCACCACGTACACACTTCACTAACAGCACATTAATGATTTTAAATAATTAGAGGTATGCAAACATACATTCTTGCACCCAATAAATGTAAATAATGTTGTAACACACAGTGACAGTAAACAGAACGAACACTGTTTTGCATGAGGAAATAACTGCAACAAAGACCAGAGCTACACAATCATTAAGCCAGCAGTTCTGCATTTCTTATCCCAAACTGCTTGCTTCCACCTCAACCTTTGTGCCAGCACAGACATCTGCAAGCCTGTGCAGTACCCTGGGCCACGACAACGATGTCATTTAAAACTAAGAGATTAATTTTCCCAGAGACCCCTTATCCAGGATGTCAAAGATTAAATGCAGCAATCTGATTTAAAAGAATCTTAATCACGTTCTGCAAGGCGTAATAAACAAATGCTTGGTTTTACTTACACTTCTACATATCATAGAGGTCTCAAAATGTTTAGCACACAGCCTGTAGTGCTTGTTGAGTTGATCTGGAGTTTTATCTTCTAAATCTGCCCTTCGACAGTTCTCTACCCATCTCTGACACCTGCATGGAAGCAGAAAGAGTTAGATAGCTTTAAGTTTAAACAAAATGCAGTTTCAAGCCTGGCTCATAACCAGTGTACAGCGAGCCCTGCCCTTCATGAAAGGCTGTAAAGAATCAAAAGATCTTTCAAAAAATCTGCTTTTATCTATTTGCTTACCATCCAGTATCACCCAGGCAGCCACTACCATCAATAATTGATGTAAATTAGACAGCTTGTGCTTCCCCCAATGGGGTCTATGCAACCATATTTGAGCAGCACGCAGCAGCCAGTAAAACTCACCTACTATTTCATTTGCTCAGTAAATTATACGTGTAAGTTAAGAAGGTTCCAGCAGTCATTAATATCTCAGTATTTAGAAGTTCAAATGAAAAACAAGTCATTTCATTCCCACAAAGACAGTTCTCTGAAGGAGCACTGTTGTAATGCACGTGCACCTTGAGGCACCACAGACTCACCATATACAGTAAGACAAATGTTACTATAATCTGACAGAAGATTTATTATTGATAATTCTAACTATGTAATGAGGTTATCCTCTCTCTCCTAGGCCAAAACCCTCCCCAAACAAACTAAGAAAGCCAGAAACAGCTACGTTACCAAGAATTACAATGCTATCACAATAATCCTACAGTAAAAATGAGGAGGAACTTTCACTGCATTCTCAATGACTTCTTTTACAACACATCACTTTGCTACATACTTCTCAGCTTTTCAACTTAGATTTCTCTCCTTATTTTTTTAATTGGCACTTGGAACATAAAAATAACAACAGCAGCAAGTACCATAAGCCAGGAATCATTTCTAATAGATTATGATCATAGAATCACAGATAATATCTTTAATTAAAATAAAAACACTCTTCTTGCTCAGTCCTTTGGCAGCACAGGTCTTACACTCCTGCCTGGAAAATGCAAGCACCCCAACAAGAGAACAGGAGAGCACTCTTCCTTTAACCACACAGCATAAATATGGCCTTTTCACACTGGAGAACTTCAACGTGCAGACCACATTCAGTCTGGCTCTAATGCTTTCTAAGCAGGTGCTCCAATTACCAAACAATTAAGGGCAATCCTATTGGCTGTCACAAAGGCTGATGAGCCTCCTGATAGTGAATGGAGAAGGCTTTGGTCCAGAGGGGTGTTCAGAACAAGAGCCTGACCTTACCTGCTTCTCTCCACTGACTCAGGGAGGCTGAGGAAGACCACCACAGAGCAAAGTCAAAGCTCCTTGCTTTATGATAGCTGCTCTGAATCACCTGCTGGCAAACACAGGAACAAACTGGTGGCAGTAATGGCACGTCTATAGCACATACATAGGAGCTGGCACGTAGTTGTCAAGGCAGAGTCAGCCCAAATCCCTCTATCTCCAATGTTGCTGCCATCCAGAGAACAAGTTAAGTATATACTAGTAGAAGCTAGGCACCAGATCAGACTCTTCAGCAATATCAAAAGACACCATAAGCTTCTCAGAGCATTCATGCTGAGGAAAAGAGTTGCACAAAGATTAAAATTACCAAATGCTCCTCTCCTTCCCTGTTCTCTCCCCTGGTTACATAAAGGCAGCTGTGGCTGCCACCTTCTGTGCTGAAGTCAACTCCTGAGCACATGATCTGAAAGAAGCCTTGGCACAAAAAGCCTGAGTTTGAGGATCCTGACCAGGCACAGGCACCAAGCTCCTCACCCTACTGGAGCATAAGATCTGCAACTGGAGCCCTAGACATCTATGGAGCTTCAGTGGCAAAGGCTGGAGTGTTGGTGTTCTGTCAGGTAGCCACACAACTAAAGGGAGATGGTAAATGTTACGAGGTTGGACTCAAACATGCAAACATTGACTTCCAATTTGGCACCTCAGCCTTACTAAGAGTTTGGCTTCAAAACAAACACTCTCTGAATAAGGAGGAATGGAAGAACAAAGAAAAAGGAGGTCAGACCTCTGAAAACACCCGGCGTAGCTGTGCTTGGTATGATCCAAACAGCAATTAAAAACATTTTAGAACAAAATTAGGCACAATAACTTCTTCATTTGTTAAGTGTTCAGGTAACACATGCTGTATGCTGTTGCTTAAGTACTTCAGTTGCAAAATATTTGACAAAAATTAAAAACCCTCTTTGTGCAATATTTTACACCACTACTTACATATCGTGCAACAGGTTTTAAGGAGGTTTTCCTCAGTCACAAATTTAATATATTCAGGGACCTGCTGACACCTGATGGAAACTCAAACAACATTTTGTTTGGGTGCAGATACAGCGTAAATCATTTGTGCTGCCTCAATACTGGGAAATACAGTAGAATAGCATCTCTGTCCCTTGAAAAAGTATTTTACATTTTGTTCCAAATACTCCTATCTCACCATGATGAAGAGTCAGAAACACAGATGATGGTTAAACACGTGGATCTTGCTGTGAGGACACTGCCTAGACTGTACAGAACTGTAAAACACACCTTTATTGGCACAAGAAGCAACTTACATCCATGTCTGATTTGAAAATACCACATAGCATCTATTAAATGCAGTCAGTTCCTTTGCAAAGCCTCCTCTGTGCATCGGTTCTTGTTTCCACAGGTAGCAACAGACTTAAAACAACTGGTTAGCTGTCTCAGACTTGCTAACACTTGAAAGATCCAGCATGGAATGTCTAAACTGGAGGTGCTTAGCACTGGATTGGGAAGGAGTAAAGGCAATGACTCAGATACTGTGGAAAAACTGAAAGCAGTATGGCAATTTACAGAATTCTTTGGTCACCATATCCATCTGATCTACAATTAATCTTGTTATTCTGAGCTACTTCACGGGGATTATAAAGCAGTCGTGTTTACAGCAAGCATGCCTATTCACACCAATGCCAGTGTAGAAGTGTAAGTCAGTAAGCCATTCCTACAGCCATGACTGAGATTCAATTCTGTGGGCACTTCTTTTTGCAAACATTAAATTTATGCTGCTCAACTCATTGTAGCTGACAAGGGAGCATATAAACAGCATATAAACAGGAAGGGGAACGGCTGTTTAGAAAGGTGGACAGTGATAGGACAAGGGGGAATGGTCTTAAACTGAGACAGGGGAGGTTTAGGTTAGATATTAGGAGGAAGTTTTTCACCCAGAGGGTGGTGACGCACTGGAACAGGTTGCCCAAGGAGGCTGTGGATGCCCCATCCCTGCAGGCATTCAAGGCCAGGCTGGATGTGGCTCTGGGCAGCCTGGTCTGGTGGTTGGCGACCCTGCACATAGCAGGGGGCTGGAACCAGATGATCATCGTGGTCCTTTTCAACCCAGGCCATTCTATGATTCTATGACATATGTTTTTTCCAAAAGACCTTTAACTCTAAGCTTCCACAAATGAAGACTGACAGTAAATACATTAAGAAGTCTTAAAACATAGTTTTACATATTTAAGTTTTAGTTTATAGTTCCATTAACTGCACGTTTCTGGACTTCTTTCCAAAGTGCTACCACAGCAAACATTAAATCAAAGCTCCTTTCAATATAGAAGTTATGAACTGAAGGAAGTATTTTCTTTATACAATAAACCATCACGTATTGACCAGCTTTGCACAACTTGACAACATTCAGATTTTCCATCAAGGACTCCTTACAAATTAAGCCTGAAGCTCACTGAGCACCAAAAGTCAATTCTGCAGAAAGCAGTTCTTCCTTATATCTAATCTTAATCTGCCCTTCTTTAGTATGAAACCATTTCCCTTTGTCCTATCCCTGTGAAAGAGCCTGTTCCCCTCCTCCTTACAGCTCCCCTTTAGATCCTGCAGGCTGCTCTCAGGTCTCCCTGGAGCCTTCTCTTGTCACAGCCCCAGCTCTCCCACCCTGTCCTGGTAGGAGAGGTGTTCCATCCCTTGGATCACTTTTGTGGCCTTCCTCTGGATGTGCTCCAACAGCTCCATGTCTCTCCTGTACTGAGGACTCCACATTGGGTCGCAGTACTCCAGGTGAGGTCTCACAGTGCAGAGCAGAGGCACAGGATCACCCCCTCGCCCTGCTGACGCTGCATTAGATGCAACCCAGGATACAGTTGGCTTTCTGGATTGTGGCTCATGTCCAGCTGCCATCCATCAGTACCCCCAGCTCCTTTCCAGCAGGGCTGTGCTCCATCCTTACATTCCCCAGCTTGTACTGACAGTGAGGGTTGCCATGAACCAGGTGCAGTCTTGCAATTGGACTTACTGAACCTCATGAGGCTCTCCTGGGCCCACTGCTCAGCCTGTCTAGATCTCTCTGGATGGCATCCCATCCCTCAGACATGTCGACTGCACCACACAGCTCGGTGTCATCCACCAACTGCTGAGGGTGCAGTCAATCCCACCGTTGATGACACCAATGGAGATGTTAAAGAGCACTGGTCCTCATCACCATTTTAAGCCACTGACCACCACTGATCTCGCCACCAGTTCCTTGTCCACAGAAGAGTCCATGTATCAGATCCATATCTTTCCAACTTGGAGAGAAGGATGTTATGCGGGACTGTGTCAAAGGGCTTACTGAAGTCCAGACAGATGACATCAGTGGCTCTTCCCTTGTCCACTGTCACAGCTAGGCCATTGTAGAAGGCCACGAGGTTGGTCAGGCAGGATCTGCCCTTGGAGAAGCCAAGCTGGTTATTCTGTACCACCTCCCAGCCTTCCATGTGCCTTAGCACAGCCTCCAGGAGAATCTGCTCCATGATCTACACTGGCACAGGGGTGAAGCTGACAGGTTGATTTCTACATCTAAACATGTCTTATTTCTCACAGCATTTTCCGTGGCCTAAATCACTCATGCAATTGTTGCTTTACTAGTGCACAGACTCTGCTTGAAACTTGGAACTTGAATACCTCATCACTTCTGCTGTTGCTTAGGATGCTCTACCATTGACCACTAACTCACTGACAGCTGCTTGTCACAGAGGTTGCAAGTCTCTGGATGCAGTACTCCAGATGGGGCCTCATGACGGCAGAGTAGAGAGAGACAATGACCTCCCTTGCTCTGCTGCCACCCCTCTTTTGATGCAGCCCTGGGGATGGTTGGCCTCCTGGGCTGCAAACCACACTCTATTTAATGTGACTCAGGGTACTGTTAGCCCTCTTGGCCACAAGAGTATACTGCTGGCTCATGCACGACCCGTCATCCACCAGGATCCCTTTGTCCTGCTCTGCAGGGCTGCTCTCAATGAGTTCTTCTCCCAGTCTGTATGCATATACGGGACTTCCCAGACTCAAGCGCAACACCTTGCACTTGGCATTGCTGAACCTCACTTGGTTCATGTGGGCCTACTTTTTAAGTTCATCCAGGTCCCTTTCTTCTGTTGTGTCAACTGCACCACTCAACTTGGTGTCACCAGCAAACTTCCTGAGGGTGCACTCAAATCCGTCATCTATGTCACTGACGAAGATGTTGAACAACATCCTCCCAAGTCAGACCTTTGGAGGACACCACTTGTGACCAGCCTCCATCGGGACATAGAGCCATTCACAACCTTTTGATTGTGACCATCCAACCAATTATTTTTCCATCCAACTGTCTGGGCACTGAGCCATTCGGCCATTTACCAAATGGCTGAGACTGGAGACACCCCAGGGTCCCCCCGACCTAACCCTGCCCCAGCAGAGCCACCCACAGCATTGCATGCAGTGGGGTTTTGTAGGACACTCCAGAACCTCTCTAACCCCTGTGCCAACACACCACATGGCATGGAAAGGGCTACTGATGAGCATGAGACACCTGTCAAAGGAAGGCATCCTCAGAGCCAAGCAACCCTTCACTCCCTCACACTCTGGCACCCTCTCACAGTCCCTCACGGCCTCTCAGAGCCAGGCACGTCCTCCCTCACGTTCCTCTTGCATCCAACCCCCCCCCACACTCCTCACAAACACAAGTCCCAGATAGAGGGGTGCAGTGGGAGCAGCGAGCGGCCGCCTCGACGCATGCGCAGCAGCGCGCCCGCCTCCCGCCGCGGGCCGGAGGGTCCCGCAGAGCTCCGCCCCTCGGGCACCACAGAGCGGGCGGCCGCCGCCAGGAGGAGAAGCGGGCGGCTCCTGACAGCGGAGTCTTCCCGCCTAGGTGAGGAGGAGCACGGAAAAAGGAGGAGGGAGGGAGCGAGCCGCCTCCCCGCCAGGGTGTCAGGCCGGGCTCTGAGGGGAGAAGCGAGGCCCAGTGCCCGCTCCCCCCCTCCCCGTCGCTCTCCGGTTGTCTTTCCCGATCTGGGCTCTCACCTGACCGGGTCCCGGGGGAAGCGGAAGAAGGCCAGGTCGGACTGCGTGCTCTTGCGGGTGCAGTTGGGGGCCGCGCAGAAGTTCGGCATGGCCCCCCGGATCGGAGGGGCTGCCCCTTTAAATCCTCCGGGCCGCAGGGGGGGGATGTGGGGTGGAGGATGAGGTGGAGGAGGAGGTTGGGGGGGAGGGAAGGTGGAGGGGTAGGGGGGGGAAGCGGCTCCACACTGCTGTGAGCGGCCGGGAGGATTCACCGCCACCCTCCGCCGGGAACAAGGGCCGCCTCCTTCCCACAGTGCACTGGGTCCGGCCGCTCGCAGTGTGCATGCGCCATGCGGAGCCCAGATGAGCGATGCGCATGCGGGCTGCTCGCGGGCCCCTCTCGCTTCCCGTCGTAGGGAGAGCGCGGGAGGGCGATGCGCCTGCGCAGTGGGGCAGCCGCAGGGAGCGTGGCGCATGCGCAGAGCTGGGGGGTGGGGAGGGCATAGCGTTTCCCGCTTTTTCTCTTGGGGGTATGCGAGGCTCGCGGTGTGCAGGGAGGAAATAAGCCATTAATAAATAATTCATTAGTAAATTATTAGTGCCAGGAACCTGAATCTCCACAGTTTCCGTTGTGAGAGTGCGTGGGCCAAAGGAGAAAGTACATCAAGCAGAAGAACAAAGGGCTAAAATCCTTTATTTCGTGGTAGAAAGAGAGTTGTGCATTGAGGAGAAGTGTTGCACCCCGAAGTTTACCTCATAGACACAAACGAATTGTTAAGATTGCCAGTGATACTACAGTTGTACAGCCCATTTAAATAATGTCTGTGTGATACTGAGCGTATTTAGCCTAAAAACAAGCCTCAGTTACAGAATAAGGCCATAACCTTTTTCTCCTGTGTATTCTGTTTGGCTCTTCAGGAAGGCGTTAACACGGACTGAATGGATATTGAGATGAACCAAGAGCTGGGCAGTGAGTGTTGAAAAGTAATCAAAACAAGGAGTGTACCTGCTCTGAAGACTTCATCTCTCTCATTGGCAAAAGCAGAATTGAGTTTAGAAAAAAAACAGAGTAGAAATCTCTGTTAGAGATTAGTTAGAGGAAATAGTTAGAGGAAAGGCTCAGTCGTGAAATACGTTCTGCTCATAGCGAGAGAAGAAAGCACGGCCATTCCAAAATGTATAAATGATGTCAAGCAAGAGTTGTTCAAGTTCAGATCTCCTTTGCTATGGACATCTCTTGTAAAGAGTTTTAAATACACACAGAATCCTGACAGATAAATGTGGTGGGGTTTTAGAAGCTTAAGCTAAAGAAATGAAATAGGCAAAGTAAATGTCTTCTCAAAGCAATTTATTTAGTTTTTTAAAAAAATCATTTGGTTCCTTTTGGATGGGCTTAAAACTTTTCCAGCTTTTTTTTGTTTGGTGTGAGTAGGAGAAAAATTGTCTGTTAGTTAAGGAAGCCTTATTATCAAGTGCCCTTCGAACTGGGAATCTCAAAGTATATCTCATTTGGACTAATATAAATAGCATGAGTTTATGTGATGTTAATTCTTTACCAGAATTTTGGCTCTGCCATTTAGCCCTATTCATTCTTTTTGAGTAGTTTCAGCTGATGCTGAAGACGTGTTTAGACGCACCTAATTGCTCTCATTGTGTAGACAATCATCAACATTCATATCCAGTGAACCGTGTAAGGGAATTAATCAGAGCAAAAATAGCTTTTTTGCTTCTTAAATACACACATTTATCTTGGATAGGTTAGTTTTAATTCAGGTGAATTTGTTGTTTGATTTGCTTTGCAGATTGCATAAATGCTCATGCTGATGTAGGGAAATGCACAAGAGAGCAGGATCATTTTCAATCACAGTAGTGGTTTAGCAGCATGAACGTGTAATGTTAGCTTGAAGCTTCCTAACTTAAAACACTTCTAAAACTTGTTTCAGTATGAAAAAATGCCTCTTCTCCCTTAACTAGTAATGGCAGTGCTCGTATATTTTGCCCAGGGTTGAAGGGCCTTTTTTCCCTTCAGAACTGATCCATCAAACAAGGGAATTGCATGCAGAAATTCTTAAGACTCAAAAAGCCAAACCAGAAGGCTGCAGTGGTATTACAAATAAACTAACCATGGCATATATTTCCCAATGACAACTTCTGATCGAAGTATTACCATACAAGAATGTTACAGCTGTTATTTTATTCTTTGTTTTTTAACTATCCTCTGGGTTATTCAGATGTTGTTCACAATGTATTTCCAACCTTATCTGTATACTGTTTACAATGAATAGAGATCATGTACTGTATTAACAGCATTATGCAGATAATCTGTATCATCCAGATAAATTATTAAAGGAATTATTAAAGTGTGTTCATATGTGTGTTCATGTGGATTTTTAATTGCTTTATTTTACCTCTGCTAAGGTCAGCTGAACTCTAGGACTTTATGTAACATTGTAGTGGCTGCAAAATAATCTCTTTAATGTGCTGCTGGAAATGAATGGGATGTCTCTTTCACAGGGTGCAGCTTAGTATGCCTTTATTTTCTAATAGCATTCAAGTACGATTGTGGTGTTCTACAGGTTTCCTGTTAGCAAAATTTAAAAGTTGATTTGCAAGAGATTATTTGAAGTCTAATATCCTTTAATGAATTTCTGTTACGTGGTCTGTTGCAAGTCATATGGCCACGTTGTTGTTGGGATAACTGTCCGAACTAAAAATATGTCAGTTTAATCCCATAGATGTCTGTATATGTTTGTATCTGCGTCCCTGCTGAAACATGATGAAATTTGCAATGACAGGATGAAAAAAGCAGTGCTCATGTTCAGGGCTTGCCTATAGTTCTGGAGAGGCAAAGGAAATAACATTGTACACTACATGAGAGGACCTCTGCAAATGCATTTTGAAGTCTGCAGTGCTGGTGACCAATGTGCAGCTTAGTATGACTGTAAGTAATGCTGCATTCTGGCTCCATCCTCGTGGTTAACTTCTTGCAAATGAAAGTTAGTGAAGATCTTTGAGGGTCATCAGACCAACTCCCATTGTGTTGTCCCTGTTTTATTGGGATCTTTCACAGAAATCATGGCTGATTTTTGTAGGTTTTGTATCAAGTCTGCGCTATGAGAAAACAGGACGATTGGCTTTGTGCCACTCAACTTTTATGCAGGGGTACAATCTGTGTCAGTCAAGATCTGCCCAAGCAATGTTATTTATGCACTGGCATAGCTTTGCAAATGACCTAGACTAAGCTAAAAACTGTCTGCCTTCTGGAGTACTGCTATTCCTCCCTGCATATGAAGCAGCTTTCTTAATTATAAGCAGTTGCTGCAGTTGCTGAAAAGTTCCTCCAGCCAAAGCAGATGATTACAACCTCCTGCGCTGCTCTGCGGGCAGCACGTGCTAGCAGAGCCATCTCTAGCTCTGGCAGAGATACACAAAGCATCAACCTAACAAATTCCTGTCCATCTGCCCATTTGGAGGCATTCATTTTTAGTTGGTGATGCTAACCTTAATATGCAGTCCTTGTCTCCTCCTGCCTTGATTGTACAATATATTGATATGAGTATTCAGAGAGAAAAGCCTTTCAAAATATAGACATTAGCTAATCAGGCACTGAATCACAGAATCACTAAGGTTGGAAAAGACCTATAAGATCATCCAGTCCAACCATCCACCTATCACCAATGGTTCTCGCTAAACCACATCCCTCAACACAACATCCAAACGTTCCTTGAACACCTCCAGGGTCGGTGACTCCACCACCTCCCTGGGCAGCCCATTCCAGTGCCTGACCACTCTTTCAGAGAAGTAGTATTTCCTAATATCCAGCCTGAATCTTCCCTGGCACAGCTTGAAACCATTCCCTCTAGTCCTATCACCAGTTACAGGAGAGAAGAGGCCGACCCCCAGCTCACTACAACCTCCCTTCAGGTAGTTATAGAGAGCAATAAGGTCTCCCCTGAGCCTCCTCTTCTCCAGACTGAACAATCCCAGCTCCCTCAGCCGCTCCTCATAAGACCTGTGCTCCAGACCCCTTACCAGCTTTGTTGCCCTTCTTTGAACACGCTCCAGGCCCTCAATGTCTTTCCTGCAGTGAGGGGCCCAGAACTGGACACAGTACTCAAGGTGCGGCCTCACCAGAGCTGAGTACAGGGGGACAATTACTTCCCTGCTCCTGCTGGTCACACTACTTCTGATACAAGCCAGGATGCCATTGGCCTTCTTGGCCACCCGGGCACACTGCTGGCTCATGTTCAGCCGAGCGTCAACCAACACCCCCAGGTCCATTTCCTCTACACAGTCTTCTAGCCACTCCGCCCCAAGCCTGTAGCGTTGCTTGGGGTTGTTGTGGCCAAAGTGTAGGACCCGGCATTTGGTCTTATTAAACCTCATCCCATTGGCTTCAGCCCAGCTATCCAGCCTGTCCAGATCCCTCTGGACTACCCCCAGGCAGATCGACACTTCCAGCCAACTTGGTGTCATCTGCAAACTTACTGAGGGTGCACTCAATGCCCTCATCCAGGTCATCAATAAAGATATTGAAGAGGACAGGCCCCAGCACCGACCCCTGGGGAACACCACTCGTGACCAGTCGCCAGCTGGATTTAGCTCCATTGACCACCACTCTCTGGGCCCGGCCTCACTGCCAGATGAATATTTAATATGTGTACAGTAAGCTATATTATCATTTTGCCATGTTCTTTTTTTTTTCAATATCACCGTGAAGGACTTTTGTATATACATTTTTTTCACTTATATGATTGTCATTTATATCAGCATAGAGCTAGAGAATACAAGACATCTTTTATTCTGCCTGCGTGCGTGCCCCAGCCCAGCAGCAGCAGGCTGTATAGTGATCACAGCTGATACAGTGCTGTTCCAGCATGCATTTTTAGCAAGTTAAAGTGTAATGACATCTTTGATCCTTTTCCCATGCTTTCTGCTTTGGGAAGTACCTTTGCTTCCTTCTCAGTGCATTGTTAACCAATATTATACATTACAAAGAGAATGGAGGTATGCATCTGTCTCCCTGCATCACAGAGGCCTTTGACTTTAAGCTGCTCTTTGACATGCCTCAGAGTGACACAATGAAGTGTATTTTTAATATTGTTTCAGGTTATATAATCAAGCTTTTGCCTCCCTGTAGTGTTTAAATAGATGCTTAACTCCAGTGGTGTTTCCATGCATTAGGTTTCGCTGAATTTAGCTACTTTCAGCACTGAATTTCTTCCTGTTTGCTAAATATATACAGGTTTTGAATATAATACGCATTACTTAAAATAGGGGGAAAAAATAGCTGGCAACGCAAGGCTCTCTCCAGTGAAATAAGTTGAAATATTGTTGTGGATTCGAGTACAAATAGTTCTGAGCCCACAGTGACAATCCTTGCTTCTGACAAGGCTGTGCATAAAAGGCTCCCCTGGCAAGCTGCCAGCGCCTGAATGTTGCTGAGGCTTCTGTTCCTATCTTAGCCGGGAGGAAAATGTGATGGGAAAGGGTCTGAGGAGGGAGAGAGTTTAAAAGTCGTCTGAGGGTGATGGAATAAAATTAAAATGGAGATGCTTATGTCAGGAAAATGCATCGAGTCACTGAATGAGCTCTAAAGAGAAGTGGAAACTCTGTTGGTTAGGCCATTTAACGTGGAAACAACAACAATAAAAAAAGACCAAGAAAGGATTTAACTCTCGTTAGAATCTCGGCTCTCTCTCCCCTATGCAAAATGTGGAACATATTTTAAAGCATCTTTAAATTCCTAAAAATTTTACATTATCTACAAAGCTGCATTTGCCTTAGTATAAGAGTGCCGTGGCTTTCTTGACTGCTGACAAAATATTTTCTTGATTTTTCCAATTCTGCTTTTCAAATAATCAGCACAAAACTGAATACTGAAAATTCACCGTTTGCAGAAAAGGAGTAGCTGTGCATGTTTCTCATGTAGTACCAAGCTGACGTGCCTCAATTCTACCTTCAAAAGGCTGCTCTGAAGAAAAAGGGCATTTCAGAGTTTGGAGCTCGGATGAATGCAGGTCTGTCAGCTGTGTGCCACAATGAGAATGGAGTTCGTAGCGGCATGAGTGGAGATGTAGTTAATAATCCAGCAGGAAGAGCAGAGAGGCTGCTGTGCTCGTTTTGTATGAGCCCCCAAAGAGCTGCAAGGAATGGCTTTGTTGCTGGTGACCTGGGCTGCATACAAATCACTTTTTCCAAGTGAAAATCACCACTTCTCCCCCGTGCTGTGCCATCTCACTGCTGGTGCCTCCAAACTACAGCATGTCTTCTCCCTTCCATTGTCTTAGGCGGTACAGGGAAGCACAGTGAGACACCCTGCCAGAAAACTTGTAATTAATTAGTCCAGTGCCTGTAATTGATGAGAACTGAATTATTATATCCGGTCCTAGAGAACATGAAACAATATAGGAGTCCTCGATGGTCGCTGTATTTCTTAATGTAAGTGGGAATGGATTTTGCTTAAATGCATATAATTGAGCCATTTCTTTATAAGCCTAGCAATATGCTGTTATAAATGATTATGCACGGCTTTTGTACATCATCCTGCCATTCGTTTCCTAAATTCTTTATAAAAAATTAAGATGGAAGCACAAGAAAGGTGAAGCAACTTGCCCAGGGCTGCTCACTGGGTTACCAACAGATGAAGAATGCTGCAGGACTAATGAGCTCTAATTTCATCTGTGTCTGCTAGCTGTAATAGTAATGCATTGTTGACACTTTTAGACCTAATGTAACAGTCTTATAAGATCCATTTGTGAATCACTTGTGCACATCAGTTGAATGTTCAATGGACTTACTGGTTATCATGAGACAGAACTGGCTGACAGCACGGTGGCACGAGCCTTGCATCCTTAGGAATCATGATAAAACCAAGCTGCTCTCAACAAGTTTCTGTGTGGTTTTACTTTAGGAAACTCAGAGCGCTCCATAATTTTGGGCCTCTGTAACTGATGACTCAGTCAGAAACTGAGGATTCAGGTAATGAGAACTAAGAAGGTGGAAGGCAACTAAGAATATATAAAAGAAAAAGCTGGCATTTTCGCATTCTGCATTTTCTTCTGGAACCCACAATGAATCAGTCTATTTTATATGAATGCACTGAGAAAATGTCACCCATGGGGTGTTTAGCCATGATTCCTTATTAATGAAGTCTAAATCACCCTGTTCTTCTCTTCATTTCTTAGCATATAACTAGAATGCTCCTGATATTCTGTTCATCACACATAAAGAAATGCTGTCAAGTCGTGGTCTCCCTTGGGTGGCCTGCCTGGATTACCCTAAAAGGGAGGTGATTGTCCCCCTCTACTCAGCTTTTGTGAGGCCTCGTCTGGGGACTGTGTCCAGGCCTGGGGCCCCCAGTACAGGAAGGACGTGGAGCTCTTGGAGCGGGTCCAGAGGAGGCCACTAAGATGATCAGAGGGCTGGAGCACCTCTCCTATGAGGAAAGGTTGAAGGAACTGGGATTGTTCACCTTGGAGAAGAGAAGGCTCTCAGGTGACCTCATTGCAGCCTTCCAGTACTTGAAGGGAGCGTATTAAACAGGAGGGGAAACGGCTGTTTACGAGGGTGGATAGAGATAGGACAAGGGGGAATGGTTTTAAACTGAAACAGGAGAGGTTTAGGTTAGATATTAGGAGGAAGTTTTTCACGCAGAGGGTGGTGACGCACTGGAACAGGTTGCCCAAGGAGGCTGTGGATGCCCCATCCCTGGATGCATTCAAGGCCAGGCTGGATGTGGCTCTGGGCAGCCTGGGCTGGTGGTTGGCGACCCTGCACATAGCAGGGGGGTTGAAACTCAATGATCATTGTTGTCCTTTTCAACCCAGGCCATTCTATGATTCTATGATTCCATGCAATCATTCTGAGTCCAGATAACCTCTTATGCTTTTCAGGATTCATTCTTTTTGTGTGGTTTTGTTTGTGTGTCTTTTCTTCTTCTTTGTCTGCAATATCTCAGCCATCCCATTGGTACGGGTAATGGAGAATTGATTGTAGCTAAGTAGGTGGCTCTGAACAACTGTGCTGTTATAACTACAGGCAGAATTTGGCCGTCAGGCCTTCTGGACCTTCTCCCACATATTTCCAAGTCTGGGTTTTCTTCCTTAATGAAAATAAGAAGTATTCTTGGAAAACGACTTAGGACATCTGCAGAAACCCAGCAGTCGCAGCTTCAGACAGTTCATACATAACTGCTCTGTGTCTTACATCTCTTTTTTCATTCTGTGTGCAGAAGAAATGCAGCGTATATGATTTGCTTGAGCACATACATATGTGCTCATGAGAGTGTTGGTGTGCGTCTGTCTGCTTTGCTTGTAATAACTTGACCCCGCTGTCAATTCTGGAAGAAAATTAAAGATCTTCAAAAACAAACAAACAAACAAATAAAAACCTAACCAATCTCATTAAGTTTACTGAAGCTGCTGAGCTAGGCTGAGAAAACACATTATTCATGCTTTCTCTGAGCAAAGGTACCAGCATGAGCTGCATTGTTAGCAAGCAGCAGAGAATTCACTGCATGAGGACGGAGAGCATACATAAATAAACACAAAAAACTTCAAGAAAGTATTCAGCTAACATCTACACCTTATTAGATAAAATATGTTTTAAAAAAATGGAGTAGTTTCTTGCTCAGGGCGTGATTTACTTACCTCATGCAATAAAAATGATTCTCTGCTAGAGCATCACAGTTACTACTGATGAATAAATCTCAAAAGGGCTGTATTATTCTGCTAAGTGGCATTCCTACTGAGCTGCCTTACTGAACTAAAAGTCACATTTCAAGCTGGGTTTGCAATGGAACCTCTGAGCTACAAAGAAAAGCTGCAATTTCTAGCACCATCCTTGTCTACATCTTCCTCAGCTTTCTGCAAAGCTTAGGGCATTTGGTTTTGTTAGGGCATGTTATGCAAAGATGATGCTATCTGCCTTCAGCTGGTTCTTGTTTAACAAGGCATTAAAAAAAAAGGAGAGGGAAAATTGTTTGAGCTCTCCTGTACCATTCAGCATAATCGTTTTCAAGTGTTGGAGATTTATACTGCTGTGGAGAACAATAGGAAATTGCATGTGAAAAAATGTTCATCAGCAATCACAAGGAATAAACATTTTTCTTTAGTTAGGTGGAAACAATAGCATTTGCAGATCTGGAAATAGGCATCGCCTTTCAAAGAGTACCATCCTCCTTGTCTTCACCTCAAAAACCTTCCAGCTGTGTCTGCTCCTCTGCAAGCAAGCTATAAAATAAGATTTTTAGGAGTTAGACTCGATGACCCTTGTGGGTCCTTTCCAGCTTGGGTTATTCTCTGAATCTATGATTTTCTTGTTTTCTCGCTAAAAAAAAAAATGCAGGCAGAATAGAAATTTGGGCTCAGCAGAGAGATTGCTCATTTCTAAGAGTATTTTATTTTGTCCTAGACAACTACTGAAGATAACCAAGCCAGCATTTTCCTTTTGGCCATTGACAAGGAGAACCGCTCCTTGCATACGAGCAAGCCACCGCCTTCCCCAGGACCACACCACACACTTCCCCAGTAAAACGTCTAGACAGGAACAGAGGGAGTTTCTCCTGCTGGCATTTCCAGCAAAAGCCTCCGCAGGCTGGAGCTTTTAAATTATGTAGGGGGGAAAAAAAAAAGAAGTCTCAATTCCTTTCATTTTATATGATTTCCTGCTAAAAGACCCACTGTGGGTTACAGATGGTAACAAATTTCTGCAAAAAATGGGTTTCTTTAGCACAGGCGTGGGCCCCAAACCACCAGCTTCTCACAACCTGAAATTTCCATTACAGGATGAGAGGGAATTGCCTTAAGTTGCACCAGGGGAGGTTCAGGTTGGATATTAGGAACAATTTCTTCTCAGGAAGAGTGGTGATGCATTGGCACAGGCTGCCCAGGGAGGTGGTGGAGTCACCATCTCTGGAGTTGTTCAAGAACCATGGTGATGTGGCACTGAGAGACGTGGTCAGTGGGCATGGTGGGATGGGTTGGGTTTGGGCTTGGGGACCTTAGTGGTCTTTTCCAACCTTAATGATTCTATGATCTGCAGGATGAAGAGGGACAACTATGAGGGACGGGGACACTTCCCATCCTCCTCCTCAGCTCTTGGGTACTAATATATATGTATATATAATTGCAAAATTGGGAAACACACACTATGAAGCGCAGAAAAACAAAGTCAAGAAGCAAAACTAAAGCCTCACAAATTGAAGGCCTGCTGCCCAGAGCTCATCCTGTATCTATTGTTTTCTGGCTTTTTTTTTGTTGCTTGTTTTGGTTTTGCCTTTCTCGCTGTCACACCACAGCCACAAACCGCCATGTCTCCTTTGGGCTTCAGCTGCACGCTGGAGGTGGTTTCTTTTTTCACTTCTAATCCGATCTGAGGACTTTCTAGAGGCTATGATCGACTGCACTGCTACGAAAACCACAAAACACACACACACAAAAAGCTGTTAGATCTGAGGCAGCCGCAGGGCCCAGCCCCGGGGGCCGCCGGGAGCGCGGGATGGGGGCGTCCCGGTGCGGTTCCCGGCTGCGGGTTGTACCACCGCATTGTCTGCACTGAGGAGGGCTGGCTGCCGTCACCGCGCACGATTTTGAGTCAGAAAGCTGGAAACGGACAAATAAAGCCCGGATTTCCTTTCAGAAACTGCGCTCGACGGTTAATGACCAAACTTTGAGAAGTGTGACGGGCGTAAAAACCGCATCGTTACGCCTATGGCTGTTTCACGGTGTAGCTGTGGGGTGCTACGCGCCCTGCTACTACCTCAGCCCTAGAGAGCAACGCGCGCGGCTTTTTGAGCCTTCTCGCATCCCGTATCCGCCCGCATGGCTATGGCGGGACGGCTGGCGCCACTTCCCACCGCGTAGACAAACGCACGGCGGACTACATCTCCTAGGAGTGCCCCGCGGCGGTGCGCATGCGCGGCGCACTTTCCCCGCGCCATCTTGGCGCCCGCTTCTTCCATCTCATTCACTGAGCGGCTGAATGAAGGGATGAGGACGCACGGACTACAACTCCCGTCGTGCCCTGCGGAGCCTGCGCATGGGCAGTGCGCTCCGCCGCCATCTTGGCCGGGGAAGCGCTGCCGCCACCGCCGCCAAACAAACCCGAGAGCGGCACCGCGGGGGGAGGAGGGGTCGTGTTGCTGAGGAGTCTTTCGATGTGCTGGGCACGGCCGGGCAGGTGAGTCCCGCTCCCCAGCATCACCTCCCTGCCTTCCCCGGGGCTCTCCCCTGTGAGGAACGGGGCTCCTCTCCTTCCCCGGGGCGCCGGGGACCCGCCACCCCCTCACGGGCCCGGCGCCCGCTCCCTGTCTGCGCGGCCTTCTCCTTCCTTCTGCCTTCAGGGCCCTTCTTCCCCTCTCTGAGGTACCGGAGGAACCCCGCGAAGGGCGGGCGGGAGCCCCGAGTGGCTGCAGCCTGAGGGCTCCCTCCTGGGGAGCTCCGAGCCTGGGGATGGGGCCGGGGCTTTTGTTCCCTGTGCTCCCCTCAGGCCCTTCTTCCCAGTCCTCCTCGGGGGAGATGCTTCCTCCCTCCCCCCCATCCCCCAGGTCTTCGCCTCGTAAGGCTTTTCCCCGTATTTGAATGTTTTTTATTTTTTATTTTTATTTTATTTTATTATTTTAGGGGACGCGGAAAGCAGATTTCCACATTATTTTTATTTTTCTGCCGTTCTGTCGTAGATCGGTGCTAAATGCGTTGTGTGGGGGGGCTGGGGGGGGGGCCGTGCGGATCGCTGGAAGAGTTCTTATAATAGGTGCTCTGTGCATAAAGAGAGGGAGGAGACTCGAGCATCAATTCGGAGAGTGTTTCGGCATGAAAAAAAGGCTGGGGCAGGAGGTAGGAAACTCAGGAGAAAGGCTTTGGCTGGTGGGAGAGAGCATAGGAAGCCCCACGCCTTTGTGAAACTGCTGAATTCCTGCATGGTAACACATGCCATTAGGTTGGGGCAGGGATGGGAGGGAATGTGGTGTTGTGAGGAGCCAGGAGACTTTGCATTGGGAAATCGATAGACGGTGGGCTCATGCTTACTGCGTTTGTGTTCCTTTTCAGGGAGGCTGAGCTCTGCGGGAGCACAGAGACAAGATGCCTGTGGTGTGGCCAACGCTTCTGGATCTCAGCAGAGATGAGTGCAAGAGGATCCTTCGCAAACTGGGTACAGTAAGATGCAATTTGTGGGTCTGTATGTTTGCCCTTTTAAGACGTGCCTGCCTGCTGCTTCCATGAAATACTTGATTACGTCTACAGGCAACTTACAAGTGATTTCCTGCTTTTTCCATGTGTCATTAGTATGACAGCCGTGGCTTAAAATGATGTTGGGCAGATGCTCTGCCTGAGCAAAAGGGGTAGAACAGAATTGTTTTCATTGGATTGAATCTCTCGTAATATCCTTGTCCATCTTTGCTTTGAAGTTGCAGTGTTTATGGCTATGAACGTGTGACATCATGTCTGAGCAAGAGGAGGGCCTTCATTTGTTCCTCAGTTCTGTGTTAAGACACCTATTTGTACCAAAAAGGCATAGAATTCTGATTTGATTGATACCGTGGTGTTTCTGTAGTAAAGACTTATGGATTCATAGAATATACCAAGTTGGAAGGGACTTGTGAGAATCGTGGAGTTCTGCTCCTGGCCCTGCGCAGACTTGAAATGTAATAAAATAAATAATCTGTATGATATTTTGTGACTTTCAGCCTTCACTTACGTGATCTGTCAGAGAAATGTGGAAAGTGTTCTAACTTTACAGCAGGAGCTTTTTGCGTTGTTTCAACTCTAGCTTAGTATCTGTGTACCTTGCCCAACAAATGTGTGTGTATATATTGAAATTTCTCATGCTCTGTAATTGCAAGTGTGTAAGGAGACATCCTGTTGTGTTTTGGAAGCTAATAAAAATATTTACTCTTTCCTCACATGCAAGCTTTTGGCTACCACAGGGGAGAGGATCCTTTCATCTGATCCTACGCTGTGGTTTTTGCATTCTTAAGAAACTGTTGTTGTTTTTTTCTTTAAGTTAAGGGCTTTTTCTGAGTTAAATAATGCATAGTACTAGAAGAAAAGAAACGTAGATTTCTTTTCAGGCTGTCCTTTGAGGAGCTTATTCTAGGAGGTGATGTCAGGAAGAAAGCTGAGCCTACCACAGACTTCCTGTGACGGTGGAGTTAGTCACTCAGCTTTTCTCTTTCACGTTTTGAAAGTTAAAAGATTGTGTGTTGTATTAGCTATGTGAAGGTTCTCCTACATTGTGAAGCCATCGCCGTTGTTTTCTGAGAGATGTGAATTTTTTACCTCGCTCTTTTTTCACTTTGCTTCTTGAGAAGCTGGGATTTGCATTCTGTTGGAGCGGTGACGCAGTTGTTGCACACAGCATCAAAACGAAGCCGTGCATCCGTTAAGGTGATAGCTCTAGGTCTGAAGAGAGTCTCAAGGGGCACAAAACTAGGAGAAAGTTCAGGATGCCAAAAAATGTGGACCGGCTCTGTGCTGCTAAATTATGCTAATGTAGCTCTTGCTGGCTGGAAGGGTGGAAAAAAAAACTTCCAGCCCATCTGACGGCGGTGTGCTGGCAGAACCCTGCTGGTGCAGCTGAGCCAAACAGAACTGCAGCTACACCTCCTCCAGTGACATAACCTAGGCTGACAGGAAAAAAATAAAAGAAATATAAATCTTTTTTGCTGGCATGAGCTTTGTCCCCACTAGAGGGCCCTGCCAGCATAACAGAGATAAGAGCTTGTAGCAACCGCGTCTCTTCTGGAGTAGAGGAGCTCTCCGTTTATACAGGCACACCAGAAGGTTGGAGGGAGAAGGAGCACAGCTAGTCTGCCAGCCACTAAGCAGATCAGTCGAGCTCTCAGCCCAACATCTCATTTGGTTGCTCATTCAAGGCAAAATACAGTGGTGCAGGGGAAGCTGAAATGTATCCTGAGCTGTGTGCAATGCCTTGTGTTGCCCTGCAGCCTTCGTGGCTTGTAACTGAATCACCTTGCACTTGAAATAATGGTATTTACTTGTGAAACCCGATTTTTGAAGCATTTATTGGCTTGTTTGATGGTTTCATCTTG
Source organism: Pavo muticus (assembly GCA_016647715.1). NCBI lineage: Eukaryota > Metazoa > Chordata > Aves > Galliformes > Phasianidae > Pavo > Pavo muticus. The sequence goes on along the minus strand of JACDJE010000432.1, from coordinate 970,428 downwards.
AAAAGAGAGCACATCAGTTAGTAATGCTGTGTAGACAGAAGGGTGAGGAAGCTAGTTACAGCTTCTGTGTAATCTTTTCTAACTTCCAAAAAGCCAGAATGTGCATTTTTAAAGCCTTAGCCTTAGTATGGAGCATCTGTATTGAAAATGAAAGAAGAATCTCTTTGCTAAGTAATTATACAGTTGTATCTGAGGATTATTTTATGTTGTTAACTGAGGAAAATAATTAGTATCTTAAATATTGTAACATGGTTGTCTAAATAAATGTTGATATTAGTAATCACCATTGCATTAATTAGCAAATGTTTTATAACCGAAGCTGCAAATGCTTCTGTAGGTCTCACAGCATCCCCGTGCAGGCTGTGGAGTTAACCAAGGCGACTCTGCTTTGTGCCTTGCCTACTTAATCAGGGCAGCAGAGCAGGGCTTCTTTTCAGCACAACTCCTTGATTTGATTTGTTAATTGGCTTTTTGGAATCCCAGTCTGAGCAGCACTGCTCTTCTTTAATTGCAGGAAAATTCAGATGTGTTTTGGGGCTCTTGTTAGGTTTCGGCCTGCCCCTTGCATTTATGCTTTTGGCTAACTGGGATCTGTTGTGGGGGTGGGTTAGCTGGTTGTTGAAATGGAGCTCTGAATGAAAGTCATCTGCAGAAATAGCAAAAGAATGGGTATTGCTGGTTCAAAGCATGGCCCTTAGTAATGTTTTCTTTAACACTTAATGCTAAGCTTAGAATAGCAAGCTAGCAGACTCCAACTGTACATGCACTAGGTGTTTTTCACCCTGCTTAGTAGGACAGTATCCAATATTTCAGTAGCCTTTAGCTATTATGTTATTTTGAAAGCACTGATGGAATGGTGTTCTCATGAGTCACCTGGTATTACCTGTTTATGTTATATCAGAGTTACATTTTGGCATGCTAATCTTCATGATGACCCTACCTTTAAGACTGGCTGGATTGTTTGGTGTACTGCATGGCTTTTATTCACTGCAGTGCATTGTTTTCAGATTGGAGCAGTTGTACATATCAGGTGAATGGGCATGAAAGATAACAATGATCGTGTTTAACAAAATGGAGCTTATGCTCTCCATGCTAATTAAGGAGCAGTGCTAGGAAAACAAGTCTGTTACTCTTTTGATGGTGTATTTCTTCTCCAAGCCTTGCAACTTTTAATAGTGATATGTATTAAATATTTCCGTCTGTTTCTAGAGAGTTCTAAGCTACTGCTCACATTTCTGGACTGTTTTTTCAAGGTTTCTATGTTGAACTGTCAGCTCGGGGAGTGCTTGAGTTTATACAACTAGATAATCCTCTGTGATGATACAGTTGTTTCATAGAAAAGCTGTAGGCTGCAGAATAATTGACTGAGAGAGTTCTAAACCATCAATCTCTTCTGAAAAGCACTAAATAATTGAAAGACATGTTCCTTGTAATGATTTTGGAAATTAATAGAGTACTGTCAGTAATACTGAAAATAACGTTTTTCCCTTTGCTGTGAGCATTAAATAGAACTGCTGTTTGCTCTGATTCCTCAGAACTGGAGGCATATGCAGGTGTCATCAGTGCCTTACGTGCACAGGGAGATCTTACGAAAGAGAAGAAGGATCTTCTTGGAGAGCTCTCTAAAGTGCTTAGGTAACCCTGACCTTTGTCAAGTAAGAACTGGTGGCCTCTTTTAAGACCTTAACATGCTTTTTCTATCACTAACATTGTAAAACAAACCTTAATTCTCCATCTTATGGATGTTTGATTCTGATTTGGCTTTGAACTTCTGTGGGTGAAGATGTACTGTTTTGCTGGTGGCTTTTGAGGTATCTAGTGATTGCAGCTATCTCATGAATGCTTGCTAGCTCCAAGATCCATCAAGGTAGGATTTTGAGGTCTTTGGGGCCGCGTTGCAGCAAGAAAGAACGCTGTATGTTCTCTGTAAATTTTTCTACCTTGATATTTCCATCTTTGATTTGGAAATGAGCTGTTTTGCAGTGGTACCCAGCCAACAGTAATGTTCTCTTTATTCTTCAGTACCACTTGTGCAATGATACATTCGTTCTTTCTCACTCTGATAGCAAAAATTAAGTGACAATCTCTTGAACGTAAATGCCTGCCCCCCTTTGTCTCCTGAGTGGATTATTCATAAGTTTCATTTTTAGCTGAGAATTCTAGATAAATGTTCATGTCTCCCTGTGACTAAAATATATTGGTATTTTTTTAATAGTATTTCAACAGAGAGACATCGTGCCGAAGTTCGAAGAGCAGTAAATGATGAACGGCTAACGACTATTGCACACAAGTAAGTTATAGGTCATTTCCTACACCATTTCCAAAGGTACCCTTTGGAAAATCCATTATGCTTTAAGTGAACAATAGAACTTTCAAGATTGATGGTGGTTTAAAGAGCAGTGTATGACTGAAAGAATTACTGTATCAGATTTAACCTTTTGGATCTCAGGGCATCCCATTCACTATATGGCACAACATAGGAAAGAGTCTTTTTGTCAAGAGGAGCTTTCTGTAAAATAGACCAGAAGAAACAGAATAGAGAAAAGAGATAAAATGTAAACTTGATGAGCAGCTTGTACAGTTTTTCATCTTTTGTTTTATAATTGTTTTTAAATTAATTGTGTTTAAATCCATTTGTAAAGGTCATATGAAGAGATACTTGTCTATGTAGAAAGACAAAAGGAAGGAAGGAGATGAGAGAGACTAGTGGAAAACAATGCATCAGCAGCGAGGTGGAAAAAAAGGAACTGCAGCAAGCTGTCTGATGACATCAGTGTCCACTGTTCCCTGCTTGATGCAGCTGCTGTGCTGGCATCAGTTGGGCTGGTTTCTCCTTGCATTTGCTTTCCCAGGCTCCACGTGACTTTGAGAGGTGGAGGGGAGCAAGAGGACAAGCACTTATGTATCTCTGATAGTTCATAGTCTTGAGAAGAGCCCTTAAAAAGGGATGGGTTGTGAGAGTGTCTCTCTTTCCCTATTTTCTTCTGTGTTACAACCATTGACTTTCAGTTTGCCTCCTGTAGCCTAGGTGTTATAGTGAGGGAAAAACAAATGGGAATCATGCAAGTAGCAAGCTGCTTGGAGTTAGCAACTGTCTGATCATAGGCTTACCAAGATCACCACACTGTTTTAGTGCTGCAGGATATTTAACATTTTAGTGGTTTAACGCTCGTGTTTAAAGAATTAGAAATGTGCCGTTTATCAAACGAAAACCCACCAACTTCTTCGCACTTCTTTAGAGAAAGAGAGCAAATAACAAAAGAAAAATAAGCGTTATATTGTCAAGTCTGGCTTATTTCCTTGAATTAAGTACCCTTTTTAAGTAGTAGTTCTGTTTTTAGCATTTTCCAGAACAAGCGTACAGTTTGTCCCGAAGTATCGAACTTCAAACGGACGAGATATTATAACCCAGGCAAGGTGCAACTCTAAAGTGCTGCATCTCTTTATTTTTCCTCTGGTAAATTCTTTGTAAGTGATGGTTGGTAATGTAGTATTTGACTTAAATAATCTAACTCATTAGGAAAGCAGACTTTGCTAGCTTTGCTTTGTGCAACGTTTGTAGGCTTGGTTTTGATTTTTAAAATGTATTTTGACCTCAGCTGGTGCAGCTCTGCTTGTACTATGTGAATATGTATGAAGAATGCTGAAGCATATCAAGATTTAACAGCAGAGCTGATCCTCTGCATTCTATGAACTAATTTGTTGTAGCTTTTGCTGCAACTTGCTTGCAGTAGTTCATGTGGGAAGTTGTTTTTTGGAATATATTAATACATTAAATGGGTTGGTTTGTTAAGAACAATATAACAGCATTGAAAAAATAATCTGTTATTCTCATTTTGCTGATTTCTCAAATGAGTGCTGTAAAACAGTCATAAACAGGAACAGCTCTCTATCTAGCCAAGCATTTTTTGAAGCATTCTGGTTTGTATATTAGTACTATATTCACAGAATTGTAGGGGTTGAAAGGGACCTTTAGAAATCATTGAGTCCAACCCCCCTGCAAAGCAGGCTCCCTACAGTAGGCCAAGGAGGAGCAGACTGGATTCTGTAGAGAAAGATGCGCAGGGTGTACCTAAATCATTTCATGTTCTGTTACTTTGGGACTACTTCAATCAGTCTGAGGAATTTCTGCTGAGGTAAAACAAGAGTTGCATTAGAAGCTGAGGTTTTTCCTCTTGCAACGTAATCAGTTTTGGTAATCTTTCATGAAATCTATGGGATCTCTGGGTATTTTTGTCATCCAGAAATGGAGGGTAAACTAACACTACCTGAGTAGTAGATAATCTAATATGGGGGAGTTGAACATGACATCTGCAGCCCTTTAAGGGCTTTATAAAGCATAATGTTAAAAGAAGCAGCAACTCCTAGACATGCTATGGGAGGATTTCTGCATCAGTTGGGAAAAATGTAAGGGCTGTTATGAAAGAAAGAAGACTGGAGATATTTCTCTCGTGTGTCTTTAGAAACAGCCTTTTAAATTTACACTGTTGAAAAGAGGAACTTAAGTAAGAGTACTGAGTGCTTAGGAAAGTCAGCAGAAAAGTTAAAGGTTTTCCTTTCTGTTTAGTATGTCTGGGCCAAACAGCTCTTCAGAATGGTCTATAGAAGGTCGTCGACTGGTGCCGCTGATGCCACGGCTTGTTCCGCAAACAGCTTTCACTGTTACAGCTAATGCTGTCGCCAATGCTGCTGTTCAGCACAACGCATCTCTTCCAGTCCCTGCAGAAACCGGAAACAAGGAAGGTGAGAGAATGCTGAGGTTCTACACGAACTGTTCACGGTTTAAATTGTTTTCTTAGTGCTAGATGCCTTAAAAATCCGAATCTTTCTTTTTTGAAAACGTACCAAGTTAAGTTGTAAGATTGATTTCTACTTCTCTTTTGCCTTTTAAATAATGCTATCACATATTCCGTGTCACTTGGCTGGATGGCCTTCAGTTATGCTTCATGCAACTACAGCATGTGTAGCACTTCTTCAAAGAGGCTTTTTTTCCCCTGGTTTTCTAATGGTTTGTTGGACCATTATACTGTGACTTGTAAGTAAAGTTGAAAACAGCCATTACCAAAAATATTTGCTCATTACTCAAGGGATGTTTTAGTTTCTTCAAGTGATGTAGGGTTGAGGAGAGGCACAAACTGTCTTCTGTCAGTTACCAATCTAGATAAACGTTTACAGAGAAGGAGATCATTATACTGAATGAATACTAAAATTAAAGATAAATGAATGAACTGTAATGTAAAACATCTGATTATTGTAAAGGAGGTTGAAAAAACAAACCCTAGAATTGGCAGCACGAGGGTATGGGAGGAGGGGAGGTTAGATTTCTCCTTTGAAAGCAGTTAATTCCATGGCCATGCTGAAATCAAACTTGGGAGTATTCAACAATAACAGGATTGCATAGGCAAGTATGTGGATGTGCCCTGCAATAAATCTTTGGCTTCCATTCCACTTGCTGAGTTTGTGATAGAATAATAGATTTCTGCACTTCAGTTGTATGGAAGGTGTCTTTTCTCCTCTTCAGTGGTGGTTTGCTACTCCTACACCAGTACCACTTCAACCCCAACCTCTACCCTTGTTCCAAGTATCAGTGTAGCAACAGTGAAGTCTCCTGGACTTACTAGTTCAGCCTCCAATATAGTCTTGCCAAGTGGAAGTACTGTTTATGTCAAAAGTGATAATTGTAACTGATTAACAAAAGGCAAAGTAAAGGCTTGTCTTGTGGTTGAAGCATGGACTGAAATAGACGCTCTAGCCTTGGGCAAGTCATTTAATGCCTTTATGCCTTACTTTAGTCAAAAGAATGAGTATATTGCTTCCTTTTTCCAGGGAAATTGCTGCAGGGAGCAGTGACAACAAGACTGTAAAGTATTTTGAAAGTGAAATATAGGCATTGCTTTATTTCACTGGATTTCTAATCCAACTCGTTCAGAAGTTATCTTTAAGGTGGGCCTGCAGGTTGCTTCTGCAAAGGACTTCCCTCCTTCCTTGTCCTGCTTAAGTATTGCATGTAGTCTCTTATTTGAGTTAGAAAGATCTCTCCCTCCCACTTTCACAGCTGATCTATACATTATCTTGGAAACATTTTTGTGCCCTTATTTCCAAGACCAGGCTGGACAGGGCTTTGAGCAACCTGATGTAGTGAGAGGTGTCCCTGCCTGGGGGTTGGAACTAGATGGTCTTAAAGGTCCCTTCCAATCCAAACCATTCTGAGATTCTATGATTTCAGTTAGAGAGTTGTGCTTGTCCCCACTTGATCTAAACTAATCTAGTAATTTTGTGATTCATTTGGTAGCAAATTTTTTGTGAAGCATGCCTACCTAAGCAACTTTGAAAATCCCATTGGATATGAGATCTCAAGAGACATCCATCTTCATGCATTTAAATTGGAAATGCAGCACATGATGTCTAGAAGCAGTCATTCTTCATGTTGTTTTAGTGGTTTTTTTGTTCTTTCTTGGTTAATAAATGAGCTCGTTCCAAAAGCAGAATATGTCCTCATAAATATGTCCAAATCATCCAAGCTTGTTTTTATGTGAGATTAAAAACGCTTTATTCTGATCTTATTTGAATTTTGATGCCTATCAAAAGGCAGGTGACAAATAAAGATTAACAAAGCAGTAGTTCAGAAGTGCTGTTTGCTATTTGTATTGTTGTTACGGATAACTAACTTTTTGAAGATTGATCTTAATGCAGTTTGTACATGTTTGTGTAACATCTGCTACCCAGAAGCAACAAATTGTACATAAATGCAATGTTACCTGCAAACGATCATCTGTATTGATTGTATCAACCTACAAAACCCATTAAGTTAAGGTATTTTTCAATTTTTCTGATTTATTGTGCTGATCACTCAGTTTTAGTTTAAAGATTGAGGGGGAAAATGTTCTTAACCTCTTGAAAAACTTAGTTTAGACTTACTGAATTATGACATGGTAATGAGTATAAAACCAGTCTAGACGCACAGTAGAGAGATGATAGGTTCTCATTTTTATTCCAACCATTCTTAGATTTTTTTTCTCCCATGTCACTTGCTTTATTTTGTTCTGTCTTTTTAAAGAATTGTCCATCTTTCAGAACGTGTTGCGTCAGTCACAGCAGTTTTAACTAACTTGAATAAGAGTAAACTTGGGCGGGCTGAGTTACAGTCCTGCCTTTGCCTCTGATCTGTTGTGACCTCACCCAAGTCACAGCCTGATTGAGCCATTAACCCCTCCATCTTCTGCTGCCTTGCTTGTCATGTGTGAGTTACAGTCGAGCTGCATTACTTCTGAGCTAAGTGCTTCTGGAACACTTGGCACAAGGACAGCTTCTAGCATGAAATCACAGGAATTACATTCTTACAAAACCCCAGCAGTGAAAACGAGGAATGAAATACATAAGAAGAGGAGATAATATTCAGCTAGCTTAATCTGTTCGGTCTTTTGTTGTTGTTTTGTGGAAGAGGATGGATAAAAATACATTTTTATCTTCAGTCTTTCTTTGTGATGGACCAAGGTAACAATTGTGTCCTAACATGCAGGCTGCATGTGTTGGTTTTTTTAACTGAGATGAGTACTTCTCTCATCTCCTTCTGAAACTCCTGCCCACTTTCAGTGTGATCAGTGACTTTACATTCATTACAAGTTTACGAAGTGTACTTCGTGTAGTACTTAGAGCCTGTTGCTAAAAGATATTTATGGTATTCTAGGGATGGGGTTCACCTCTAGGCTTGTTCAGGACCATAAAGGGAATTGTTTAGAGCCTTGACTTGTAGATCCATGCTTAATCATGGTGTTTCATTGACTGTGCCCCTCTACTCAGCTCTTGTGAGGCCTCATCTGCAGTACTGCGTCCAGGCCTGGGGCCCCCAGTACAGGAAAGACGTGGAGCTCTTAGAACAGGTCCAGAGGAGGGCCACTAAGATGGTCAGAGGGCTGGAGCACCTCTCCTATGAGGAAAGGTTGAGGGAACTGAGATTGTTCAGCTTGGAGAAGAGAAGGCTGTGGGGAGACCTCATTGTGGCCTTCCAGTACTTGAAGGGAGCGTCTAAACAGGAGGGGAAACGGCTGTTTATGAGGGTGGATAGTGATAGGACAAGGGGGAATGGTCTTAAACTGAGACAGGGGAGGTTTAGGTTAGATATTAGGAGGAAGTTTTTCACACAAAGGGTGGTGACACACTGGAACAGGTTGCCCAAGGAGGCTGTGGATGCCCCATCCCTGCAGGCATTCAAGGCCAGGCTGGATATGGCTCTGGGCAGCCTGGGCTGGTGGTTGGCAGCCCTGCACATAGCAGGAGGGTTGAAACTCAATGATCATTGTGGTCCTTTTCAACCCAGGCCATTCTCTGATTCTGTGATTCAATGCACTAAGACTAATTTTTGAAGCTGCAAGCTCTTCTCTAGGTCAGTTTCCCATCTGTGTGGGGGGGCAACCATCAGCCTTCTGCATGGCTCTGGTGGTGGTACCACTGCATGGTACCTGGCAGTGAGTTGGCTATGGACTAACACAGAATGCCATCTTTTGGAAACCATTTGCTGTGCCACTTAGGCACTTTCTTGTCCATGTTAATTCCTGCATCTTTACTTTTTGAATGCCTGAATGTTTAGTCATTAGGTTGAGTGTAGTTAGCCTGACCCTAATTAGAGATTGTCTGTCAACCATGTTTCCTTGTGTTACCAGCAAGAATGCTTTTTACCATGGCAGTGTTTGCTGTCTATAAGCCACGGGCATACAAAACAAGGTCTTCAATCTTGTTCTGTAGAGGAGCATTGAGTCCACTCTGTGTATCTTTTTATTTAATTTGTTTATCCCTGGCTATTTTGGTAAACATGCATGTTACCTAGTAACTGAGAATTTACAAGGTAGTTAAACTGTGTCTTTCTGCAATGCATACCAGTTTATGAACCTCTTGCCTACTTAGGAAACCTTTGTATGTATTTAAGATCTCTCGATCATGCTGTAGAATGAAATATCTGTTGCTCAGTTGAATATTGCAGTCATTTGTTTCTACTTGTGCAGTAGGCAGTTGTGGGGATGAATGAAATGCTTCGAGGCTAGACTTGTTTTCTGTAATTGCATGCTAGGTGATGCCTTACTATTGCACAAAATGCACCAGATATAAACTTGCAAAGTGAGGTTTAAGTATGTTATGAATAAAAGTGGAACATGAGATGCTGTATTGATGTGAAAAGGAGAAAGGTACTGTAACAAAAAGCATATTGTAACAAAAAGAACGTGCAGAGGTTGGAATCAGAAAAGACTACAGGAGGATAAAGTTCAGCTTTCCAGTGAACAACCAACAACAGCAGTGTAGTATGAAGTTTTAAACTGATGCTATCCTAACTGCCATATACATGCAGTTACAGTGGACAAACTTCTAGAGGTAGAATGCAGAGCCAGTGCTGGAGTTTCGTTCTTTCTGTCTCTTAAATGGAGTGAAGCAGCCCAGTGGCCAAGCAGGTTTTGGGGGTTTTGTTTCTTTGCTTTCTGGCAGTGGAAGTGTGGCCTTCATTAAGGACATAACACATCTGTGACGTGTTATGGGTTAGTTGTGACCATAAGATATAATTTATTCTTTGTTTCTTTTTCTTTTATTTGAAAATGTATGCAAGGCTCAGCGAGTTTGAAGTGTTCTAGAAAGCACTGAGAGCCACAAGTGGGGGGAAACATTAACTTAGAGAAGCACTTCTCTTCCAGGTGTCAGCTGCTCAGATGATGACGAAAAGCCCCGCAAAAGACGGCGAACCAATTCTTCTAGTTCTTCCCCTGTTCTCCTGAAAGAAGTCCCGAAGGCAGTGACTCCTGTCACTAAAACTATCACAGTGCCTGTAAGTGGCAGCCCCAAGATGAGTAATATAATGCAGAGCATTGCCAACTCCTTACCGCCACACATGTCGCCAGTGAAAATAACCTTCACTAAGCCCTCAACACAGACAACAAACACAACAACGCAGAAGGTATGTGGGGGAAGCTGCCAAATGTTACTTTATTGTGGTTTTATCAGTGAATAAGATGTGATGTTTGACTCTTCCTTTCTGTGAACTGTCTAGCTGTTTTTTTTTTTTTAAGGATTATGCTTGGGATAAGGTAATCCCTCTTTAAAAGAGAGAGAAAACCAAACTCGTGTATGAATTTAGTTCACCTGTGTGTGAAAGGACCTGGATTGACGGCTGTGGAGACTGAAGCCCTCTTTTTATCCACAGAACAGGTACAGCACAGGCAGCGGGAGTGCAAGCTTCCCCCAGACTGCCCCACCAATGTGCCTCAACCCTGACCTGAAGGGACCACTTCTAGGGATGAGAGGGGATTCAGTCTCCATGCTCATTCAATTCTTGGCCTCTCTGGTGAGACTGCCAACAAGGTTGCCAGTTAGTACCATTTGTGGTGTTGGGTTTTGTGATATGGACACTGATCCACTGAGAACTGGATCACATAGGCCACTGAACAGCCTTCAGATGGTAACAACTATTGGTCAAAGGTAATCTTTCTTATTTCTATTTTCCTTACTTATAATTATTCTTTGCAGTAGTAGATTTCCAGGAGAGGTGGCACGGGCTTTCCCTTGCCATGCCTTTTGTCTAGAGACTGCGTTCCTTCTGGGGGTCTATAAGGCTTGCCATTGGAGCTGATGGAAGACTGGGGAGGGCTTTATTTTCCTTTTAGTTCTAGTGTGCAGTTTCTCATTCTACATAAGCAGCATTGTGGTGATCAGATCAGTTTCATTATCTCAGCTGAGTATGCCCAGGTTTTGTGAGAATGCAGCATGTGGAGGTTTACCCATTTTGAAACTTTTTATTGGACTCAGATTTTATGTGGCTGTTCTATTGCATGACTACTTTCCCATGCTTACCAGTGCATTTCAGATCTGTCTGCTTTTTTGTCCTTAAGGTTTAAATAAGATTAATGCCTCAGACCAAGTTAACTCTTGGTGCAGTTATTAATTAAGGCAGGCTTGTGAGAGAGAAAATGAATTTGGCCTTGATACTGACAGGCTGGTTGTAGGCTGGCTACTTACGAGCATTTATTTTTTTCCAACTGTGAGAGTTTGACATTTGAACTCAAACCTTCACATGGTATTTGTTCTTTAGTCTTGTTAATTGTTTGAGCACTCTGGGTTAGCAGAGTTCCCATGTGCTGGTTTTGGAAGCTTTAAAAACAAGGATGATTTAACTGAAGTAATGTGCAATAAGGAACTTGCTTTCTGGCCTTTTTCCATTTCCAAGTTCTTTGTTTTCATTTGATTTACTGTTCTTTGACAGCATCCTTAATCAATCTTCACCTCAGAAGACATGCATAGAAATCTGTGAGTGGGCATACATCATTAAACAGAACATCCTGCATTCACTGCAGCCAACACACAGCTAGCTTAGAGCCTGACTAACCTACCTAGCCTGCTGCTCTTCTTAGGCTCACCTTCTGTGCAGGAAGAATTTTCTTTGCCCTAATTACCTATAGTGTTCTATTAAATATGCATGGTACTTAAAGCTGGAGTGTACTAAACCTGCAAGAGGAAGAGAAAGGACTGTTGGTAGGATCTTTTCTGCAGTTATGCTTTTGCTTCATTCAGACCTGGAAATTTTAGGTCTTAGTTTGCATACTGTGACTCTTGCTAGTCTGCAGCAATGGGAAAATCATTTGTTTCATCACAGGGCCATAGCAGTGTTTGTGTCTGAACTTGTCACACTGCCCTCTTTCGTTGGATGTAGGTATACTAAGACATAGTATATAGATATATATATCTATATATAGGTGTATATATATAGATATATAGATATAGTATATATAGATAAATATAGATAAATTTGGTGGGAGAAATCCCTCTTGAGTAGCTTTAAATTAAATGACAGACTTGTTAGACTCAAATTGGAACTGCAGCATTTTAAATGAGTGCAGCTGGGTATGAGTTGAAGTTCTTGGGTATGAATGAAATTTTTAGTTTCTACATGCCAGCTTTCAGAATTGTTTTGACATCTCAGTGGGTTGGAGAAAGACTTGCCTTAACAACTAATAATGTCACAGCTCCAATTTCTGGCTTCTCTTCCTGTAATAGAATCCTCTGTCTAGGACACTGAAGGAATCTAGCTTCAGCTTCTGGCAGTTTGGTTCTTTTATTTCTTCAGGAACTAGGTTTTGATGCTTCTCAAAATAGGGCTGATAGGACTAAATACAGTGAATGGAAGGAATTCATATCTTACTATAACAAAAGTAAAAAAGGCAGCTTGCTGTTGGTCACTAGTCAGTCTTTCTGCTGTAGAAAGATGTGGTGCAGTTCTGGTACCTGTGACAAGTTAACGTGTCATCACAGGATATCCTGAGTTGGAAGAGACCCACAAGGATCATTGAGTCCAGCTCCTGGCTCCACCCAAAACCCAAACCCTGAGCTCTGTCAGCTTGAGGTCATGGCCACTGTCCTGGGCAGCCTGTTCCATGCCCACCACCCTCTGGTGCAGAACCTTTTCCCCACACCCAGCCTGGCCCTTCCCTTGCACATCTCCATGCCATTGAATGTTTGGACATGTGAAAATATAGTATTTCAAAAGCATAATTGTTGTGATTTAAGTTTCAAAACTTGTAATTTTTTTTTAAATCAGAAAATTCTGCTTTCTTGTTACATTTCATGCAGGAAGATCACTAATCATCCCTGCATTTCTTCTCCCAGAACTAACACAGCAGAACATAGAGATCCAAACCTCCTTAGTCACAGGACAGCAGTTGATTTTGAACCGTGTTACTTGACAAGACTTTTTCCCCTGCATGATTAAACAAAGTCTTATTATGGAATAACCTCGAACTGATGGTTTTATCTCTTGCTCTGGTTGAAGAACAACACTGTTCAGGAGTTGTGATTATATCCAGATGCATCCTGCATGTTTGTGCTTAGCTGAGATGCTTAAGTTGCCCTATTGCACTAGGAATTATCTCGGAGGTTTAACATGAATAATCTTCCTTCATAGCCTGCACCTTGTTGTGTGTGCTCCTAAATTAGTTATCCTATATGGAATGGAGCTGGCCATAATATTCAAAAACTTGAATTATTTCTAGTGCCATCTGACTACTGAAGAAACAAAATCAAACTCCAGAGTCACACCTTGGGGTCTTTTCACATGCAAGATTAGTACCAAAATTGGACTTACGTAGTGCTCAGCATGTGTATTTGGCCACGGCCCAGGAGCAGTTTCAGAAGAGTGTTTTGATTAAATTGGGGTGAGGCAGAAGGCAAAAATAAGGGTGGCACAGCAAAAACGTTCTTCCTGGAGTAAGAAATAAGGAGGCAAAGCAGTGGGTATGGAAAACTTATCCTTTGGGTGGTGGTGAGGTGTGGTTAATGTGCTGTCATTGGTGGAGGTAGTAAATTTTTGGTTTTCCTCATATCAGGATGTTTAAAAACTCAGTTAAGTAGCAGGGATCATAAAAGTAGGCATAGTGGGGAGAAAGGAGAGGCAGAGGCAACCATGGTGGTGAAATTGCTGTCTTGATTCCATCCATTCCATCAATTCAGAGCAGGATTTCAGTAGCATTGGGAAGTAGTGTAAGACTTTCAGTTTGTTCTGGCCAAGATTTTCTTTCCTCCTTACGTACCTTTTTTCTCTTTGATTTTGTTCTGTGAAATCATGACTAAGTTTTAAACTTCCAGATTTGTAATAAATGATGTGGGGGTAATTGGATTATTGAAACCATTTCTTGAAGTTCTTGCATGGCCAACTGAATGCGTTGTATTTCTGTCCCGCGTGTTTCTGTTTCAACTGTGTGTTTGTAAATACAAGGAGGTAGGAATAAACAGAATAACACAAACCTCCTTACATAAGTAGTTCCCGTGTTAAAAATGTGAGAGATGAGCAGCTTTTTGGGTCAGCTGCATAAGGACAGACCTCTTTCTGTGTATATCAGTGTCAAATCAGAGCATGGGCTTGTAAGTGAAGATCATACTGGGGGTAATGCCTGTTGTCTTCAGACAAATGGTTTTCAGACAGATATGGAAGAATCTATTGTTACTGAGGACTCCAATTAAAGCAAATTGTTTCTGAACCTAGAACAGGTTTTTCACTGATGAAATATTGATTGCTTATATCCTTGTGGATCAACAATATTTCCCATTACTGACTCAGCAGCTGTTAGTTGTTGAAGAGAAAAAGACATTTCTTTATTCTCTTCTTGCCATTTCTTGGTATTTGTGCTAGACAAGGGAGAATGGCGTTTAAAACTTGCTTGAACTCCCTGCTGTTTTGTTCAAAATGGGCTTCGGGCTTCCTGGCTTGGTTAACTGAACCCAAGCACTTAATTCCTGTCTGTTTGCCTTCAAACAAGCAAGTGCAATCTAATTAAAGTAGAATTATCTTTAAAAAAAATAAATAAATAACCTAAGGAAATGTTTATGATTGTCTTCAAACTAAGGGAAATTTTTAATTGCCAGCAAACGTGATTCATGCTCTTAAATGGTCTTGATAAACGTGTATCCCAGAACTAAACGCTCACACACCAATACATTACTGAAGTTTTATGCTCTTTATAAGTGCAAAGAACATATGAATTTCTTCTTTCTTTCTTTTTTTTTTTCCCCCTCCTTTCAGGTGATAATAGTAACCACATCTCCAAGCTCAACTTTTGTACCCAACATCCTTTCCAAGTCCCACAACTATGCAGCGGTTACGAAACTTGTTCCAACATCAGTCATCGCCTCGACTACTCAGAAACAACCAGTGGTGATCACTGCTTCTCAGTCCTCTTTGGTCAGCAGTAGCACCAGCAGCAGTAGCTGTTCCACTCCCTCCTGTACTGCAAGTACAATTGCTGTGACTGCTGTGGTATCATCTACGCCATCTGTGGTCATGTCAACGGTAGCACAAGGTATGGTGAAAACATTGTATGCGTAAGAGCTTTTTTTGCTGATAAATTAGGCTTTGCTTTGAGAACTGCGTAGAGATGAGGTTTATGTTTACATATGCTGAGTTCGAAAGAGAAGTTGTTAGAAAACAAACACTCCACTGATGAAACTAATCCAGGGTACTAGAGAGGAATTCTTGCTGGGCGCAGCTCTTTTCCTTCTTCAACCACTGATTTGTAAATTCAGTTCTTAAAGAGAATCTGATGGGGCAGTGTGACAAAGCTTTTAGGTTGGAGGACAAAAAATTTCTTTTGGCATTAAAACATTGCCCCAGAATTGCCCCTCAACTCTTTGAAAAGGCAGAGAACAGCAGGACAAGGGGAAATGGTTTGAAGTTGAGGGAGGGAAGATTGAGGTTGGATGTCAGGGGGAAGTTCTTTACTATGAGAGTGGTGAGGTGCTGGAACAGCTGCCCAGAGAGGCTGTGGATGCCCCGTCCATCCCTGGAGGTGTTGAAGGGCAGGTTGGATGGGGCCCTGGGCAGCCTGGGCTGGTGTTAAATGTGGAGGTTGGTGGCCCTGCCTGTTGGGGGGGGTTGGAGCTTCATGATCCTCGAGGTCCCTTCCAAAGGTCCCTTCCAACCCGGGCCATTCTGTGGTTCTGTGTGTGATTCAGAACGAGTGTCTTCAGAGAGCTCTGTCTGATTCAAAAAGAATGGGTATTTCCAGTATCATCTGAATACCATGTTGATTGCTTCTCTTAATGCCTTCACAGAAACATGCAGAGTTCACACCAAGTAAATTAAGCTTATGTTTGACATACTCGGTGTTGTAATACTCCTGAAATATTAAAAATATTCTAAAGAAGGCTTATACCTTTTATCTTCATATTTTATTGGCAGCTTAACTTTCAGGTCCTTAATCTTAAGATCTGAGTGGGCCTGAGTTCAAAACACCTGAGTTGCTGGCTTCTCTTTCCATCTATGCCTGCTAGCATGATTGATTCAACTCTGTGCCCATTGGCTGTCTTTTTGGGTAGGAAGGTGTGAGTGACTGAAAGGAGCTCAGTGACCACCACTTGCTGTGCCTGACAATGACAATTGTTGCGTATTGTTTTTCTTGGTCTATATTTTCCATTCCTTTTTTCATTCCACCAAAAGTGGCTCAGCCAAATCAAGACTCAGGAGGTATTCTGCAGTCCATATTGCTTCCATTAATCAGCTCCTTAAGGTACATCAGTAATCTACAGCACACAAGAGCTTACAGCAGTGTTTTGTATTGAACCTTGGGTTTTTAATTGAACTTGGAGGGGGCAACTACAATTCAAAAGTAACTGATGCAGGTTAAAGATTTAATGTTATGAAAGATATTGATGAAACATTGTGACAAACTGATAATGGCTCCCACCATGGAGAAATGAAATCAGTAAACAGGAACAGCTGACCGAGAAAAGGGAGAAGCTCATAGCTCGTGCAGTGAGAAAAGGGTTGCTTATTTAGATTGTCAGAATTGTAGGTTGCTATGCCTGTTAGTGTTATTGCTATCTATAACCGTAGAGGAAAGGTAAGAGAGGAGATTAAAGCCTTCCACTTTAGCACGGACTTGGTTGAAAAGTGCCAATGTAAGACATGGACTTTGTCTTTCTCAACTCTTTGAAAGGGTAGATAACAGCAGGACAAGGGGAAATGGTTTGAAGTTGAAGGAGGGAAGATTGAGGTTGGATGTCAGGGGGAAGCTCTTTACTATGAGAGTGGTGAGGTGCTGGAACAGCTGCCCAGAGAGGCTGTGGATGCCCCGTCCATCCCTGGAGGTGTTCAAGGCCAGGCTGGATGGGGCCTTGGGCAGCCTGGGCTGGTGTTAAATGTGGAGGTTGGTGGCCCTGCCTGGCAGGGGGGTTGGAGCTTCATGATCCTTGATGTCCCTTCCAACCCAAGCCATGTACAGTGCAGAATTCGATATAAAGCCTAAATTTGCTGGAAATGTTCTGACAGCTCTGCCAGCAGCAAGGAAATAACCTAAATGCTTATGTATTCAGAAGATTTTTTTTATCTGACTGCACCACTTTATTACTTGTAAGATTGTTTAACCTTTCATCAGAAAGAAACCCATGTTCCATAGTTTTCTAAATCACATACCATTACTTGATTCATTTTTGTAAGATAACATTCTGTTCACTAATGGATACTGCCTTGTAATGGTGGATTTGACATTTGTCATTCCTAGCTTGTTGCAGTCTTTTTATTCACTATAAATATTTTGCTTTATTGAAGACTAAAGATCTGGCTTTGAAAAGATTTGTGAAGTTATTTGTACTACAAAAGGTGCAGGAAATAGGCTAGGATTGTGGTCTTTGTGTTGTCTGCCTGGAGATATTCTACTGTCACATTGGAAGTCTGTATTAAGTTCCCTTGACACTGAACAGAGCATTTCTGGCACAAGTACAATTTTTTTTTTTAACCATTCTATATTTATTTGCATCTTTCAGTAGTAAAAGCAGTTTAAACGAAAGAGTACATATAAAGAAATCATACTTTTCTTTCACATTGCACTGTTAAATCTCAAACCATTTACTCTTTTGCAGGTGTATCCACGTCGGCGATTAAAGTAGCCTCTACCAGGCTACCTTCCCCAAAAGGTTTGGTTGGGAATCCAACGCAGATCTTAGCACAGTTTCCCAAACAGCATCAGCAGTCCCCTAAGCAGCAACTGCACCAAATGCAACAGGCCCAGCAGCAGCAGCCTCAGCAGCAGCAACAGCAGCAGCAACCTCAGCAGCAGCATCAACAGCAACAGCCGCAGCAGCAACAGCTTGCACAGTCTTCTGTAGCTCAACAGCAGCCCCAGCAATCGCAGTTTCCACCTGGCATCAAGCCCACCATTCAGATCAAACAGGAATCAGGTAGTTGGAGTTAATCTTGGGTCATATTGCCAACTGTGATCTAACCCCAAACCTCAAGAAAGTAGGGGCGGATTCAGTTCCAAACGTAAAGAGGGAGCTGTGAAGGCATAACTGCTTAAGGGCAGTATTTCAGAGTTAAATAATAGAGAAGAATGATTTCATGTTGTCAGCTAACAGTAATTAAAGAATTTGGTTCTGTCATCCTTGTTTGGTTCAGGTATTGCAGACCATGCTTTAGGAGTAAGTATTTTATCATTAGACATTGAAAGGTATGTAAAACATGATCTTGAAAAGTAACTTAGTTGGAACATGAAGACACTGGTTTTCTGAAGATCCAAGAGCTGTTCAGCTGTATCAACTGGAGGAAAAAAAGTTAATCCTTGTTTCAATTCTTTTCTGTGGTCCAGAAGTTGAAATCTATTTTTGAGGTACTGGTCAGAGCAAAAATACAATTAGATCTGAGTCTGGGAGTTGATCTTAATTCTTTTTGTAACATTGATTCATTCAGTTGACTTTGGGCAAGTTGCATAATCTTTCTTCCTCTGCTGTACTGTGAAGTACAGTTCTTAGTGAGACGTGGTAAGGAGTAATGCTTACAAAGTTACCAACTTCTAAAACAAGAAGTGCTATAAAAGTGCAAAGTATTTTTAAATCCATGTTTTATATTAATAATGTGATTGGTAAAATTATTGTTTGTACTATTTAGTTAAAAAAAAAAAAAAAAAAAAAAAAAAAGCAAAATTAAAACAGGCTATGGAGTGAAGAAACAAACCTACCCCTGTCCTTCAATAAACTTCTTGGATTACAACACCACTGCTTAGGAAAAAATGCCCTGTAATAAAGACAAATAGAGCACCTCCATCCTCCAATTACTGAACAATGCTTCATCACTAAGAGCTTCACTCTGTGCCTTTTACTATGGCTTTGGTCTCAGAGTGCTTTCTAGTTAAAATTTCTTTGGAAATGCCATTTGATACCTATTCTTTCTGGCAGATGTGAGCTGATTTTCATGAGGGCTTGGCTTTTTATCCAGTGTTGTGTCTGGACAATGCAAAGGCTTCAGTTTTTCTTTCCTGATTTGGAGCTCGCTCACTTTGTACTGTGCTTGTAGTCAATGTAGAAGAAGCAAACATCTCTGGAGGATGTTTCATTGCTCACCTACAAACGTTTGTGTACAAATACAAATGCCTACATTCAGGTGGGATTAATTCAGGCTGGGTGTATCGTAGCATTTAACCAAACAGTGTAACCTCAACATGGAACTTGACCACCTGAGTTACAAGCAGCCTGGATGTACTTCTAAACAGACAACAGTGACCTTTTGGTTTGCAACTGAGAAGTGAATCTCACACATCTCCCATTCCTCTACGATAACTGAGTGAAAGTGAGCAAAATCATTGCCATAATGAGGTCCCCATCCTTGCTACTTCTACTCAGAGTTTACTTCAGCCCAGTTCCTCTCAACATCAAGATAACCAATAACTCAAGAGGAGAAACAATAGTTTACTTAAAGCAGCCTTCTATAGCCAGTGTCAAAGTTAGTTCCTTACACCCATCCATACTGATAGTGCAGGAAGCTTTTTTATGTGTACATAAGGATGGAGTTAGATATTAGGAGGAAGTTTTTCACCCAGAGGGTGGTGACACACTGGAACAGGTTGCCCAAGGAGGTTGTGGATGTCCCATCCTTCCAGGCATTCAAGGCCAGGCTGGATGTGGCTCTGGGCAGCATGGTCTGGTGGTTGGCAACCCTACACATAGCAAGGAGGTTGAAACTCATTATGATCATTGTGGTCCTTTTCAACCCAAGCCATTCTATGATTAAAACTTAACAGACTAAGATTTGTGGATAACTACTTCCTTTTTAGATGCTTCATGGTACACGAAACAATTTGGTATTGGTTGTAACCTGTTGGCCTGGGAAATGCATTCTGGTTTTTGAGTCACGAACCTGAGAAGATTAAAAATCAATGAAATAAATCGGTGACGGAATGTAATCCTGTGGCTCAGTGGGAGTTGCTAGGAATTGAAACAGGCACATGAAAGCAAAGATGATGAATATCTGATTTGCAAAGAAATCTTAAAAAAACCAGCCAAAGCCAGCAATAAAAAAATCACCCACAAAACAATAAACAAACAAAGAAAACAGCCCAACAAAAAAGAAAAGTATTTTCATAATCAAGAATGAATGGGCTCTGAATAGAAGCCTTGTGAGGCTACCTGCCCACTAGGGCTCAGTCTGAGAAAGCATTTCAGGAAGTAACTTTTCGTGCCTGTATTTTAACAGTAACCTTTCTCCTTTCCTAGGTGTTAAAATAATCACTCAACAGGTGCAGCTCAGTAAAATCCTTCCCAAACCAGTTACAGCGGCATTGCCCAGCAGTAGCAATTCACCTATTATGGTGGTTAGCAGTAATGGGACTGTCATGACAACTAAACTGGTCACTACTCCCTCTGGTAAGTTATGATTCTGAGAAGGGAAGGGAGGGTAAACCCAGGCATGCAGGCAGCAAGACATGGTTTGCTAGGGGGAAAAAAGTCACTTCTCTCTTGTAAACAGTGAGCACAACATCACATTCACAGACCTGGATCATTATGCTAGATAAGGATTTTAGCTCTTTCATTCCTCTTGTGATCTCTTTGAATTAATGCAGAAAACAATGAAAATTCCATCCTCGTTGAGTTGATTTCAAAATATATGTGTATATGTATTTTGCAGTTTACACTGATACTTTGCACTTCTGTAGCAATTAGTTTACATTAGTTTTTGTTTTTAGGTGCCTCAAGTAGGTAGATCATCATCGTTTCTATTTTACATGCATGGAGTTTAAAAGACACATAACTTGCTCATAGTCTTGCCAATCAACTGAGTTTTAAAATCCCATTTACTTTTTTTCTGGAGATCTAATTGTATTTGTGTTTTCTTATTCATTGAAGGTCAGAAATAATGCAGATGGTGCAAGTTATAATCTGGTATGAGGAAAACGTGCAAAGCAGCTCTATCCCAGTTTTCTGAATCTTTAGCATGAGTTGGGATTGTTAGCTTCTGCTGATGGTTAATGATATCTTAAAAAGAAACAAAAACCTTTAACTCCTGCTTCACACAAACATTTCCAAGCGTATAAAAAAGAATTAACAGTTTTGCACTTAATTTGTACAACCTTTTTCTGCTCTCTTAGATTTGAACATATGGCTTTCTTGGTAAAGCAAGTTGGTTTTCTCTGCAATGTTTAGCAATTAATGTCTGTAGCAAATTATTGGCAGCAGTACAAGCAGAACAGAATTGTGTTTTGACTCCTGTTATTATTATTTTGAGCATGTTCTTCTGTGTACTGGCATCTCATTTTGCTCTGAGTAGGTAGAAGAAAATAGGATTTAGCTAAACGCTACATCTATGCAATTGTGTTGTCATTGTAAATTACACTTGGGTCTAAATATATCTCTGAGGGAAGTAATTGCTGTTCTTAACTGATCTGTCTCATGGGCAAAGTGGGAGTCTAGGCCTCTTTCAAGAGGAACAGGAATCACTACTCATAGTTTCATCAACTAATTCTTGGGTGTCTAGCAGAGTAAGTGGCAAACATTCAGCTAGAATCTATGCCCCTATTGAAAAGTAAATTCTCAGGGATAAGGACATGAGTTAAAATGTGTCAGTCATAGAGCACATAGTACAATATTCCACAAAACTCTTTATGTTAATTTAAAGATGGCAAATACTTGAATATTGCTTTGTGTGTTTAGAGACTACCTGTAGGTTCATGAGGGGTTGTAATAAATTGCAGAGTAGGGTCTCTCTGAATACAATCCAGTGCTTTTCTTCTAACTTAACTTTTTTTTTCCCCCCACCTTACAACTAATAGGGAATTGTGTTTTAACAGCAAACTTCTGTTGTTTTCATTTCTTTTGTTCTTTAATATAGGAACTCAAGCAACATACACACGGCCGACAGTTAGCCCCTCCATAGGGGCTCGGATGGCTGGAACTCCAGGGGCTGCAACTTATGTGAAAACCACGAGTGGTAGCATCATTACAGTAGTACCAAAATCACTGGCTACGTTGGGAGGCAAGATTATCAGCAGTAATATTGTTTCTGGTAGGCATATGAGTTGTTTTTGTTTGTTTGTTTTATATATATTAGGACTGAATTCACAAGCAAGTCTATACTTGCTCAGATCGTTCAGGGCTTCTCTGTGGGTTGCATGCTTAAATAATGTATAGGGCTTTTATTGGAGGGATTAACTCAGAAGAAAAACAGCTGAAAGCGAAGATATAAATAGCAGGTAGAAGGTGTGGATTCTTTTGTCCCTAGTTAACTCAAGAGCTCATGTTGCTGGTTCTTAGCAGAAACCCAATGTATCACCAGCCAGATTTTGGCACTAAAAGGTACAGCAGAGACTGGGGTAAAGCCACCCTGGAGTGTAGTCTGGTAGATATACCTCAATTTTTCAAATCCTAATCTCTACATAGTCTTATTTTGGGCTAATACAGCAACTTCTTCATCCTGTTGCAGGTATGATGAGTTCTTGAGGAGATTTCTAGATAGACTAATGAGTTTATAATCAAAAGCAAGTATTATTGTTCTCCAAAGCAGCAGACTATTCAGGGTAGCCCTTACTTGGTCTTGATAAGGATTATACCAATTGTCCTGATATTACACAAGTTTAAAAACAATATCTGCCTTTTTATATATATATATATATTTTATTTCATGTTCTTTTCCTTTTCTGCTGATGGAGCAGCCAGCTAGAGGCTTCCTAAGCTAAGAAAATAATGGTTGTGTCTCAGCAAGTCTTCCCTTTCTCAGAAGTAGTACAGTTATTGATCTGTAGTGTATAGTGAGGCATCTGCAGGCATGACTAGTGGGTAGAAGGTAATGAGAGGAATTCTTGGGATTGCAGCTATGATGACTGAGCAGTACTTTCTGCAGAGGGAAAATGGTAAGGGTGGTAAAAAAAGAAAAATAAAGGCTGTCTGAGTAGATCTTGAAATGGCAGTCTGATAACATTAATGACATAAGCATCAATGTGTGTACTGTTGTAGATTGTAGAGGATGGTCCAGCGTTGCCTGCTACTGCAGGTTGGATAACCTGATGCAAGGAATGGATCTTATTACATATTGGGAGAGGGAGAGAAAAATCCAATGCAGCTCTTTGAAATAAATAAAAAGAAAAATGGTTAGGAACTCAACTTTCAAGAACTGATTTTAACACAGTAGCATATTTTTCTTTATTTTCTTTTTTTTTCTTCAATCCACTATTAATCACTTACATTGCAACAGCTCAGTTCTAGAAAGAGATGGCTTTTCTCTTTGCTCGAGAGCTATTATTGATACGTATAGGTTCTTCTGCCAAAGTTATCTGTTGAGTTCTGAAGTCATCTAAGTCAACTCTTATCTGTGCAGGTAGGACCTTGACTTGAGTATTAGTGTTGCCCTTATCTCCCCTAACTCCAGGGAGACCTCACTGTGGCCTTCCAGTGCTTGAAGGGAGCGTATAAACAGGAGGGGGAATGGCTGTTTACGATGGTGGGTAGTGATAGGACAAGGGGGAATGGTCTTAAGCTGAGACAGGGGAGGTTTAGGTTAGATATTAGGAGGAAGTTTTTCACGCAGAGGGTGGTGACGCACTGGAACAGGTTGCCCAAGGAGGTTGTGGATGCCCCATCCCTGCAGGCATTCAAGGCCAGGCTGGATGTGGCTCTGGGCAGCCTGGTCTGCTGGTTGGCGACCCTGCACATAGCAGGGGGTTGGAACTGGATGATCACTGTGGTCCTTTTCAACCCAGGCCATTCTATGATTCTGTGATATGAACTCTAGCTTTTGAGAAGTTATATGTATTATCCTGAGAAACTTGCATTAGTGTGCTCTGTAATTCATGAGAAGAAGCTGTCTTCTAATGCAGATAGAACTGCTCTTGTCCAGCACATGCCTGTTTTGCCTATAGACAAAAGATTCGTAGAGCAAGCAGTTGATCTTTATATGTTGAGTTGGGTGGCATAAATTCCCATTCCAGACGCTTTCTTTGTTGTGCTGTAAGATTTAAATACAGTGATTTCTATGCAGCCAACTTCTAAAGTGAAAGGAAATATACGTGGGATAAACTTCACATTCCTTCTTTTCTCATTAAAATTTAGGAACTACAACCAAAATCACTACAATTCCAATGACATCCAAACCCAATGTGATTGTTGTGCAAAAGACTACTGGAAAAGGAACCACAATTCAAGGGCTTCCTGGCAAAAATGTTGTCACAACATTGTTGAATGCTGGGGTAAGTAAGACTTTCAACTCTAAAGATCTGTGGCCAAATGACAGACTGTGCTAGCTGCTGTGCTCTTTCTGCTAAAGTCCCAATTAAAAGCAAATTTTGCATGAGCTTTGTAGCAGATACAGCATGCATGTTAGAAGAACAAATATGTTTTGCAGGTTATTAAAGATCTCTAAATCAAGCTGGGGTTGTTCCCAGAGTTAAATGATGATTTGCCCATTTTTCCACAGTTACTTGTTTTATAACCCTAAAGAATTAAGCAGAAGTAGAATCTTTTCCTGCTAGTGCTCTAATGAGAACCTTAGACCTGTTACAAGCTTGCATTTCCATCTGTGTGTCTTTTGGGCAGAAATAAGCTGTTCCTTTACAGTAAAGGTACCACATTTGATTTCCTGTTCCTGAGTATCGTGTAGTGGTGGAGTTCTTGAATAACATGATATGTAGTAAAAACAGAATCAGGTTTCCAGATGCAGCTGGATTTTCCTTCACACATTATGAACCCGCTTTTCATTCACAGCTAGAACTGTGGGATTGAATGCTTTAATCACGTTATCTTTTAAAGGTTTCTTGGCTAGCTGAGCAGGAATCTTTATGAAACCTTTCAGGAAATATTTTTGGAAGATTTCAACTTTTCTGGCTTAAATAAGAACGAAGCCAAAAGCTGTGTTTTCATGCAAATAGGAATCTTGTGATGTTACACGGTAGGAGACACCAGAATGTGGTGGTACCTCAGGAAAAAAAAAAGTATGGTTGTTGGAATTTCCATCTACTAGATGGGAACGTGGAGAAGTACTGAGAGAACTGGCTACTAACATGGTTCCTCATGTAGTTTGATCCTGTGCAGAACTAAAAAAAGCATGCTCAATTTCCTTGCTGTTCTCAAGCTATCAGGAGTTCAGTTATATGGCAGCAATATTTCAAAATCCAATGTTTCCCATGGAACAGCTGTGAAAATGCATTTCTAAAGTAAATGAACTTTTAGTTAAGAAAAAAAAGCCAACAAAAAACAGACATAATTAATATTTGGGCATTAAGCTAACACAGATTTATATTTATATCATTTATTTTTAGTTTCTCAATTCGAGTTTCATTGACGTTGTGCCAAAATTAGTGTTGGTAGAAATAAGAGGCTTTAAAAAAACATTTGCAAAAGATTTGAGGAAAGTTCCAGCTTAGGTGAATTCTTTGGAGCAGCTTCAAGAGATCTGTCGGTGTCATTTAGCTGCTCTTTATTCAACCCTTCAGAGCAGCTCGAAAGATAAAGTAATGGAAAAGGATTTGGGTAGTTTTTCCATTCAAAGCCATAGGGTTTTTTTAATTCTTGGGTGTTCTTTGTATTAAATACATCTAGCAGTAGGTTGATTTTGTGGTACACACACTCACCGATAACTGTGTATTTTTTAAGAGAAGTGGGTCTCTCTGAAGAGCTTCACTCAGTTAACCTGTAAACTTTGACTTCTCTACAGGGGGAGAAAACTGTTCAGGCAGTGCCAGCAGGAGCAAAACCTGCTATCATCACTGCCACGAGACCCATCACAAAAATGATTGTTACACAGCCAAAAGGAATAGGGTCCACGGTCCAGCCAGCCACCAAAATCATCCCAACTAAAATTGTTTATGGTCAGCAAGGGAAAACGCAGGTACAGTGAGGACCCATTTCTGTTTTGAAATGTACCCCTAAATTTTAACGGGAAATAGATCATTTTTCACTGTGTTGCCACAACTATTGTGAGATTAATATATGCAGGATGTGTCTATGGTGAATGAGACTTAAGGAAGTAACGAGGTGGCCTTGATTCTGGCTTCTTGAGCACAGTGTTGGCGTTTGTTAGCTATTCTTGGAGGCATAGAGTAAGTTGAAAAGAATTATTAAGCCTGTTACATAGCTGAAATTTAAGATGTCTGGTCATGGCTCTGGAGGCCTCTTTTAAGTCTTAAAGCTAATGACTAGATCTTTAAAAGTAAAGATGTGGAGACTGAACGTAGGTCATGTGTCAAATGCGAGAGCTTTATTGAAGCTGTTCTACCATTGATGTACTCTCACATTTCCCCTGCAGCCTTGTGTTGTTGGCAGGGCTGTAGACAGAGAATCTGGCTTTTGTCTGGATGCTCCCAGTTTCAACTTTTTCTCTGGTTGCTTTTTGTATATGAAAGAGCTAAAAGCAGGTGTAATATATTTTGTGTCTTGAGCATTCAAGGCTATCGTGGGCTAAGGAAGAGAGGTGTCTGTCCTTACCAATGCAGTGCATGTTCCAGCTCACTTACCTAGCTTTCTCTTGTCCACACCATTGTGTCCAGCTGCGAAGAATGACTGCTTAGTGCTTTATTGTGTTAAGTGCTCAAAATTACTGAGAAGTACATTCTTGTGCAGTGCCATTTACTGGGACTTCATGGTTTAACAATCAGAGTTGCTGAATTTAGAGTTCTTTTAGCAAGTTATCAGTATTGTCTTGTACGTAGATCTCTTTTAGTGGCACACTGTTCTCTAATTGCTCAGATCTGTTTTCATGAGTGCTCTTACTGTACACAATCTGTCTTTCTAACCAGGTTCTCATAAAACCAAAGCCAGTGACATTTCAAGCAACAGTTGTGAGTGAGCAAACTAGGCAGTTGGTAACTGAAACATTACAGCAGGCATCAAGGGTAGCAGAGACAGGAAATTCGTCTCTCCCAGAAGTGAAAGAAGAACCACAAAGCTACACTGATAGCAGCTCTTCTTCTACAGAGTCCTCTCAGAGCTCCCAAGGTATGTATCAATGTTTCCTAAAACGTGAGAGGAGTTTCTTCCAAGCATGCTAATTAGTTTCTTGTAACTCTGTGCATCTCTTCAGCACAGTTCTTCATCCAGCCTGTTGTCACCATGTGCCGTTGTCACTTCCCTTGTTAGGTATATTCATCTCCTATGAGCTATTTAATAGATGCATCTTTATCCTTTGTGAAAAGTAGAAATAGTATTTCCTTGCTGGGCTCTGATTTGCTCATGTACTGGTTGTGGAGACAGTACAGCCACCACTCCTTCAAGCTCTGATACAAACACAGCTTCTCATGTGAAAGAAGAGCATAAATAATAAATGTATTTATAAAGTAACTAACACTCAACCTTTTGTCTGAAGTGACCACGGAGTGTATCACTGCATTACATAAGAGGAAATATCTCTCAGTAAAACACACTCATTTATCAATCAGTAACCTTTTCTGTATAATACTGTAACTTTTGGTTTATACTGTAATAAAGTTAAAAAAAAAAAAAAAAAGACTGAAAAACTTAACAAAAGGCAGGCAGTGCAGATTCAAAATGCTGAATGCATGTTGATAATCTGAACTGCTAAAACCTTCAAGGTGAATTCAGCATACAGAGAGGGATGCTGAACTTTGATTTATCAAAGCTTTGATGAAGAACTAAGAAGTAAGATCTTGGTAACTTGATAACATCAATTGTGTTTTACTTTGGGTCACTTGTAATTAAATCTAAACAAAAGCATTGCAGTATGAGACTTTGCATCCTTGTCAAAGTTAAGAACTAAAGAATAATGGCTAATGTAGTTTAATTTTGAGCCCAGCTATTGTTTCAAGCAAGATGTTGGACAAGAGACCTCCAACCCACTTGGTTCCATGATGACTTCGTGTGCCTTTTTGTCAACAGATTCTCAGCCTGTAGTTCATGTGATTGCTTCAAGAAGTCAAGATTGGTCAGAACATGAAATAGCTGTGGACACCAGCCCTACAATCATTTACCAGGATGTATCCAGTGAATCTCAGTCAGCTACTTCCACGATAAAAGCTTTGCTAGAACTTCAGCAGACAACAGGTGTGGAAATGCATGTGGTTGGTTAGGATTACTTCAGAGCACTCAGCTGCTACTTGCTTAAGCAGCAGTTTGTAATAAATTTTGTAATTGAAAAGCACCTACCTTAAATCAACTTGTTTTGTTTCATTTTTACTCTATAGAAGCTCTTTTGAAACAATTATGTAATGTACATAATGTGTTAAACTATTGCTTTTATACTGGAGATCTGTTTTAATGCATCCTGCTTTTCTTTTCTTTGAAAGCAGTGAAGGAGAAGTTAGAATCAAAGCCAAGGCAGCCTACCATTGACTTGAGCCAAATGGCTGTCCCAATACAGATGACCCAAGAAAAGAGACATTCTCCAGAAAGCCCTTCAATTGCTGTTGTAGAATCAGAATTAGTTGCTGAATATATCACAACTGGTAAGTGACTCAGACAGTTGATTGTTGTTTTGTAATTGAAGTCTTGGGACTTTATTTTGGAGCTTCCTCACACTGGAGTTTTCTTTCACTTGTATTTCACTGTAATCCTCCAGTGAGGAAATGGGTGTTTTCTTCCACTACTGAGACCCTGTGCAGAGAGGGGCAGAAAATGCATCTGCTTTTCTGGGACATACTGGGGAGTGTTGTTAGTTAAACAAATGATTCTTGCTTCAAGAATTATAATTAAAGAGACATTCTGTCTTCTGATTAGATGGTGAGGAAAGGCTGCCCTTCTTGTCTTTAGGGAAAATGTCTAGTTAAGGAAGAATTAGAAAATGAAGTTACAGAAACTACACTTTTTACTTCATCCATATTGGCAAAATGCTACTTGCTTACAAGCACAAAGTATGCTTTTCAGCCATGTGTGCATTTGGCTTCCTAATGTAGTCCACAGCTTCTTCATTTGCTGGAATGATTTGAACTGCTAAATTTGCACTTCTTAAACAAACGGTTTAAACTGAAATTGTATTTGGGAGACCTCCCTTACCTTCTGTATTTCATTTTATTTTAACACTTGAATCCTCCTATCTGGATGTCGTTTTTGTCTTAGCCCATGATTCCCTTCCATTGGACAGCTCTCTAGTTATGCCATGTCTCTCTGGGTGCTCTCTGCTACCTTAAGAATCCTCCTTATGAGCCAGCTCCACACAAAAGGATCCAATTACTTGATTTAATTTCTTAAGTCCACCTTGTTGGTCTACGTGCTGTCTTTATCTGCAAAATGAAAACACGAATGTGTTCACAGTATGCATTGAGGAAGTGAAATAAGTATGTATCTGTAACTTCAGTGTTTGTACCGTTAAATGTCCAATCTCATTTCAATTTGTTTTTCATTTTCCTGCCCTACACTCCTTTTCTTGCTTCCGTCCCTTCTGTAGTCTGAATTCAAGTTGTGTGAAATCGGGAGTGGAGAGGCTTATTGTTACTCCTAAATAACACTTGCTGCATCTGGCTTTGGTTTTGAATGTTTGACTCATGCTCCCTTGGATCCTTTTAAAATCGAGCTCCGAAGTACAATAAATAATGTTCAGCTGCTCTCCAGTCACCAAGTCAGTCATGCTCACTGACGTAGATACCGTGCATTGTGTTTGTATTCAAAGTTCTGTTTGTTACTGGGTCTTACTGCAAAAGCTGATGTAAGCCAGGACCCTTTGGGTGCTGGGAGGAGAGAAGAGAAAGTCAGTATCTTAGTAGAGACTTTGTCGTATGGAGTATGAAAGCCGAAAGCTTCCCTGAACGATTAATGCTTAAAGTAGTGTTTTATGGTAAAGCTTGAGATGATTTACAGGAATCTGCCAGGGAAATGCAGGCTACTGTGGGCTGACTGACAGCAGGCCCTGCTACAGCACAAAACCAGTTATTTTGCTCTTTTGTCCCTTTCCCTTCACCCAGTTTAACTGCACACTGCCAGGGAACGCAGGTAATTCAGAGTTTCCTCTTGTTTTAATTTCTGCTTCTCAGGATTCATCATAATCCAGACATTGTATTTTCTGCTAGAAAATTCAGTAGTAAGATAGTCTGCAAGCTGTAATTGATTGTGGAATCTCCTGCATGTGCTTCGACCAAAGGATTAGGTGCACTTTTATCTGTATGGGAGCTGGGATTCAAAGTGTACTTCCTGGTGAGGAGAAGGGAGCAGTTCATCCATCTTAGTGTCACCGTTTTTTGTCTGTCTGCAGACTCAGGAAGACAACACTGTCTTGGTTCACATTCGGAAGAATATCTACACAACCACATAGGTTAGAAACTTTACTTTTAAATGAAGCTTTGAATTGTGCAGGAACTGTTGGGGGATATCCATAATGGATCCTAGCGCAGCATGCAAGCTGGTATTGATATCATCCAACTCCTTTCCTGGAATGGGAAAGTAAAATTGTCGTATTAATTCAAAATTTGACCTTCCTTCTAACTTTCAGCAAGGTCACTGGTGTCTTTTAACTTTCAGTCATACTATAACTGAATATAAGCCTTGCTTTTTCTCCTTGAGTTATTCAGTTTTGCATGACCAAAGCGTTAATGAAAGCAAATATTTACGTGTTGGTACTGATAGGCATGGAATTTGGATTTATGTCTTATCAGTGACTGCAATATGGAATGATTGATGTTTTATTTTTTTAATTGCCAAGGGAATCATTTCTCTGTCAATCCACTATTTAATTATGGAGCCATAACCATTGCTCCGTAACTTATGGCTGTGTCTGTTCTAACAGACCCATGACAAGGTCTCTAATTTTTGTCTGTGATTTCTGATCAGCCTTGCTTGTTTTCCTATCACCTGAGCATTTTCTCATTGCTAATCTTGCAAATTTAGCTTGTACTTGAGAGAGTATTTCTTGTGATTTAACAGTGATAGAAATTCAGTGTGCAAGGGTTGCCGTTCTTAATTGCAGTCAGTTGTGCAGGTGCTTTTGGCACCTGTGAAGGTGACAGAATAATTTGTGCTCTACGGTGTTGTGTTGTGTGGGTTGTATAAAAAGAACCCAGCTGAAAACAGAGTACAAATTCCGTTTGCAAAGTTGTGTGCTGGGAAAAGGAGACCAGAGGAGATTTGGACCAACAGTGATGACTTAGGAATCGGAGACAAAAGCAAAGCCCCTGAGATGCTATTTTAAGAGGCTTCTCAGAATAGATCTGCACTTTAAAGTTGAAGCTGTCTCATACAATCGAATATATTTTGTACTCAGCTCTTTATTTCACTCATGCTTTCAGCTGAAGGATAAATGCAAAGCAAATAGTTGAAGTTACTGCAGTTAGTTCTGGAGAAGTGCCACTGACCTCTTTACTTTCAGTTAGTCATCGGTCCCAACCCCACCAGCAGTCATCCCAGCCCCAGAGGACTCTGCTGCAGCACGTGGCTCAGTCACAGACAGCAACGCAGACTTCTGTTGTGGTGAAATCTATCCCCGCATCCTCCACAGGCGCAATTACCCATATCATGCAGCAGGTTGTACCCTTTCTTTTGCAAACAGTCTGTAAAACAGCAGTAGGTTATGTGAATGATGCAGGAGCAGGGTTTGTTCTGAATGAGTGTGTTGCTGTCATTGGAAATGCTAAGCCTGAGGGCAAATGAGTAACTTGAGTTCAACGTTGCCTGTTTTGATGGGGGAGGATGGTGGGTTAAAAAGGAAGACTTGAGAGTGTTAAAAGAGGAATTCACAGTCACTATGGAGAAGTCTTTCCTAGATCGGTTCTTGCTGTCTATGTCATCTTCTTGAGAGCAACAAGGTGCTTTTTTCTATATTGCTGTGTTGTAGGGGTCAACGTTCCAGATTATGTTAGCATTAGTGTAGAAGAATCAGCAACCTCAGCTGTGGAACAGGGCAGTGCTGTGTTAGGATTATAAATCCACTGCAAAGAGCGTATTTTCACTGGTGTTTGAGTAGGCTGCTTCATCCTGCTGAGCTCAATAGTATGTTTATACCTTGATACACAAACTGTAGTAACATAGGTCTCTTGCTCCCTCAAAACAATCCATTCAACTTCCATGAAATGCACAAGAAAAGTTGTAGTAAAATTTTGAGGAAGGAAAAGAGAGAATCTGTGCTGAAATATGTTGGATAGTAGGTATAGAGAATTATAGAATCATGGAATTGCTCGAGTTGGAAGGGACTTTAAAGGCCATCTAGTCCAAATCCCCTGCACTGAACAGTGACACCACAGCTCCATCGGGTGCTCAGAGCCTCATCCAGCTTGACCTTGAGCATCACCAGGGGACGGGGTACCACCACCTCTCTGGGCATCTCTGGGAGCCGCAGCAGAAATGATGGAGAGGATGACTAGGCTTTCAAGAGGCACAATAAGAAGTTGTGTAGATGGGCTCTGGTTTTAATGAGAAGCTAGTGATTGAACCACCTCTTAATCCCTACTCTTTCATGTCTATCTGCCATGCTGGTTTAATGGTTTTGAACCCTAGTGTGATGTGAGCCAGGGCTGTTGTATTCTCCACTGAAGAGAAGCTAACGCAGTTAATGTTCTCATGTAGGGGCTTGCCACATTTCAACATGGAAACAGTAATATTAATTACATTGGTATCATGAGTTTTGTGTAAGTGTATACGTGAGACGGGAGTCAGTAAAATCAGTTGTAGAAGGATTTAAGCATCAAAAATTATGTTTAGATTATGCGTTCTTATAAATTAGATTGCTCCCTACTAACTTGCTCCAACTTCTTCTTCCTAAGGCCTTAAGCAGTCACACTGCGTTCACCAAACAGAGTGAACAGCTTGGAACTGAGGAGGGAGAAGTGGAAGAGATGGACACCTTAGATCCTCAGACTGGCCTGTTCTACAGATCCGCCCTGACACAATCGCAGGCACAAAAACAGCAAAAACTGAGTCAGCCTCAGCTGGAACAGACTCAACTGCAAGTGAAAACTCTGCAATGTTTCCAGACTAAGCAGAAGCAGACAATCCACCTGCAGGCCGACCAAATCCAGCACAAACTCCCACAAATGCCCCAGCTTTCTATAAGGCATCAAAAGCTAACCCCCCTGCAGCAAGAGCAAGCACAGACCAAACCAGATGCACAGCACCCCCCACACCACATGATGGCCAAAGAAAGGCAGCTCCCTACCTTAGTGGCGCAGCCACAGCAAACTGTAGTACAGGTGCTTGCAGTAAAAACCACGCAGCAGCTGCCCAAACTGCAACAGGCACCAACGGCACAAAAAATCTACATGCAACCCCAACCCCCCCAGAGTCAAATGCAGCTACCTGCCTCTTCAGAGAAACAGCCAGCAAGCCAGGTAACGGAATATTGATAGCATGCAAAATACACGTCGCTGTTCAAGGAAAAATCTAAACACCAACCCTGTCGCTGTAGCAGTGTTTTGTCCTGGCAAGAGAGAACTCCTCATTCCGCTGGTATTAATTACCCCATCAGAAGGTTGACACTAGGAAAGAGAAGCACATGTGTTATAGGGGAAAAATCCGTAGAGCTCACAAACGTGTTTTGTTGGACAGTTTTTATGAATTTCTGCCACCACCGGTGCATGGAATTTGTCCCTAATTATTTTCTTTCTTTTTTTTTTTTTTTTTTTAGATATGACACATTATTAATTTACGTTCCCGTAGCACTTTTTATTTCTGTGGAAATAAAGATGAATACACTGCAGTCTCCTAAGGCTCTCCATTGTACATCTTCCTTTGTAGTTTACATCTTCCTGAAGTTCAGTGGCTTTCATGTACAGGAGTAAATTCATTTTCCTTGGGAGGGGAAAATGAAACGACTAAGGAACATGGGAAAAAAATATTCCAACTCCAGAAAAGTACAAATTCTTTGTCCCTTTCAGGAGTACGTGTGAAAACAAGAGAATTAACAAACACCACTTGGGGATGTAAATCCCAAAGGAAAACGAGGCTGCTGTGGTATTATACTGCTACAATCCTTACCTAGCAGCCCAAAGAGCTGCGTTTCCCCAGGCTTCAATTACCTGTTGCCATCTTGTTGCTAATTCCTTTGTTAAAACACTGAGTTTCAGCTGTCTTCTTAATAGCAAGTATGTTGTTTGTGCCAATACTGTCCTTGGAAATATTGATTAGATTTTCAATAATAAAAAAAAATAGTAATTTAGCTGTAATGTGAACAACAAAAATTTGATTTTCAGGTGCAGCAAGCATCCAATTATAACTCAAGGATCCACTGTTACAAAGATAACTTTTGAGGGGCATCAACCTCCTGTTCCAAAGGTAGCAGGTGGCAGTTGTGTGCCCAAACTGGCACTGCCAGTTACGATTTCCCATGCAGGCATCCACGAAGAGAGCAGTAGCAGACATTTTGAGAATGTCTATGGTGGTGGAAGCTCAGATTGATACAAATGTAGAAACTGTGGTAGTGGATCCACAAATCAAGGCCATGTCCACTAGTAAACCTGCTAGCGAAGCAGAGTCGTCACCTTGTACCCAGGTGCCGAGGGTGGCTGCAGTAGGGATGACGGCAACTTCCATCCCCCAGCAACAGACATGTAAAGAATCCAGTTCAAGTCCTCCTGCTGTTGGTCCTACTATAACAGAGAGGAAACTCGATGCACAAGGAATGCCTACAACAAACCAGTTTATACACATTCAGAATGTTTCACAAAAGAAAGCTGAAGAGAGCTCATCAGAAATTGTTATCCAGGTAAGAGAAGACCAGAGCAAATAAGGCAAAGATTGAGCAGAGCAAACTTGCTTTGTCTAATGTGATGATAGCAGCTGAACAATGTTCAAGTATTCTTTTTTTTCCTTCAGTTTTTGCTTTTTCTACTCTTAGGCTTGCAACGGATTACTGCTTCAAAGCATGTAGCTCTTGTTAAAATGAGCTCAAGTTTCTTCAGCGCTGTCATTCATGGTGTTCTCAGTGTCTTCCTTTGTTTTTCTGTTAAGAAAACAAAACAAGTTCATCTATTACAAAGTAATTCACTTTGAAATGATTAAAACGTGTCCATCGCTGCTTACAATGGAACTATGATCTAGAATTTTTTTTTAATGCCATTTAATGAGTACAAAATTAATTTGGGCAGAAAATGAAGTAGAGGGGTTCTGCTCACCGGATGGGAGAGTTCAGCAAATGGGGTCTGGATTCACAAGGAAGTTTGTTCACTGTGTATTAACAGTCACTTTTAAGATAAAATGACTTTAAATGCTTGGAATCATTGCCTGCCTGATGGTTGATATTTTCATTGATTTTGCTGTCTTAAATACGATGTTTTGTGATGTAATGCATGGTCAGAAAGTCAACTGGTGAAGTATTTCAGTCATCTGAGGTCTCATAGTGTTATATATGAATTGTTGCAGACAAGCTGGCAGCTTATATATTCATAGAAATGATAGTGTGGATTGAAACATTTTAATTGTGTGTCATGTTACAGTGAAATACTTTTGATGGGGAAAACTGTGTACAGAGCAAATCTTCATTGCAGCTAAATTGGCTTCTGTAGAAATCATTTTTATTACAATCCCTAGACCTCATTTCCCTAAATAGACAAAAGGAAATTTCTGCTTTATTTTCTGTCTGTTGGTTATCTTCATGGCATGCTACAGACTTTTTCAAAGTCAGATCAACTCCCAGGTCTTGAATTGTGTAAAGATGCAGACTGAATTTCTAGGACCAGAAAAAGCATAAGGAGAAATAAATAGCATAGATCTGTTCTGTTTCCTTAACCTCTGCGCTACTGCAGCTCTGAATAGGGTCAGAGCTTGTATCATATATGAGAAATAGAGCTATTCCATAGATCTGAGTGCTCGGCCTTGATAAGAAGTAAGGCTGAAGAGTATTCTTTCTTTCTTTGCATTTGGAGAGTGATGGGTGGTGGCGATCAGTGGTTTTGCTGCTTGTTGTGCTGGGATTCTGTCACAGACCTTTAGTGAAGGTCCAAGCCCACGATCAGTGATTTAACAGAGCATTCAAATGTTGTCTTTCACAACCTCATCTTGTGAAAGGGTCCTTTGAAGCTTTGACAAATGTTTGCAACTGGCGTTAGCTAGGAAAAACTGCTCTTTGAAAACTGAATAGCCCTTTTCCACGAGTTCCTGCGCGTGCTCAGATGCCTTTGCCTGCCAAAGCTGTGCATGTTAGAACTTAAATCTTTCTCTTTCTTTCAGACTATCCCTCGATATTCCATCCCTTGTCACTCCAGCTCCAACGTGGTAGTGGAACCCAGCGGGCTCCTGGAGCTCAACAACTTCACCAGTCAGCGTCTCGATGATGAGGAGACTGCAGTGGAGCAAGACGTGGACAGTAGCGCCGAGGACGGCCCTGAGCCCAGCCCCCCTCAGAGTTCTACTGAACAATCCTAAGGAACGGGGACACTGGAGTGCACTTTAACCTGTCTGGGGATTTGAGTATCCCAGATGCCCTTGTTTTGTGATGTCTTAGAGCACTTTGCCTATTAGAGTTGTTCATTGGACCCTTGAAGCATCAGTGTGTTTTAACAAGACAGTATTGCAGAAGCTGCATCTTAGAAATCGTTTCCAAAAGAAAGAGGTGTAGTTACTGAGATCCAGTAATCCCGTGACAGTGGAATGTACTCCTGATAACAAGCAAATCTGCAGCGAATTCTACAGCCCGTGCTATTGAAGCCCTTGCCCAAGTACTGGAAGAGCTTTCACTGGAAAGGGATCTTTAATTTGCTGCGTCTTTTTGTTAGCTGCTGAGCAAAACACCATCAAAGAAGAGAATGTGTAATAAATATCTGTATTTTTAAATAGCATGTGAGAGAAGCAGTGTCTCTGACAGTGCTGGAAAAGCCCCAGGAGTTTTGGAGTTGGTTAGCTTTCTTGCACTTGTGCTCACTTAGAGTTAAGATTTTTTCATAAGCCGAAAAATATAGTTTATTTTTTTAAGATTCTTGTTGTTGAATGTTTGGAAATAAGCAAAATCACTAACTGGGAGCAGTGTGGGTTTGCTCGTGGATTTTTGTTTTCATGCTTTACAGGAATTAGGGTAACGGCGTATGAGCTGTTTCTTTGTGCCGTAAGCACATGAAATGCTCATCGACTCTAGCTGATCTCTGATTATTTATTTAAAACTTAAAGTGAGTCCAAGTTGTTTTAAAAGTTCCTGTTAAACAGGCAGGTGTGTAAATTCTAGTACAAAAGGGTTGTGGGGGATGTATTTTGCTATATATCCGTTTTTCAGAACTGGGGGATAAGTGGTTCCACGTCTTTAAAAGCTGAACCTCGGAGTTTAGAAGTGAGCTAAGGCTTTTAAACGAGCTGTATTTTACGTGCTGTTTTTAAAGTGACCACTTGGGGAGTTCCGATGCTGAGATCAGAATACAGCGGTGGGTTTCTGAAATCAGCCTTACGACTTGGCTTGTTGAAGCAATACATTGGGTTTCTGTGATAGTTACAAGCCACAGAGAGGGGGGGGGGAGTGGGTTCAGATGGGCTATGAGAACCAGTTTTAATACATTCTGCTAATGAAGACAATACTTTTTTGTTTCGAAATGTATATAAAAACACGTTTTTAACTGTTTTGTATAGATTTCATTATAAATAACTAAGCATTTTAAGACTTTGACATATCATTTAATTGTATATGCATCTATCAGCCTAACTGCCCACTTTTTGGTGCTGGAGTACTACTGTAAGTAGATTTCATCCAAAGTCTAATACAGTTTTTTTTGCGTCAGTCTTTTTTTTAAGCTGTGATTTTACTGTTGATACTGTAGTTACGATTAAATTCAAACTAGAGTGACTCTCAAACGAAAAATACAAGAACTAAAGCATTAATTTTCCTTGTCCTGAATATCCGTGTATGTCAGAACGTGCAGTATCCCCTAGATGGTGCTGTTGCTTCTTCTTCTAACCTCAGTTCACAGAATCACAGAATCACAGAATCACTAAGGTTGGAAAAGACCTATAAGATCATCTAGTCCAACCATCCACCTATCACCAATGGTTCTTGCTAAACCATATCCCTCATCACAGCATCCAAACGTTCCTTGAACACCTCCAGGGTTGGTGACTCCACCACCTCCCTGGGCAGCCCATTCCAGTGCCTGACCACTCTTTCAGAGCAGTAGTATTTCCTAATATCCAGCCTGAATCTTCCCTGGCTCAGCTTGAAACCATTCCCTCTAGTCCTATCACCAGTTACACGAGAGAAGAGGCCGACCCCCAGCTCACTACAACCTCTCTTCAGGTAGTTATAGAGAGCAATAAGGTCTCCCCTGAGCCTCCTCTTCTCCAGACTGAACAATCCCAGCTCCCTCAGCCGCTCCTCATAAGGTCTGTGCTCCAGACCCCTTACCAGCTTTGTTGCCCTTCTTTGAACACGTTCCAGGGCCTCAATGTCTTTCTTGCAGTGAGGGGCCCAGAACTGGACACAGTACTCAAGGTGCAAAGTTATATTCAAAAGGAAGTCCTTATGACTTTCGTAAGGCTTTTTCCTCTGTGTTCTCTTCCATTGGCATTGATTCTGAACCACACATCTTGTTATGGTCGAGAGATGAATTTATCAACATGCAAATGCTTAATTTCATTTCTTTTTGGCGTTACCTTTATGGGGGAATAGATTCCTGTTCTGCTTAACATTCAGGATGGATGAGAATTTATATGAAATGAAACATAGCATTTGTCAAGTTAAAAGAAAAACCTTGCCATTCTAGGCTGTTCAGGTTGTGGTAGTTGTCTGGGAGCTGTCACTCTTGAGGAATAGTTCTGACCAACAAGAGTGTCTTGAGTTATGATCTCAGGCCTCAAATTTTCCTCTGGCTTGGATCACATTTTTGCTGTCTCCTGGCATCTTGTTGTGTTCTGAGCATCCTGGCATATCAAGATCTGAAAAGCCATGAAAAGAAAAAAGCAGAGCAAGGTTTTTCTTCAGCACTTTTGTGCAAGAACGTTGCCGTAAATTCTGGTTTCACATTTAGGTTCGCTCAAGGAGGTGGTGGAATCACCATCCCTGGAGATGTGGCACTGAGGGACATGGTCAGCAGGCATGGTGGGGTGGGTTGGGGTTGGACTTGGGGATCTTAGTGGTCTTCTCCAGCCTTAATGATCCTATGATTCTATGCTCTCTGCAGTCAAAAAGGGAATACTAAGAAACTGCATAAGGTGAATTCACTGCTGCTAATGTATTACATATATTGTTAAGTCCTGGTCGGATCTGATGTCTTTTATATAAGAGCTTTGGCTGCACCATTAGCAATGACTTTGCAGCAAAGGTATGAGCAGATCTGCAGTGACATATTTGACAGTCGCTTGAAGACAGCAGAATCTTGAGAAACACGAAGGCTTTTAGCACTGCTCTAAGAATCATTTGTTTTGTAGGCTGGCAAACGGAAGCACGTGGGGAGCTACCTGGGGATCATGTAGGAAAAAAAGACTGCTGAAATCAATGTGTTCCGGTTAACTTGAAGCTTCTCCTCTTCCCATTCTTTCCCAAATGAGCTGTTTCAGATGCCCTTTATTAATTGTTCTAGCACTTAAACCTCATAAATACCTTCAGCAATAAGAAATGTACAAGATGAGATATCCCATTTGGCCCTCTCTCCCTTTTCTTCCCTACAGATGAGCAGCCTGCTGTAGCCCTGCACCCATTCCTTGCAGCCTTATAAATATCACTCAGCTCCTAAAAATAAACCATCAGCGTGCACATTAACATTTGCATATCCCTTATCCCTAATAAGCTGCATCGTCCTTCCTGAAATAAATGTGATGATTCCCCTTGGAACAGAATAAAGGTGAGCTACGATGATGATAATCTGCGCTCCTAGGAATTGGCAGCTAATTGGGTTGTAGCGTAGCGAGAAGATGTGGAAGAATTGGAGAGCAAGTAAAAAAGGATTTGAGTTGCTTTGAATTCAGCATTTCAGTAAACGTGCTCTGGTGCTGCAGTGGTGCATGTGTGGATTTTCAAGATCTGATACAAAACCAGGAGAAAGGACTGAAATAAAGGAGAAGCCAGGAATACTTTAAGGATGCTTACAGTCCCAGAGGGCAGCACGTTTCCTGGAGAGATTTAACCCTTAGGAGAAATGCATTCTTAGCCTCTGTCTTTCTACCAGTGACAAAATGGGCTCTTGAAAATCGAGGACAAAATAGAAAAGGTGAAACTGCTTGGAGTTACGAATGTCGTCTTACGTGTGGAGGACTCTTTGAACAGAATGCATGACTAAATAGGATAAAAAGAGAAGAAGAAAGAAAGTCTAAGGCCTCCAAAAAATCAAAGTCAGGGAAATGTGAGACTGTATGTGTGTCTTTTCCCCTGGTGTATAAGCAGTTCCTAAAGACTAAGAAGTGTTTCGCAGACAAAGGTGGTTACGAAACCCCCGTGGGCACACTGCAAAAGTTCAAGCCAGAAAGGACTGATTGTAATTAAGATAGCAAGAAAAATCACACTGCTTAGAGGCCTTCCTCTATTGGCCATACAGCATACTCGGTGCCTTTATGGCTATACAGGGCTCAGGACTTGCTCTTTTAAGCCATTAAGAATGGTAACGAACAAACCATGCGAAGTTTCCTTCCATGCTATGGGACTGAAGAATTTTTCCCCCATCCAAAGGCTGTCCTGAGACTGTACTGCTATTTGTGAATCTCATCTCTTCCTGTAGCAATGTAAAACGTAGCTTAGGGTAAGTTTAGAGGTCACCCTGACGAGTTCAACAAGGAGACAATGAGGAAAGAATTGTTTTTAAATGTGTTGGTGGATTCCTATGCAAGAAGAAATTCGACATCAGTGGCTCTTTAACCTCATATTGCCTTACTTGGGTGGGTACTGAGGAGCTTGTGCTCCTTGGGTTATCAGGGAACCCGTAGAGGGAGTAGGAGCATCTCATCCTCTCTGATGGAGGTTTTGCTAAAACTTTGACAACTCTTAGCATGAGAAAACATCTAATTTATTGCTCACTACAGCCAATTCCATGCCATTTATTTTAACAGACTCAGCTTTATGCAGCTGTTGGCCAGAACTGTCCTGGGGGCTTGTAGGACACGCCTCACATCATTCTCTACCAGAAATCAACTAAAGGCTCTGAAGGCTTCTTTGCAAAGGCTTTGATTGCTAGTTAAGAATGGGGGGATTTTTTGTTGTTGTTTGTTTAAAATGCATATGCAGAGCGTAACAGACTGGTTGTCTCTATCTATAACAGTGAGTATCGTTGCCATCCTGTTCTCATCATTTTGGCCACTGACTCTCTCCATAAGTGTAAATGCTTTGAAATGGATGTTGGATCAGGCTAGGCTTTTCCAGAAGATGAATTAATCCTTAAATGTTGAAGTGCTATTTGATGCAGCAGCCTTTTTAAAAAGCAAAGCAAGCAAGATAGTTTTTGTTTGGTGCCTCTTCAGGTCTCTCCCAGTTCTCTAACTGTGTTCCTGGATATCAGCTTTCCCCATCAATTTATTTCAGACCTGTCGTCTGATCTATCTGCTTTACAAGAAGATAACCCAATTTCCAGGTGGAAAATGGGGATGCTCACATCTCTTATAATTAGATTAGATTATCTGAGTGGTCATTTCCAACCTTAATGATCATATGATTCTTCCCTGCAATAAACTTCTCTTTCTTCTCTGAATGTGGCATGGGGCTGGGAAGGGTTCTTCACACATCCAGTGTGTCAATGGGCTTGAAAGGAGAATGTCTGGTCCAACCCCTTGCCCAAAGCAAGGCCAACTGGGGCAGGTTGCTCAGGACAATACCAGATGGGTTTTGAAAATATCCAAGGATGAAAGCTTGACAATCTGCTCCATTATTCAACCACCCTCATGTGGGATTTTCTGGTTTTGAGTTTGTGACCTCTAGGTGGGTACCTCTGCCCCAGCAGGGACGCCCAGAGCAGAATGCCCAGCACCACCTCCAAGCAGCTTCTGGAGATCTCTGAGGTGGGGACCCTACAACCACTCCACACACACATTGGGTATTTATACACGTGGAGAATATCACCTTTCATCTGTACTCCAAGAAACCTAAATGGAAGCCAAACTAGCGATGTAAAATACTTGGAGAAATC
Source organism: Pavo muticus (assembly GCA_016647715.1). NCBI lineage: Eukaryota > Metazoa > Chordata > Aves > Galliformes > Phasianidae > Pavo > Pavo muticus. Next base: position 928,759 of record JACDJE010000432.1, on the reverse strand, counting down.
ACTTCTGTTGCAAGTTTTCAATAACCTGGCCTATGGCAAGATGCACATCTTGAGACTTATGTCTTCCGGCTTGAGTGCCTGTTGATGGGAGGGTTTCAACCACATGTGCTGCAACAGCCACTGCTTTCAGGGCTCTGGGAAATAAAAGCAGTAATAATTTGGAGCTATGATGACTTTGGGGAGTGTGAAAATGATACCGGGAAATTCTTTGAGATTATAGTGAGAGATGCTGGAAGAAAATTTTCCTACTGTGTGTCATGTGGAGAAGATTTGCCCCCTCCAGAATGAGAATCAGGCACCTTCTATGGGGTAGGTATGTGTCTCAAGGATTGGAAACTAGGACTGTTCAAGGTTATGACATTATCCAGAAATGAATTTCTCCCAGAGATGTAAGAACTCATTTTCTTTTCTTGTGTGGTTTTTTTTTTTCCCCTTCTGTCTTTTCTTTGTTTGTTTGTTTGTTTCCTGTCAAGGTTTCTTTCTTTGTTTGAACTAAATGTCACAGTGAGATGTCATAGCGAGCCCAGGCTATTTATAGTGGAAAGCAGCAGTCTCTCAACTTTCAAAGTCTCTAGCACAGAATTAAAAGCACAGCTTTTCTGGTCAGGAAATGGCAAAGGTTTGTTTTGAAATAAGCAATAAAAGCAGAGCCCTTATTATAAACAGCTCCTTTGGGGTACTGTGAGGGAGCGAGTGCCTTTTGAGACTGCGTAAAGTAGCACTAAGCCTGAGCCAAAAGTGAAGTTTTTCTCTTGCAACTGCACTTCTCCTTGTCATGGCAGGTGAATGAAGAAGGTGTTCTTCCTTCTGCAGTTCCATCTTTGGGACCTCCTTCCCTTTTATCTACTCTAAGCCTTTCTTGTTTTCATATCTGCTGAGAAATGAAGAAACAAAGCCAATTTCCCAGCCAAGACTTGGACGTGTCTTACTCTTGCAGCTGGGAATGTGACTGGTTGATACTCAGTTCACTGTGTTGCTTTTGGATGGAAATGCCCAACAGCTGCCATAACGATAGGATGTTCCACCCTGCATTGCTATCCCTACTCTGCTATTTACCCAATCAATGAGAGATCATGAAAGGGCATCCCACCCTAGAAAGGACTGAATGCAAAGGGTCTTTGGAGCATGTACGGTGCCTGCAAGAGCAGGATCTCACTGTGGATGATATGAGTGCCCAGTCTTCTAATTGGGGCCAAATGTGCTCAAAGACTCAATAAAAGGCTCTTCAGTAGCTCTTAAAGAAGTCTTTGCTCTCTGCATCCCTCAGTTTCCCAAGTTCTCAAAGCACATAGAGTATATCTAGCTGTAGATGTCCCTGTTCACTGTAGGGGAGTTGAATCAGATGACCTTGAAGAGTCCCTTCCGACCCAAACAATTCTGAGATTCCTTGATATTTCCTTCTCATTCCACCTGGTTATTTTTCTTGATAAGAGGATGTAGTAATAAGATAGGGAAAATCACCTTTAAACCAAATGGTCCAGCTGGAAATTTAGGTGATTTTTTTTTTTTTCCCAAACCTGAACGTTTTATTATTGAATGGGAAAACAGAGCCTATGTTTCATTTAGAGACACTTCAGCGCTGCTTTTGTAATAAGCTAAAATAGTAACATGTGAACTCATTAGGAGAGAAGAGAAGGAAAAATAGAACTGACCTAAATTGTGGCTAAAATCCTTTTGGGAATGAAAAGGTTTCTGTTCAATTGTTTTTCATATGCACTGTGTCTTCTGTTTTTTCCTTGGTTTGTTTTGGACATGAAATGGAAATACTGTATTGGATTGAGAAGAGGTTAAAAACAGCATGAGAACAAACCACAAGAAGTAGGAAGTAGCACGAGTTTAGTGAGAACAAAGTTTTGTAGCTCCAGGGTTCCCAGAAATAGGGATATTTGTTTTCCTTTCCGGACTCTACTTGTATGTAATCCCTACATTTGGACTACGGTGACGCTGGGAAATAAGAAAGCATTGTGGTGATCTCTCACTTTCTAGTATTTCTTAATATTGAAAATATTAAGAAGAAGGATTTGAATGCTCAGAAATGTTTTCTCAATTGTGTTTGTCTACAATTGGAGTTGTTAGTGAACGCCATGTGTCTTCCATGTACAGATCCATAGGTGACCACAGCATGGTTTTAGCTCTCATTTAAGGCTTTTGCTAGCTCATATCTACTAGATATTGGAAGTTGTTAGGCTGACTTCCCTGTAAAGCAGTGATTTTGTTCTACGTGCCTTGAGGACATACAAACTCATTTGTTGGTTAATATTGCATCTGACCTCAGGACGAACAATTCTCCTGCAGTAGATGGGGCTGAGGAGACCAAAACAACACCAAAGATCTGCAAAAACTTTTCAGGACAAAGAAACTGCAAACCAGAGTTGGCTGATTACAAAGAGCTCAGAACAGGGCTTTATTACAAATAATTATCAGATTAGACTGATGGTAGTGCATGGATTCATAGAGCAATTTCCTGGCACTCTGTACGTACCATGGCGTTCAGTTTCTTCTATTACCAGAAGTGTTAGTACGCTTGATAGAAGAGTATTGCAGTTGTGTCTTGAAATAAAATAGGCTAAAATCCCCCCCAAGAGCTGCAGATCCTATTACAGTGTGACATTTTGTACCCAGATGGTTGATTTGGTGGTGGCACACTTGTTTGCAAAGCTTACAATGGCTCTCAAAGTAAAACAAAGATATCAAATTCCTGAGCAAGGTGGACCCATTACCTCATTCCTCCTCACCTTCCAGCCCTAGAAAATAATTTTTCTAAAGTTGTTAGAGCCACTGAAAATCACTTTTCCTGTCCAACAACTTTCTTAAGAGGGTGAGGATTGTTTTCTTCATGAATAACACCCTCGTTCTTGGTTCTGGCAGAAAGGATGTCCGCTGTGTTCTTGCCAAAGGGCAATGGTTACCTTTTCCTTTCTCTGTCTTTTTCTTCATGGTCATGTTGCAATAACGTCTACAGCACAGAGATTAGCTCTAATCTGGATGAGATTCCCCATGGAAATCACGAAGAAGTTCCCCAGTCGATTATGATGACTGCAGAAAAGCATGAGGCCACCTCCTGACTATAAGTGTAGAAGATCTGGATTCTTACACTTCAGAGATCATGATGCCACCCCACAGGTAGATGGAGCCCACGGAGCTGGTGAGAAACTGAAAGGGAGAAAGACAAGCCATCTAAGGACCCCTTTTCCAGCCCAGGACTGGTGAGCTCTGCAGGTCAGGTATGAACCAAGACATACAATTTGAAAATTGCAGGTTGTCAGTCATGCCATCAAAAGCTGTGTGACATCAACCGTGAAATTATGTCCAATGGGATGAGTGAAGTCTCCTGGATGTGATGAGATTTAAGATCCATCTGGAGTACTGTGTCCAAGTCTGGGGCCTCCAGTACAGGAAGAATGTGGAGCAGGTCCAGAGGAGGCTGTGAAGATGCTAAAGGGGTCTGGAGCACCTCTCCTATGAGGAAAGGCTGAGGAAGTTGGTTTTGTTCAGCCTGGAGAAGAGAAGGCTCTGGGGATATCTCATTATGACTATCCAGTACTTGAAGGGAGCTTATAAGCAGGAGGGAGACTGCCTTTTTACATGGATAGATAATGATAGGACAAGGGGGAATGGCTTTAAACTAGAAGAGGAGAGATTCAGATTAGATGTTAGGAAGAAATATTTTACTCAGAGGGAGGTGAGCTAAAGGCCCTGGCACTGCTGCCCAGAGAAGCTGAGGTTGTCCCCATGTCTGGAGGCATTTAGGACCAGGTTGGATGAGATCTTGGGGAGCCTGAGGTGGTTGGGTGGCGATCAGACCACGGCAGGGGGCTTGGAATTGGATCGGCTTTGAGGTCCACTCCAACCAAAGCCATTCTATGATTCATGGTACAATAGTGACAATAGATATGATACAATTCCCCTAGATCTTATGGAGTCTCCTGCAAGGATTCCAATGTGCTTTCTTCCTTTGTTTCACATTTCTTTGGCTTTTTGATTACACTACGCTGTTCCCTGCAAATAAATGAGTCCATCTTGCAAAAACATTCACTGGACTGCTCTTTTGTTACAGTGCTCTATGTTAATATCCATTAAAGTCATGGCAGCTCCTTCACTGTTTTTTGAGATCACTTGTGAGCCCTAGAAGATGATGAGTAATTGGAATGTAGGGATGCACCTGAACAGCTTGGATTTTATTTCTTCAAAACATGATGATAGTTTCTCCTGGACACTTATAATTTCTTTAATCTGAATGAGGGAATCGATGTACCCTCAGTAAGTTTCCAAATGACACCAAGTTGGAGGGAAGTGTCCATCTGCCTAAGCATAGGAAGGCCCTACAGAGGGATCTGGACAGGATGGATCAATGTGTTGAGGCCAAGGGGATGTGTTTTACCAAGACCAAGTGCCAGATCACTTTGGTCACAACAACTCCAGGAAATGCTACAGGCCTGGGGCAGAGTGACTGGAAAGCTGTGCGAAGGAAAAGGATCTGGGGGTGTTGGGTGTTGGTTGACACTCAGCTGAACGTGAGCCAGCAGTGTGCCCAGGTGGCAAAGAACACTGATGGCATCCTGGTTTGTATCAGAAACTATGCAGTCAGCAGGAGGTGACTGTCCCTCTTGGCACTGGTGAGGCTGCACCTCAAGTTCTGTGTTCAGCCTTGGGCCCATCACTACAGGGAGGTCACTGAGGCTCTGGATCATGTCCAGAGAAGGGTAGCAAAGCTGTGAGGAATCTGGAGCACCAGTTTTATGGGGAGTAGCTGAACAGGGATTGTTCAGTCTGGAGAAGAGGAGACATTATTGCTCTCCACAATGACCTGAAAGGAGGTTGTGGCAAGGTGGGAGTTGGCCTCTTCTCCCAGGTAGCAGGGATAGGATGAGAAGGAATGGCCTCAAGTTGTGCCAGGGGAAGTTCAGGTTGGATATCAGGAAAAAATTCTTCTCTGAAAAAGTGGTTAGGCACTGGAACAGGCTGCCCAAGGAAGTGGTTGAGTCACTGTCCCTGGAGATGTTCAAGAAATGTGTAGTTGTGGTACTTAGCATGTTGCTAATGAATACTGGTGATAGGTGGATGGTTGGACTCGATGATCTTAGTGGTATTTTCCAACCTTAAGGATTCTATGATTCTTTGGTACTCATTCCTTCTTACCTATACTTGACATTCAGTATTTTTCCCTCATTGTCACCAAAATATGGCAAGAAATTCAAATGATACTGGGTAGTCCTGTTCCTGCAATTCGTGCAGTCTGGTTGGCCTTGTCTAGCAGACTTGTCTTCTGCTTCCTTTGACCAGGCAGGCGTGTTGTGTATTGTAGTGCAGTAAGCAGTAACTTGTGTTACCATAACATTTGCTATTGCTGCTGTTGGAGCCTTGCCAAAAATATTGCTAGGTTTATTTGTCAGATTTTAACACCAAAACATAAATAATCCAACCCAAGAGGACTTAGCGTGGATACCTTCTGGTTGGCTTGGCAGGGACCCAGCCTCGCTGTGTGCTGACACAACATGCTATGTGCTGAGCATGGTGGCTTGGCTACAGCCTTACTCCTCTGAGGCTGTGACAGTGAACTTTGCTGTCATAGTGTGTACAAATTCAACCTGTTCTCCCACAAACTATCAATTTTGGAAGAGTCTCTGAAAAGTATCTCTGAACTATAGTGCCTTGTGCTGATCCATCTCCTCCTAACCAGAGGGGTCATAAAGCTATTAGGGAGTGTCCAAAGGAGGTCTATGGAAATGGAGAAGGGACTGGAGGGGAAGAGGTGTGTGAGAAGCAGCTGAAGTCCTTTGGGTTGTTTGGCCCAGAGAAGAGGAGGCTAAGGGGAGGCCTCATGGCAGCCTGCAGCTCCCTCATGGCAGCCTAGAGCTCCTCATGGTGGCCTGGAGCTCCTCATGGGAGCCTGCAGCTCCCTCATGGCAGCCTGGAGCTCCTCATGGCAGCCTGCAGCTCCCTCATGGCAGCCTAGAGCTCCTCATGGTGGCCTGGAGCTCCTCATGGTAGCCTGCAGCTCCCTCATGGCAGCCTGGAGCTCCTCATGGTGGCTTGGAGCTCCTCATGGCAGCCTGCAGCTCCTTACAGGGATCGGAGGGGGAGTACTGATCTCTGCTCTCTGTGACAATGACAGGACCTGAGGGAATGACAAGGAGCTGGTCCATGCAAACTGTCCAGAGTCTGTCAAAGAGTCAAAGAAGGTGACTGAAGAAGTGGCCAGAGGCTGTGTTGCAGGGAAAAAACAGCTCTGTGTGTAATTAGCTGTGGTGAGCAGAGGCCTTATGAGGAATTTTCAGGGAGAACTCATGTGCTGTTTGAGAAGATTTCAAGGGTCTCAGATGATGTCTGAAGGATATTTCTAGTAGAAGGATTTGTTTTTGGGAAGCACAGTGCCTGGGATGTTGGCCTCATTGCTTGGGGGCTCATAAAAACCTGAAGCATCAGCATCTTTTGAAGGTTTATTGAAGAGTTCTCCAGTTTCTTCTCACCCATATCTTGGTGAAACAGTGTGGAAGGCTGAAGTAGGATCAGAGAATCAAGGAATATAGAATCACTAAAGCTGGAAAAGACCTCTAAGATCTCCAAGTCCAAACCCAGCCCACCCCCACCATGCCCACTATGTCCCTCAGTGCATCTCCATGGTTCTTGAACAGCTCCAGGCCTGGTGATCCCACCACTTCTCTGGGCAACTTGTTCCATTGTCCAATCACTCTTCCCGAGAAGAATTTTTTTCTAACATCCAAACTAAATGATGAGGTAAGGTAAAAAAGGGTCTGAGACTCGCTCCTGCTGCTTCCTCCATATTGCATTATATTATCATACCATTTTATTTTTTCCTTTCTCTTCTGAGGTGTGTGGGATACTGCTGGCCTGTGGTAATACAAAAGCAAGAAGTCCGTGAGATTTCTGATGCCTGTTACAGTGAGGAGCTCACGTGTAGTGTGAATGGGTCAAGCTGAGAAACCGAAGACCGTTGTCATTTGGATTTACGTGGGTTTCTGTGCTTCAATTCTGTTTGCTTTCAGAATCAGCTACTGGGAGTTTGTTTCACCAAACGAAGGTTTTGTCAAAATAATAGACCTAGATTATAATGGAAATGGAGAAATATTGCTGCTTGGGAAAGACTGATGTATTTAATTGGGTGCTTCAGCTCTCAAACATGAGCATATAACATTGTGTGCTTGGCTTTTCTTCCTTTATGGCCTCATGTTTGGATGCTGGAGGGCTGAACTGGCAGATGACTTTCATGAGCTTTGTCTTAAATGTATGATTTATTTTTTTTTTGTCCCAATAACATATGCTTATTGACGTAAAGGACAAATCAAAGCCTCAGGTGTCTTTTCAGATACCACCAGCATGAAGCCCCGTAGGACTGAAGCCACGTTTCTCCAGCCATGCTGCAAACTCCCTCTTGTTCTGCAGGAGCATAAACAACCCTATGCAGATGTTTCATGTGGAGCTCAAACCAGAACAGCACAAACTGTTTACAGCGGGATGTGTTGTTTCCTGTGAAGAACAATAATACTTAATCACTGTTTTGTGTTGCAGTTTGAGCTTGGTAGCAGGCTGGTCTCCTTTGTGATCACTTCACAAAGGAAATAGCTCATCAATCCACAACAAATTACTACCAGAAAAACCCCGAATCCTTTAATCTCGTCACACCATGTACCATGACATTACATACATGAATTCTTCACTTCTTTCCCAGACTCAACTGGAAGAGAGAAATGATGCCATTCAACAACTTGCATTTAGTTTCTTTCTTCTGCTCTTCATTCCTTGACATTTGAAGTGATGCCCAAAAGTAAAGAGAAAGATGCAGGCCCTGTTTAGTTCTTTATATGTTTTCTGCAATTCTTAAGGGGAAACATTTTATAAGTGACATAGGAATAGAAAAGCCATTACTTGAAAATAAGTGTCTTGAACACAATGTTCTCAGAAGCCCACAACTGAAGAAACTGTGATGGGTTAAAATATTTGTGGGAAATCCTCTGTTATTTGTCCTTATGAAAAGGAGGAAGGATAGTTGTTTTCTGTAATGGAATAAAGTGCTTATGTTAACCACTGGCGGCTTGGAAAACATGTGTAAGAGAAACAAATGAGGGCTGGAGAGAACGTGAGCGGTGATTTACTCTCTGAAATTGTAATTAAGTTCTGCCTGTTGACAGCCTTCATGCAAGTCACCTTTGCTTAGGATGGCAACTCTTCTGGAGAACGTTGCAGGCATTTCTTTGAGAAATGGAACTAAGCAAAGATAATGCTTCCTGATATTTTCTGTTATGCTGTAATGGTCTCTAGGGACAGGTGGGAGAAGACTCCTGGAGGGGCAAAACTGGAGAATCTCGGGGAGATTAAGACCAGATATATGGAAAAGTTATTTACAATAAGGGTAGTGAAGCACTGGCATGGGTTGCCCAAAGAGGTGGTGCATGTTTCCATTCTTGGAGACACTGGAGGTCAAGCTGGGGGAGGCTCTGAGCACCTGATGGAGCTGTAGGTGTCCCTGTTCACTGCAGGAGAGTTGGACCAGATGGCCTTTAAAAGTCTCTTCCAACTCAAAGGATCCCATGATTCTATATACATACATACTGATACCATCACCAGGTTGTCCAGCTGGTAGAAGAGGAAACATGAAGCCTCCATGTCAGAAAAGATACAAGAGTCGTCTTCATGCATCGTCTTTTGGAAATCGTCTTTTGGAAAAAGCATGACATTGTCCTTAGAGGATCTCTATTACCCTTCACCAAGATTCCCCCATCTCACTACCTTCTTTCACAAGCTGACCCAACAGAGCTATGCATGGTGAGCTTTGCTCCAGTGAAGGGAAAAGTGCTTATGTATTCTTTTTCCAGTGGAAAACTTCCGTAACTCAACTTCTGTAACTCAACTTCTATAACAACAAGGTGATCTGTGTGTGTGTGAGAGAAATCTCTGTCCCTTCTCTGTTAATGCTTTTCTTACCCTCAGGCCTCTCTTCTCAAATAAACACCAGCAAGTTGCTGACCAGCTTCCCTCCTTCAGGGGAAGCATGCCTTTGTGGTGAAAATGCCAAACTGGAGTTAGACAGTCCCTCTGACCCCAGGCAAATACATCACTCGCTCTGCTCTTCACCTTGGCTCCAAAGCATTTGGCCATCTCCTCGCTTTGCAGGGTAGCGTGAGGATAAAATCCATTGGTGATTCTGGGTTGCTTGGAAACTGTGTGGACTTAGGGCAAAATAAAAAAAAAAAAAGAAAGAAAGAGAAAAATGCATCTTCTTGAGTCTTCCCTCTGGTCCCCACCTCTCCTCATGTAATTAACCAACTGCTGTGTCTTTCCTCGGGGCCAGTTTGCCATCCTGAGCTGCCAATCTTGCTTCTCATCTGGTGTCCTCACTTCCCTCAGGTCCCTGCAACTTCTTTTCTTAACTGGAAACTTTAGATTGACAAATCATCACCTTCTTCCAGCACGCTTCCTCCCTACCCTGTAACATCCTCGGGTGATGCTTTACCAATAAAACACGCCTGCTGTCCTCATCCAGAGTCCTCCCTGCATTATCTTCTCCCCAGAGGTAACCTGTGTCACCAAGGAACAGCAACGCACATTTTCAGTCTTATTATAATTATTCTTTTCAGCCTTTTCAGCCTGTTATAATTATGTCATATTTATTACCTATCATGTCTATAGATATATCATCTTTACTACCTAATTCCAAGCCAAGATTATGAGTTAGGCTGCAGAAAACTACACACTCTCCATCAGTCATGCTGCCAATATTAACTGCCTAAAGTATGTGGGCAAATTCTGGACTGTAGTGTCCAACTCACCATCTCCACAGCTGGTTTGAGATGTGAAGGTAGCTCTGCATGCTGTAAATGTTATCTTTTGAGAACTGCACCGTTTGTCCAGGGAAAGGTTTTGTTTCTCTCAGAAAGAACCTGTGCCTCATAGATCCTTAGAAGTTGCAGCTACAGCTGTGGCAGACTGATCTAGCAGGTGGCGACTCTGCCCATGGAACCAGATCCAACCCAAACCATTCTATGATTATGCATAAATATATAGTGATGTTCAAGGCTGGTTTGGTTTTTGTGGTTCTGAAATGAGTTAAAGTGGTTTGCAGGGCTTGGTGAAGAGCATTTGGCTGGGTTCAGAAGGAGTGCTCACCAGTCAGCTCATCAGAGAGTAGTAGAGCTACTCTCAGAGCTCACAGACCTGCTCACGAACTTCAGTTCTAATCAATTACATGTTGAGATTAATGTTTTAAATGAAGAGGAAATTACTTGTGTCACCCTCAGATTTCATTGTGCATCTGTGTGCTGTATAGGATGACCTGGACTCTTCAAGGCCATTAGCCAGAAACTAGGTATGCAGTACTTCTAGAAAAAAATAGATAGAAATTATGTATATATATACCTATATACATTATATATAATATTATATATATATGTGTAGAAATATATGTATGTATATATAGTGATACACGTTGTTGGCTGTTGTCCTGCTCACCTCACTCAGGGTGGAATATAAGAACATTAGGAATAGCCACTCGTTGTAACTTTAATTTATAAAGCTACAGCAATCTAGGTGTTGACTTTGTGTGCAAGATACAGCAGCTGGTGCAGTGTGTTCTGCCAAACCTTTTACTGCTGGTGGCTGGGCAACTGCTGAGTTTGTTTGCAGTGATGTTAGAGCTAAAGCATGATTTATTAGGGGTCTAATACTCTAAGCTGCCTTTCCCTCTATTCCCAAATTATCTTCTCATCGTGTAGGTCAGGAGGTACTGCTTTGCTGAGTATAACGGAGCTGAAGGTCACCCTGTGTTCTTCTTAGCCATCAAAAAGCACTTCTATCTTTTCCATATTGTCTTGACTTTTGGCAGTCCGCATGCCTCATTTCACTGCCTGAAACTCTCCCTGTAAGCCAAACGGGGTCAGAACGTGGCCCTCAGTGTGGTCCTGTGGTTGTCCAGGCCTTATCTGCTAGCACAGCAATTGCCATCAGAGTAAAGCAACATGAGATACCTATTCACAGACCTGTGCTTCAGAGGAAATTCCTTCTGGATGGAAGCAGTGAAGCAAAAAAATCACCAACCCAGCTCCTTGTTCACATGTAGCTGTGAATGAAACTTTCCTTACAGTACAAAGCAAAATCTCCTGTGAAATCCATCTCTTCATGACAGGACAAGGGGAAATGGCCTCAAGTTGTGCCAGGGAAGGTTTAGGTTGGATATCAGGAAAAACTTCTTTGCAGAAAGGGTTGTTAAGCACTGGAATAGGCTCCCCAGCAAGGTGACTGAGTCACCATCCTTGAATGTGTTTGAAAACCGTTTGGATGTGGTGCTCAGGGACATGATTTAGCAGTGGATTGTTAAGAGTTAGGTTAGTATGGTTAGGTTGAGGCTGGACTTGATGATCTTGAGGATCTTTTCCAACCTGAGCAATTCTGTGTCATTGGGTTCTTTGCTTTAGGCTTTAAATGGTTAACTTCACATCTCAGTTTGTCCCCCTCATCCTTTTGTGGCTGATCATAAATACACTGCAGTGAAATCCAGGTATTAGATAAGGTTTGTAAAGAAGCATAGACATGAACGGTACTTTATAGATTACAGATAATACATACTGCCTGTCCAGGAGGCTTTGAGATCTAAAGCAGCAAAGTTAAACACATGGGAAAATATTCCGTGGTGAGGATTATCTGGGGTTAACAGTGATTAGAAGAGGAGTGCTGCTTGGAGGGCTGCATTTTAAGCAGTGCTTTGAAGAACAGAGAATGTTTGACACATGGACACAGGGAAGGGGCAAAGGCACAAGGCTAAAGAATGTGAAGAGACAGAAAAGAGAAATTAGATGAGAATATGGAGATAAGGCAGTGTGCTCTGGAATGAGGGTCTCGATCTTGGGCTTTACAGGAAAAACAATCACTGGAGGTAGAAAAGGAGAGATCCTAGCATAGCTGTGCTGGTGACTTCAAATGTAATGGCTGTATACCTTGTGGGGTCCTGGTCTCAAAGAGGAAAGTGTGGACTTGGGAACCAAAGAAAAGACTTAGAAACAAAGAGAGGAAGAGTCAAAAGTCTATGGGAGTCAATGGGAGATGGAGAGGTGGTTTTGGGAAGGAAGATGAACTTTTTCTGGGGAAAAAAAAATTGTGTTTAAGATGCAGGTTCTGATGTTGCTGTGGGAAGGAGGGGGAATCAGGAGCAGTGTCAGCATGGAGCAGAGTGGTCAGAGCCCAGTGCTGAGGTTCAGCACTGTGGCTGTGTTGACACAAGAAGGACATGGAGCTGTTGGAGTGGGTCCAGAGGAGGGCCACAAAGATGATCAGAGGGCTGGAGCATCTCTCCTATGAGGACAGGCTGAGAGAGCTGGGGTTCTTCAGTCTGGAGAAGAGAAGGCTCCAAGGAGACCTTGTAGCAGCCTTCTAGTACCTGAAGAGGCCTACAGGGAAGCTGGGGAGGGACTTTTTATAAGGGCATGTAGCAACAAGATGAGGGGAAATGGCTTTAAACTGGAGGAGAGTAGTTTTAGACTAGACATTAGGAAGACATTCTTTACTGTGAGGGTGGTGAGACACTGGCACAGGATGACCCCTCCCTGGAAGCATTCAAGGACAGGCTGGATGGGGCTGTGAGCAACCTGGGCTATGGGAGGTGTCCCTGCCTATAGCAGGGGGTTGGAACTAGATGATCTTAAAGGTCCCTTCCAACCCAAACCATTCTATGATTCTATGATTCTCACACCCAGTGTGAAGAGACCAACTGCTTCTGCTTAGATGTGACTGTACTTATCTATTAAAAGATTCCAAAGATCTATCTGTGCTTTTCCAGTCTGTGCCTCATTGTTGGGTAAAATCCCCTGTAGGCAGACCTCCATCACCAGTGGAGCAGAAACCTTGATGGCTTCTGTTGAACAGTGATGGTTGTTGATTGTTCTCAGTGCTCCATCTGCATCCACCTGTCTGCCCATTGCTTTGTGCTTTGCCTCTGAGCCAAGTGGACCTCTTGTAGACCTTCAGGTGCTGCAGTGGTGTAGGAAAGTCATGTCCTAGGCTAGATATTCCTCTCTTATAGTTGATGCTGGATGAGTTGTCACCCTGTTCCTGGCTAGTCTGCTGGTGGTGTCTCCTTTGGATGAATTTATATCAAGAGGCATGCTCCATATTCACATTGCTGTAATTTACTCAAGAACCTGAGAAAAATGAGATGATTGTTTCTCTTCTATACTTGTACCTCCAAGTATCCTCTATGCATATCTTGTAACAAATGCAATGACTCTCCCAAATATTGACCTACCAGCCATGCAATGACAGACCTGTTTGCTATAGCTGCAATGTAGGTGTGCTCCAAGTTTTCCTTTGTAGGGAAATCATAATATGTGGAAATCTGGTGCACAGCCCAGCTTCACAATGGTAAAGATCCAGGAATGAGTCTTGGGCACCCACCCAGACGTGGGACCTGGAGAACACCCCCTGTGCAGCAGATGCAGATGCAATGAGCCATTTCCAGCAGCAAAAAAGCAACAGAGGAGAGCTATCAGCAATCAACGGGGAAGTAGGTGGGCGGATTAAACACACAAAAAAATAAAGAAACTCATGAAAAAAAAAGCTAAGATAGTTGTTGTTTTTTCTATTTGTCTGTGCTTGTTGCAAAAATTCCCAGAAAAAGAATAAGGGTGGTAAATAGCACCATTTCACAAGCCAAAATTTGATTATGAGTGGAAAAACAAACTTGTCCAACAGCAGCTGCTGGTTTATATGTTGGCCATAAAACACTTGGTATTATGAAAGATCTAATAATATTTAGCAACTGCAGCAATCTAGTTAATTTTTTAATAGATATTCACTTACATCCTGTTTATAAGATGTTCCTGAACATCTGCAATACTACAAATATGTACTGTCATGACAATGTGATTAGAAGAGATGTCTGCTTGGGGTGATGGTCATTAATTAAGGTTGCTTGATTTATAGACTGGAAAAAACATGATGCAGGATAAAGCTATGGGTGATATAGTGACGGGTGATAGTCCAAGTTGATCTGGGTCATTCAGTCTAAATTCTTGCCCAAGCTTCTATTCTGTTTTAATCAAAATCATGCCATTTGTATGCCTATCTGCCTGTCTTTTATGCCTTTATTTGCCTATCTGCTTTAAAAATTTTAGCATTGTTTCAAGAAAAGGGTAGGTGTGGCACTGAGGGACACGGTTTAGTGGGCATGGTGGTGATGGGTGGATAGTTGGATCTTAGAGCTCTTTTCCAACCTTAATGATTCCATGATTCTAAGATCCTATTTTTCTGGTCTTATCCAAGACATGTGGATCAGGTTTGGGACTGAATTGTAGTTTTTCTGCAAAAACAAGTATTAACACTCGGAGATTTTCAGCCAAGGAGTCTGAACAAAATTGGGTGTCAAATAAAATTTGCCCCAAAATCCCAATTTCAGTGTTAGTTTTCCGTTTTATAAAGATAAGAGTTCCCATGCAAGGAATGCCCTGGAACACATCTGTGCATGCTAGAGGGATCGCCTGCTTCCTGTGGGATTTGGGGTCACTGGAGCAAGTGCTTACACAATTACTGGACGGACTGCAGATTTACCCTGCAAGCAGAGGGAGAAATACTCAATTTCTCACTGTCCTGAGCCCTGATCCTCTTCATTGACCCATTACACGTGATATGATGTAAGGCATCAACAGATTTGGCAGAGTGGGCCAAGCTCATAGCCATTTTTGGTGCTAGTACCACTGGTCTCATGGGGTTGGACTAGATGATCCCCAGAGGTCCTTTCCAAACCCTATAATTCCATGACTCTGTGATTCTTGCAGCAAAAGAAGCAAATACAGAGGAAGAACAGAGGCTGAGTCCATCCGTGGGCCATCTGTATGTCTTAGTGGCTGCATTTTGCAGGTGTAACGTGGGGAGAAGTGCACGTCCAATGCCTGTCCTCTGCAGATAAATGGGAGGCTTCCTTCCCAAAATCTTTTTGGCAGCTTCGAACAGCTCTGACTTTTCTAGCAAAGAACCAGGGGAAAAATAGCTGCACCCTGATCAGTTTGTACAGCAGTAGCATGAAGTGTTTGTGATAGCAGCCAAACAACTTATTTCCCCTTCTGGTGTGTAGGGATGTGCAGGAATGAGTCCAAAATCAATAATACTCAGAAACACAACAACATTGCGCTCACATACATAATTAAACCTTCCTGCCTAAAATATCAGCACATATTTACCTACTCATGTTTCCCACTAAAAATAAACAGATTGAAGTCACAAACCTACTGTGTGAGTAGGTGGGGGAAAAACACCGCAAGCGAAGCGCGGCGTGTTGATAGCAATTCCTCGGTGCAGTGCTTGCAGGCTCCCTTCCCATCTCACCCTCCATTCAGCAGTCTGGATGGAGTTGCTGGATGATTCTTGCCAGCAAATACTGGGACAGCGTGCCTGCTCTGTGTCTGTGCTTTTATCAGTTACTCACAGCTGCTGCAGCCACATTTCCATGTAGAAGTCATCAGAAGTTTTTCTTCTTTTTGTTTGTTTATTTGATTACTTTTTCCTACCTTTTTCATTTCCTTTTATTCTTCAGCTGGACACACTGAAGCACCAGTCTAGGACTCAAATCCTAAGTTTGTTTTCTAGCTTTGCCAGTGGCTCACTGGTTCCTTGGAAATATCATAATGTGGGGGATAGTATCAACCTGTGCCCATGCATGGTTTTGTTTTTGTCCCAAATAAAATTACTTAAAAAGCTCATTTGGATCATTTGCTGTTGGCTTTAGGCAGCCAAGGGGAATCTCTGATGGAGCAAAAAGTGGTGATTGCAGAGCAAAAGAAAGGGAAAATTGGGATGCTAATGGACTTCATGGTGTTCCTTCTGTTTGATGTAAGAAGCAGCAAGCCACTCAATTTCTTTTGATGTAACATCCATGTTCAACCCAAATAGCTAAACACATTGCTTTTTCTGTGAGTCATAGAATTGTAGAATCATTAAGATTGGAATGAACCTCTAAGGTCATCAAATCATCCAACCCCAACCCATCCCCACCATGCCCACTAAACCGTGTCTCTCAGTGCCACTTCTAAATGGTTCTTGAACACGTCCATGGATGATGACCCAACTACCTCCCTGGGCAGCCTGTGCCAACACCTCACCACTCTTTCAGAGAATAAATTTTTCCTAATATCCAACCTGAACCTCTCCTGGTGCAGCTTAAGGTCATTACCTCCTGTTCTATCACTAGCTGCCTTTCCCCAAAGTGCAGGTACTGTTTCTTGAGCTCAGAAAATGAACTTGGACCCTCCTTTTGCTTTGGGTTAAGCTGCACAGGAACTGCTCCTACCAAATGGTGTCTGAATATCCCGTGCTTTTTCCCAAACTATGGCATGTAAGGGAGGGATGGATTGTCCAGGGCAGGGGTGTAACAAGGATAACTCAGCATTGCTGACACTGATATCCAGAGTATGGGCTCTGTTTGTGTTTAGCTTGCTAGAGTAAATTCTATGATTCTTTGATTATTAGAAATAATACCTTGGTGCATCTCTACAGCCTGCACAGAGCAACCACTGGGTGGAAGCCCAAACTGTGGAACAGGAATTACTGCACTCAGCATCTGCTGGATGAAGGTTATGGATCTCTCCACTTGCCCTGAACATTTTGCAGTTGCTATGTGCTCTTTTCCTGAGAGGTCCACACAAGACCGCTATTGCAGTTGTTTGTTGGCTTTTTTTAAAGAGAGATTCTTTGTGGTTTATTTCACTCACAGCTGGAAAATAGGTAACAGACCTCTTAGCTAAAAACTAAAATGAAAAATGCAGCGTGCAGCAAAATGGGCTTTGAATGAAATGTTCCAGACCAACTCTGAGAAAGGCAAACTCCTTTTTCTTAATGATCTTTATCCCTTAATGATCCATAGCCCTGAACATCTGTCCCAAAATATTCAGGCTCGAGGCTGCCAGAAAAAAAAGGACTGGAGGTTAAGGGCTTGACTTCCTGGAGAAGCTACACTTGGCCAGTGAAGGCTTTGGCTAAAAGGCGTAATGAGAGATGGATTAAGATCCATCTCAGAGCAGAAAGTGACGCCAGTAGTTTGCTCAGATGTAATCCTTTCAGTAGAGTTTTATGGAGATGTTTTGTTGTTGTTGTTGTGGCCCTTTTGGATGGGGAAAGGGGGATATTGCTTCTTTTTGCAAAGTTAATCCCCCTTCTGCAGCAACCTATCAGTAACAAAAGGAGATGGACTGGGAGACCTCTTCGACTTTCGGCTGAGATCTTGGCAGAACAGAAAATAAGGGCTTGTTTCCTTTATTTCCTGCCAGCACTTTTAATATCTCCACCGGTTCCACTGGGCATCAAACAGACACCAAATTTGGGTAAGACAATTTCCAGTGCAATGCATGATGCATGGCCCCTTTGACAAGGAGCGTTTGTGGGAAGCGCTGCACCTCGTGGTCTTTAACTAAACACAGGTGAAGCACTGAGTTTATTCCTGAAGGTCGGGATTACTTCAGCCGTCATGGAACAGAAAGATAAACAGAAGTCATAAAGTAACAAAGCTTTAAAAATAGTCCCATCTGTAAATTGCTCGGTGATTTAACAGGGAATGCACATGGAGAGGAAGAGGGCTACGTGACTCTATTACTGGAGCTTTGTATGAGTTTCAAAGGGTGGGCAGAACTCCTGCCATCATTTGTTGCCAAGCTTATGTCTACATGGATCTGGCCTGTAGAAAACAGGGTGTTGGAGGGCTCAGGATCAGGAGTGGGTGACCTCTGGGTTACAATGACTCCATAGATTTAAGCTGTTTTTATTTCTCGGTCCAGTCCAGATGTAACCAAATGCAGCCTCCATCTCTGACCTTATGAAACGTCCACTATTTACATCTCGTGGGATTAATTTCCCAAGCCTAGCTCCTCCCTAGACTACATTTCATCCTTTCATCCTACCCCGCTGGAAGAAATGGGTTTCCTTTCCCAAACCCCATGACATCTTCAGGATGATGGCACCCTGATGGCAACCCTTTCCACGACAGGGATGAAACTGGATGATCTTTAAGCCTTTCAACCTAAGCCATTATTTGATTCCATGATGATCCTATGATATCTCCTCATGGCTCCTCCACCTTTATTCTCATCCCTGCTCAACAACACGAGAGGGAACTTGCTCAGGGATTTCAGTGCACGAAACTATCCAACCTTTTGCCTGCATTAAGATTCAGAGGGGCTGAAAAATAATAGCAAGAGGACAATTCCTTTAGCACAATGGCTTTCATTCCCTCACACAAAGATGCTGAGATGGATGAAAACTGTTTTTTTTCCCAAGGGAAATTGCCAGCCAGAGGTTTACAGCTAGAGGGGGTTGGCCCACAGATATAAATTGAATGGCTTTTAGAGTCTAAAGCAAAATAACAATAAAAATAATTGACTTTTCTGTAAGAGGAAACTGAATTTCTGGCTCAGGGCGACTGGAAAGAAAAGGGTTGGAATAATCATAAAATACAACTGCTAATTATATAAATCAGTGTATTGGGGCAGTCTGGTAAGACCAGGCTGTGCTTCAGTGACATAAATGGTACAAATTACTTCAGGGTTCTTGTTAACTTGCAGAGGGATACAGTCAGTGATGTATCATCGCTCCAATCCTGCACACCAGTGAGATTCATTAGAAGCCTGAGTAACCATTATCGAGTCACACCAAATCCCAGTGCTCTTCACTTTCATTGCAGAGAGGTTGCTATTTTTCCCTCTGTTCCCCAAATTCACACCAGTACAACCAGGAAAGCTTCCATTGGAGTAATAGTGAAAAATCAGAGAGAACTGGTACTCATCCCAGCTGCTCCATGGAAGAAATGCAGTAGTTATGGCTTAATCCCTTGTATGAACCAGGGCGGATCTGTGGATAGAAACAACTGCTTCACTAATGACTAAGCAGATTGATTTCTTCCACTGCTTCACTCAGCACCATACAAGGTTCATCAACATTTACTGAAATCTCAGTGCCCCTGGAGTTTTCTTTCCCAGAGCTATCTCCATGTATCTGGGCATTGCTTGTAGCATCACTATGACTATTAACAATGCTTTGGGGTTTTGCTCAATGCCATGCATCACTATCTCTTATTGCACAACGCAGAACTAAGCTACAGATTGCCATTGCACACAGGCTTAATCCTGACATGATCTATCTATCTCTTTCCTTATCAGTGTTTCATTGGCTGTCTAACTAAAGTGCTGCGTGCATCTCATGGTAAATGACACAGAGGTCTTTGTGCCCAATTACATATGTGCATTGATTGGCTTCAGAAGAAGCCCTTTAGCCCTGTCTCACTGTAGTAAAGCCTCATGAGTCTCTTTTTCTCTCTCTGAACATTTACTTTTGACCTGGAACAGCAGATGAACTGCGATTAAATAATTATGTATCAGGAAGCCTACACTGTATGAAGGTTTGTAAATGTCACCATCTCTTAATCAGAAAGACAAATCTTATCTACTGTGTGGGAATAATGTGTAGGAGAAGTTGCTGGTTAGCTTGATATTTTTGTCCTTTATCAAAGTAGCCTCAGGCTCCAAGGCTATATGTAAACCATTTTTTACCATATGAGCTCACTCCATTAAGAAACAAGTAGGAGGCTCAAGTGGAGGCCCACAGGGACTGGAGTTTGATATTTTTCTGCTCCAAAGGGTACCAGGACAATATTGCTCCTGGATGCTGTGGAGCAAAAGGACTCGGAACCATTTTTCAGCTCTCCATGCCCAGCCTCTGTCAGCATTTTGAGTTGCCCTTGTTCTGCTCCACGGATGAGTTGTGCCTCGGCAGGATGCAGAGCTGAACATTTCCTCGGTGTTTTCACCGCTGCTGGTGCTTTCCAGGCTGTTCATCAGCTCAGAAAGAGCCTGCAAACCATCACCTGGGGATGTCCCCACCTTGCACACATTGAAGTCATGGAAGCATTTGTCTGGAGGGGGATCCGCAAGGGTAGCAACACCGCAGCCAAAAGCGGCTGGGGCAAGCTCCATCTCATCCTCAGCTTGTGCAGCTCAGTGGAGCTATGAATGATAGAGAAGTATGAACACAACCAAGCCAAGCATCAAAGCTGGTTATAAATATCCAAATATCCAATATTCAAGCTGGTTATAAATATCCAAGATATTTAGGCTTCACTTCACCCATCGCTGCAGTGCTGTTGATGTTTGGGTGCTTTATGGTGTGCGAGCTGGGTGAGAGAGGGCGAGCTGGCTGGAATGGGGACTTGCCAAAGACTGGGATTGAAAGCAAAAGTGATCAGTACCATGGACACAACTTTCTAGAGGTTTTCAGGGTGGTCTCAGTTGTAGTTGACCAGGAGGACTTGCTGCTGGCAGAGGTTTGGCAGGATTTCAGTGTGCTTTCCCCTGATAGAATAATAGAACCTTAGAGTGGCTTAGGTTGGAAGGGATCTTAAAGATCATTGAGCCCCAACCCCCCGTGCCATAGGCAGGGTTGCCACCCACCCAATCAGGCTGTCCAGGGCCCCAACCAATCTGGCCTTAAACGCCTCCAGGGACACATGTGAGATTCATTCTGAGAAGGTCAAGACGTATTTGCCAACCCGCTGCCGCCTTCGCACACAGTGAGGGCTCACTGTGAGTCTCACAAACCAGTCGTGGTTGGTACATCCCCTGTCAGCAGAGGCGGAGGGGGAAAACATCCCCCAAACCTGCCGCCCTCACTGCAGTCCTCTGAGATGAATGACAGAGGTGCCAAAATTCCGGGTGAGCAACCAGAGGTATGATATGGAGTTTCCTTCAGCGGTAAGATTCCCATTGCATAGGCTGCTTCCATTTCTTCATTTCCTCTGCTGTGACGGTGCGTTCTGCTTTCAGTCTCATCTAGAGACCTTTGAGGCTGCGGAAGAGCTTTCGATTTAGTTGTGTTTATCAGCACCTATTTCAAGCCATAGCTGATGTCATCTCACGTCTGTGTCTGGTGGAGCCTAGGCCTTCATTTACATAAAAGGGGCTGAAGAGTAGCACAGAATCATAGAATCATTAAGTCTACAAAAGACCACTAAGTTCATCGAGTCTAACCATCAACCCATCATTGTCACATCTAAACATCCACTTCTGAAGCTCACAGAGCAACAGGAGAGGCCTGAAAGCCATGAGCACTTGAGTTCTTCATTTTGAAGACATCTAAAAGATTATTTGCAGCCCCTAGCGTGAGGTGGATCCATGTCAGGCTTTGCTGAGAACTCCAGTGTCCTCCTGTCCCCCTCCAAACTGTGAGGAGGTTGGGATGTGTCAGCAGTGAAGTCTTTTCTTTCTGCAAAATTATGGCTGCCAAGAGAAATCATCTTATGAAAGTCTTTGTTTTCTCAGAATTGTCCTTCTTACCACGCTTCCCTGGGCTGTGCTCCCGCTGCAAGGCCAGAAGGGAGCAAGCCACCTAAGCAAACCACTGACTCACACTTTCACCTCGAATTGGCAAAGACTGCCATAAGCTGAGCCAGATATACTAGTTGCACAAACCCAAAGAACTTCCTGCTAGATTTTTGCATGCTTTCCCTGTCTTTCTTGAATTCTTCCCATACTTCAGATTCATTTGCTTAGAACTCATTGCATTGCTCGCTGTTCTGAGGTCATTACAACTCTTTGGTGGCACGAGCTGTGTGTGTGGCTGTTGGTGCAAAGGCAGTTGGATCTGTAGGACTTGGTTTGATCCCTACTTTGTCTTTCTTTGATAGTACGAGAGGGAATGGCCTCAAGTTGTGCCAGGGAAGGTTTAGGTTGCATATTAGGAAAAATTTCTTCTCTGAAAGAGTGGTGATGCAGTGGCACAGGCTGCCCAGGGCAGTGGTAGAGTCACCGTCCCTGGAGGTGTTCAAGAACTGTGTGGATATGGCACTGAGGGACGTGGTTTAGCAGGCAATATTGGTGGTAGGTGGGCAGTTGAACTGGATGATCTTAGAGGCCTTCTGTGGCCTTAATGATACTACGATTCCTACTGGAAGCACTCCTCATGCCACCACCTCTTGGCAGTAGATAAGGAATCTTGATAGTGCTTTGGACTTACACGTGGGTGTGTGTCCTTTCAGAAGGGAAGGAACAGGAGGCTGCCTGGGGTCAATCATCCAGCCCAATGACATGTGCAATCACAGAAGAACATGGAGCACGTCTTTCCACCAGAGCTGGCTTGTGTTGGATCAGGCCCAGGATGCATCATCGCGGCTGTGATGTGTGGTAGGATTCTTTTGTATACATAACTGTGTTACCAAGTAAGGTTCCTTTTCAGAATGGAACTGGTTGCTCAGCAAGACTGTAGGCTTACAGGGAGGGGCAAGTGTTTTTTAAGCTAGAAACCCCCACCCCTTTCCCCTTGAGTTTAATTTTTACAATGGTCTGTTGGGTTTGTTGCCAAATACCGGTTCATCACTTCTTTTGTGTGTGAAACCTTTGCAGCTGGGGACTTTCCATGGGACAGTTTGTTTGGAAAAAGTGATGTAAATTGTAAATTGAGTCTTAGTACGTCTTAAAATATCTGAGCTTGGGAAAACATGTCATTTTACTGAAGATAATACAGACGCTCAGCAGGTATCTGTTGAAAACTCACACCTGTAATCAAAGCCATGGTAATTTTAAAAATGGTTGCTAACAAGTATAGCTGATCCTAAAATGAGATAATTAAGTTTATGTGTGAGATAAACCTTTTTTCTTTATTTTTTATTTTTAACTTCCTACCAGCAGTGAGACAGTATAAAAGAACAACTGAGTGAAAATAAATGACGACTGGTAAACCAATAAGCAACTGGTAAAATTACCACATTTCTTTCAGTGCATTGCTCAAATGCAGAAGAAAGCATTGTCATCACACAGTGAAACTCATGGTTAAATGTCGTTCCCAAACTAACATTCTATAGTACTGAAGAAACTGTGTATATTTTTATATATATTTATTTGTTCCAGCTTTGCTATGCAATAAAAGTAAAACCACAGTTTGCATCTCGAAGGAATTTACATATGTGGATATTTAAAGTAGTGATTCCTTTTAATTATTTAGATGCTCTCTTCTCAAGGGAAATGGGACATCATCTAACTGACATTTGACAAATTCAAACAAATGCCTCTGATGTCTCTACTACAAATTCCCCACTGAAATATAACTGCCTGGGAGATGTAATATTCAACAGTATTTCAAAGCTCATTGCACCAGACCTTTTACATTCTGTGGAAAAGGGAAGACAACTTAAACCACAGAATCTTCTAGGCTGACATTTTAAAACCGTGTTCTTAAATTAGGCTTTAAAATCTATACTTAGAAACTTCAAATTTGACAGTATTTCAAAGATGCTGAGTACCTCTGCTTTCTATTGGCACAGAAAAAAGATCTTGACACTTCTTTGAATGACATCACATTTCTCAGAATACCCAAATAGGGCTGTTGGCACCTGATTTTGACTCATTTGCCTGAAATTTTCATGGTAAAACTGAGTTTCCAAAGCAGAGACTGTAAATTGTTACTGAAGCAAACCTCAGTGCATCAGGAGCTCTTGAAACAAATGTGTTGTGGTTGTAATCAGTTATGGGGGAATGTGGGTTTACCAAGGAATTTGTCCACAAAAACTGTGGCAAAAACACCTCCAGGAAAGGTAACTGACGGTAATAAAAGATAATTATATTAATTGATTCTCTATGTGTTCCAGTGAGGTAGGGGTTGGTATAGTCTTTACCAATCACAGAGGAAGACAGGCAGCACTGGAGCATTTCTCCTGCTCCTGGTTTGAACCCAGCTGGGACCTTCCCAATAAAGAGCAGAGCTCATACCAGGTTGGGGAGAAAGCCTTTTGGGGGGTCTTTTCCTACTCTTTATTTCAGTTGAATGCACCATTCTACCATTTCAACCTTTCTGGTGTTTTCACTCCAGAGACATTGGGAATTCCCTCAGCTCCTGCAGCTTTTCATGCTGTGCTTGCTGAAGCCATCCAGGCAACAAAGAGCAAAAAACCCCCACTTCCTGAGATAAGGATATGAGAACAACTGCCCCAGATAAACATCACCTGGGGTGATGATTTTTTTTACAGGCACCTGACTACAGCTGAAATGCCCTGAGACAACCAAGCCAACAGATCATCTGCACTTCAGAGAAGCATAGAATCATTTGAGTTGGAAGGGACCTTTAAAGGCCATCTGGTCCAACTCCCCTGCAATGCATAGGGACATCACAGCTCTACCAGGTGCTCAGAGCCCATCCAGCCTGACCTTGGAGGTCTTCAGAGATGGGGCATCCACCACCTCTATGGACAACCTGTGCCAGTCTTTCACTACCATTACTGTAAAAAGCTTTTTCCTTATATCCAATCTAAATCTCCTCTCTTTTAGTTTGAAACCATTTCCCCTTATCCTATCACAGCAGATCCTGCTAAAGAGTCTGTTCCCTTCTTTCTTACTGACCCCTTTAGATGCTGAAAAGCTGAAATGATGACCATATAGATGACCTTATCCTCTTGCTGCCACCAACCTTCTCCTAAAACCCACAGCTTTTGCTGCTGGTACAGTTGGGTATGGGTTGTGTTCAGGTCCTGGAGCTCACACCATTTGTCTCAAGTCTCAAATCCTTTGGGGATTTGTCAGATTTCCATTCCTCCTGCCAGGAGGAAGCATGAAGAGCCATTCAGCTGCTCCATTGCTGTTTTCAACTCAGAAGGACAGCAGCCACTGTGAGAATGAAAAGTAACACAAAAGGTAAATTCCAGGATGTTTTTGGGTCAGGTTTTCCAGACATGGTGTTTCAGGCTTCCACGCTTTGTGCAACAGACTGTGGGATGTGAAATCACTTGCACGTCCTGCATGCCTGGTACACAAAGCATGAGGTGCATCCCCCAGAGATCTCCCATAGTTTTCGTTGTGACTGGCAATCCTATTGCAGCAGAAAGTTTCTACATATCCTGTATTTCACAGTGTTTAGACTTCCCGTTGCTACAGAGATTTAAAAATGATGAATAACAAGGTCTGACTCAGTTAAAGTACTCAGAATTCAGACCAGAGTACCCGCTATATCCCTTCCCTTCCCTTCCCTTCCCTTCCCTTCCCTTCCCTTCCCTTCTCCTTTTATCTCATTTATTTATTTATTATCCTGTTAGTTAAATTAATGCCTTTCAAATGAACCTCAGATTTTGCTGCAGTAGCTAACTGGCTGTCAGGTCTCGGGCAAACTTGTGTGTGTGTGATATCTCACACATAGCATTGGATGTGTGCTGTACCACAGTCTGTATGTAATACAGACCCATGAATCCCTTCATAGTCAGTGGAGAGAAATGGGTGCCTTAAGGTTCTGATTCATCTGATATCTGCTTCCATGGAAGGTGAATCGCATCCCAGGAGTGCAAGTTTCTCTGCTTTGGTTACAAGGAGAATCCAAGCTGATTCAAACCCTAGTTAGATTCTGTTTTTGGTCAGACTAATCCCAGCTCTGTTGTCTGTGTTTCTATCTCCCATCTGTAAAATGGCTCTACAACTGTCCCTGGGTCAATGTGGTCATTCCATGCATGTCCGTGTTCTTTGAATGCTAGCAGTTACTTGTAAGTGGCAGCTGCTGTTTTTTCACTATTAAGGACTCAAAGTGTTCAGAAGTGATGAAATGTAATGTGGGATGTAATGGTTTACATACGGTTATGTGTTCATTAATCTGTGGTAGTGTTTAAAAACTCAGAAGGATGAAAAATGAAACCACAGGAGCCCACATCTAAGAGATTCCAGTGCTGTTTGCACATTGATTTCCACCCTAATCATTCTAAATAGGTGTTGAGAAAGATTCAGGAAGCCCCACTTTTTATGGTTCTTTCAGTAAACATATCCTCAGGTTTTCCCAGAGGAGATGGGAAAGGGTGTTTTTGCTGTCTTTGCACTTGTTGAGTGGCAGATACACAAAGATCAAAGATTGGGCATTGGGCCATTTGCAGTTCTCTGATGACAGTTTGAATCCTGCATTGTTTTCTAGGTTTTTCTGGGATGTATTTAAATAACTTAAAACCTTTCTTCCTACAGAGAAAGACATTGAGTCTCAATAATGCTATTTATATTGGCCAAATTTCTTTGTGATGCTAAGATATGAATTCAGCTTAATTAGAAATAAATTCAGCCCCCACTTGAATCTGGAACCTGTTAAGTGAGTTTTTCATTACATCAGGAGGTTCTGAACCATTTCCTTCTAATACTAATTGGGGTTGGGAGGAGAGGGAAATCTTGACCTTCTTCTGCTCCCAGCAAAAATACCCTTGGTCCTGACACTGAACAGGTAAGGTGAGTACAGACTGCACTGCAGGACGTGGATGTGAAGCGGTGACTCCAGATTAAAACGATGACAAATCACTGAAAAAGGCTGAGCAGACGTTTCTTGTAGAGAGCTCATAAAAAAAAAAAAACAGACGTTGAGATATTGCTGTGTTCATTCACTCCCCGGGAATTTCCCTTCATGCAGCATTAGTTTCATGACTAAGAATTATTTTCTGACTCGTCTGTGCTGTAATGGAGTAAATGAAAACAATCTTGACTGTGTGGGGCAGTAATTGTTTGCACCAGTTGGTTGTTTTTTTTCCCAGAACACTGAGATGATCAGATTATGAGTGGAAAGAAATTATGTAAGTAAAGAAAAAGCCCCAGGAGTCCAAGGTCTTCTGCTCCAGCCTTACACAAAAAATAGGCCTCCATGCTCTACTGACTGTAGTTTATCCACCATAGCCTACAGCCCAGGAAAGTACCTTCAAACACTTTTCAGCAGCACAATAGCTCACATTATTGGCCATCTAGAACTGATTTTCCAAAAAATATCATCATTTTTAGGTTCCAAGAGGGTCTGAAGACTTCATCTAAGGTCACTGGAGAGCTTTGCTGTATGAGACATTGTACAAACATGGACTAAATAGGCATAACTAACAATAGTTGTTAGAAATAGTGGGGATTATATTATGTTGTTGGGGAACTGATGTGTGGAGTAAATCACATAAGAAGTGTGGAGGTCTCTTCCAACATTGGTGAGTCTATGATTCTAAACAGAAACTGAACCAGGTCTTCCAAGCCATACATAATAATTTGCTTAAAGGTGTAGGGCATAGCAAATAGATCTATATTGATGGTACCTGAAATTTAGTCCCATAAGGTAAAAGATATGAGATATAAGCATAACTTGAGAAGAGCCCTGACAAGAAAACCAGCTTGATCTTGAGCTAAAAAAAAGAAGTTCATGGAGGGATATAAAGTAAGGTAGAAGGTTAAAATGGTTTAATGAATGGCAAGAAATCTTTGCTTTTTATTTGGCAGAGTGAGAGTAAAGGATGCTGCAATAATTGAAGCACTTGTGTGGATAGTGTGAGAATGGGTGCATATGTAACAAGAGAGTCTGCAAAATGGGGTATAGTCTGGATGGAAAACTCAGAGAAAGTCTGAAGCTGAAGACCACACTATGGGAAAATTCTGATGTTTTCCAGGCTTTCAGGTCATCTTGACCTTAGCCTTTTTACAGCCTTAAAAATCTCTATTTCCTTTAATGGAGTAAAAGCCTTTTTTGGCTTTTGGCCACAGTTCTGGTAGCACTGTTAGTTTGCAGAATGGCAGCTCAGGGTTGCTGAATGGGTCGTGCTCACCATCATGCATAGGGTACAACAATGCACTCTACTAGGTACGCTTCGGACACCTCTTTGCATGTTTCATTGACTTGCTCATCCATAAAGTGTGGCTGTTGAGGACTTCTTTTTATTTTTACAGGCTTTTGGAGATTTACTGATGCAAAATGTGTGTTCCGTGCTTCTGTGTATTGTCCTGTCCATACAGAAGTGGTATCAGGCTATGCGCTAAACTGCCTTTTATGCAAGTCTTATCTCTCTTGTCTAAACTAAATGGCATCCTAATGTATGGAAATTAACGTGTGTCCCTGCTAATGCTTACTCAGACATTCCCAATATAATAATGAATAATGTGCCTATCTCACAGCGTAGGTCAGCAGTGGCATTGGCTGTAATCAAGAAGTGTGAAGGAAAGCTCCAGCTGTGGTCTGCTCCACAAAACCTATGAGGAAACATCTCATTTGCCATATTCCAATGCATGGATTGGATATTGCTTAGATGAGGAACCTGAAACTAGTTGTGACAATAAAGGCCAATCCAAAGCCAAGGCTTGAGTACAAGATGACTTTTCTTCAGCATTAGGCTTCTCCTAATGTTCATACCAATCCCTTTAACAGGACTGCTGCAATTAAGTAAGTTTTGCTGTTAGGAAGAAGTCCCCAGCTCGACTTCTTTTGCTGCCTCTTTTGTTTTCACTGTGGAATAACAGATCACACATCTGGTAACTACTTCTGTGGAAAGGCACGACACCCAGTGCCTAGTTGTATGGCCAGATTCCTGTGTGTTCTTCTATCACTGATGAATTTATTTAACTCATGTTAAATATTGTCTATAAAAGCCAGACCACAACACATGTGATGGTAATAAATGATTTGACGAGGCAATAAATACAGATCCTGCACTGCCTGAAGATCCAGTTCCCTCAAACACAGCCACTGTCCCTGGAGCAAGGTCTGCAAATCCAGGCACTTTGTGATCTTCCCAGATACTCTCTTTTTCCCTTTATACCAAACAGTTTGGTGTATAGCACTAAATATTAGAATTTTCAAGTATCAGTGAGATAAATCAGTGGTGGTGTTATCTTCAGGCAATAAACTTGGAACCTTGAATTAATAGTCTCTTATTTCGTAGACTTCATATGATCAACTTGTAAAAGAAATGGAGATAGAGTCAGCAGCAAGAAATATGACAGTCACATTTGGCTTGAAACTACAGCATTAAACATCTAGATTAGTATGTCTGTGATTAATTAGTCATCACTTGAGCAGACTCCTAGAAGATTTTTCTCATTGAAGTCACCAAAATTCTGAGTACATGCTCAATCTTCTGATAAATCTAGCAAAGCAGGGAGGGACACATTAAATCCTCCACACTTCAAATGGAAATTAAGATATTTGCTTACTCATACTGGAATCTTCAGACACGATGTGCCCCATAGTTCTGGAATAGATGACCAGAAAATAGACAAAATATTCCTTCCTTGCTTGAGATTCTCATTCAAAATCCTATCATCTTTTATTCACTGAGCAGCTCAGAATGCATGGTCATATTTCTATGTTAGAGAAAGGCCATTTCTTCCAGGACATCCTCACAGGACTACCCAGCATAGTCAATTCACGGTGGAAAGGCTGCTTCTGATTACAAGATCCTTTGGAGCAAGGCTATGCCCTCCCACCCCAACCAAGTATTCACATCCTTGCAAGGCTAACAACTGCATTCCAGAAGCTGCCCACAGCATAAGCCAAATATTTATCTGTAGTTTGAAATACAGAAGATCATAAAGGCACGATGCTTTAATGGTCTTTCCAAATTCCCAGCAAACCAAGTCTGTAGACCATAGAGATGATGTGTGTTTGCTACGTAACACATTCAGTTACCACTCTGAACACACAAAAACCATTGTGTGTGAGTAGATAAATATATGTGATTATCTTCTAGGAAAGAGGCATGTTACTCTCAGAAGGCTTTTCTGGCCTATTTTGTCCATATTTTTGTTTCTGACTTCAGAATGCTGTCAGTATTGAACCATAGCTCTCTGAGCTTTTTCCAGTCCTACTGCCCTGATCATCCACACCAAAGAAAATGTAATTTATGCTTAAGAATGAGCCAACTCCAAAGCCTTGCTTCATGGAATGCTTCACTTGAATCACTTCCTTTGCTTGAATCACTGTATGGCTGAGGCTGCAGGCATCTCTGGGTCCATCTGGCCCAACACCCAGAGCGAGGTGCCCAGCACCACATTCAAGTGGCTTTTGGAGCTCCCCAAGGAGCAGCCCTCAGCCCCTCTGTGGTCCCCTTGACTTGCTTCAGTAAAGTAAGTGTGGCTTTTGAAGCCTGCCTGGGCCTTCAAAAGTCAGGCAAATACCCTTCTTAAGCCTGAGACCTAATTTCAAGATATCCTGTTGGCATCATTACGCTTTTGTGAGCATACAAATTTCTGCAGATAAAAGCTATGACTGTGGCTACTCCTCGCCCATGGAACTGGTGATGGCTTTAATGCAGTGTGATCTCATGCATTTGACTGGGAATAACAACACATATGTTCATCAGAAACAATGGTGGGAAAGGGAGCTGGATCATAGAATCACGGAATCATAGAACCACTGAGGCTGGAGAAACCATCAGGATCATCTACTCCAACCATCAACCCATGCTACTGACAGCTCTGGACCATGTCACTCAGTGTGACATCCACCCTTTTCGAGAAAACCTCCAAGGACAGTGGACCACCTCCCTGGGCAGCCTGTTCCAATGCATTACCACTTTCAGAGAAGAAATTTTTCCTAATATCCAACCTGAACCTCCCCCAGTGCAATTGATGCTATCACCTCTCATGCAACTGCTGCTACCTGGGAGAAGATGCCGACCCCCACCTTGCCACAACCTCCTTTCAGGGAGTTGTAGAGAATGATAAGGTCTCCCCTGGAACCATCTGAGTTCCCTCAGCCTCTCCCCATCAGACTTGTGCACCAGACCCTTCACAGCTTTGTTGCCCCTCTCCATATATTTTTGTCTGAGTAATGGCAGCAGGAGGAAGACCAGGATAGAAATGTCTCTCTAGGAACACAGAGCATTTTCTTGGCTGTGTGCTCATTGCATACTCTTTCTGTTTATTATTTGATGCTGCCATGAAACCTCCCTGCACACCAGATTCTTAAGATAAGCTCATCCCAAGACCTACGTGTCAAGGCAGCTGTGAAGTGGAGAATTTTCTGTCTTGAGAGGGCATGGTGAAAAAAGCCATTGCAATGAATTACTCCCTTCCGCGGGAGAGAAAGGAATGCGTGGAATGATTGAGCTGAGCTGTGTATAGCCCAAGGCTGAGCGCCAAGGGACGGAGGATAGTCAGATCCCTTTTATAGTTCATCCCCACTAGACTGGAAATACACACAGCAGAGTGGCTGAAATAGCACAGATGGAAAACGCCAAGAGTCAGAGAGTAAGGACAGGGAGAAAGGAGGGCATCTAAAACTGCACTCATGAGAGGTTTGCTTCCAAGAGAAGACAAAAGGCACTCTGAGTTTGCACAGCAAGGTTTGTGTGGGTGAGACGTGAAACAGCAACGTGCACACTTGGTGCTCCAGAGCCTCTAAAGACGTGAAGGACTGGGAGAGATGAAGAATATCATCTGCCCCTTGTAGCTTGCTGCATTTTGTAGGCAAATCAATTAAACTGTTGGGGGAAAGAGGGCCTGGGGGAAGCCACAGGAAAGGCTATCATGATGCTTGAGATGCAAGAGAGAACATGATGACAGCCACCATGGTAGTGACAAAAAAATGTATATCAATGTCTATATGATGTATATGAAGGTATTTAGCTCCAACAACATATAATAAACTGTGCAAGGGCTGGAGTAGTGAACAGCATGAAAAGTCCAGACTGCAGAACTGTATCTTCACTGAGGCTTGACTGGCCATAGCTTTCCACTTCTTCAGATCACTCTTTAACCTCTGTCTTACCTCATTCTACCTACTAATTTCTCACAGCTGACTCTGCTTAATTTAGGGGATCTCTTAGTCCCTAGCTAGTCAAAACCACTTCACAGCCAACCTGCAGCCCCTTGGTGCCCAAACTGCAGTGTTTTTGGACCATTTGCCTCCTCTTTGCCTCCTCATGTTTGGACTAGATAATCTTAATGGTTTTTCCAACCTTAATGATTCTATGGTTCTATAATTCTGTGGCCAGTGGAAACACATTGCACAAGGTATCATCACATTCACTGCCTTATCACTGAAGACATTGAAGTCTTGACTTGTTCCTCTTGTCTCAGAAAACTTTTACTGTAATCTAATGGCATAAAACCCTGGTTGGCTGAAATCCTCGGCGCCATGATTTAGCTGAATAGATTTATTACTATACTTAAAATTCCCATCTTACAATCTTTGTAATTAATGGACACCCAAAGAACATATTTCAGAGATGTTTAGTACAGGAAAGGCTTTAAGGATCTTAGATCATGAATCTGTTTCTCATTTGGTGCAATATGAATTTGAAAGGGGGTGGGTTTTTTTCCCTATGATCAGAAACAAAAGTAGGTATGAAAAATACAATGACGTAGAGTTCAAGAAAAAGGGGTGCAGATAACACACTAAGTTTATTTATGTGGTTAAAGAACCAGACTGAATCTCAAGGGATGAGATTGTGTTCTCAGCTCTGCCAAAGACGAGTCTATGATCTTGTCTAAGATGCTTTGCCAGATCTGGACTAAGTATGTTAGTAATTGTCTGGTGGGCATAGCAGTCAGAACTGCTTCTTAGCCACTGTCTAGACCTGAGGGTGCTACATTTCTGCTGAGAGACACCAACATGTTAATATCTCCTGCGGTCAATAATTTGATCAGACTTAATGCCAATGACGTAAGAAGGAGCCTTTGGTAGGTTGCTTGGTTCCTTGTGGTACCAAATCCTACAGGAAAGCTCTGAATCTCAGATGGGTGCATCCTGCTAGATGTATCCAAGATACACCAGATGACAATGTGTATTTTTGCACTGGTTCTTCTTCATAGAGGTGACCCAGGATCTCATTACCTCATTAAGAAGAGACTTGCTCCCAATCTCCTTCATGCCCAAGGCTCCAATTGCTCCTCCCTAGGACACAAGCTGGCAAGCTCTTTACTATCATGGGACAAGAAGTGTTCTCTGAGCAGAAATATTAAGCAGTTAAATCTAGCAACAAGGAGACAAACGCTGATGCTGAAGCAGAAGAAGGAGCAGAAGATGATGGTGGTTAAGGCATGTTCCCTTCTTCCAGCCTGACTAATGGAAGAAGGTCTCTGTTCCTGTGGAGATCTTTTCTCTGGCAGGTTATCTTTGCACATACACCTTGTAGGCACCTTACACCTTACAGACCTGATTTCATCATGTGTCAAAGCAGGAAAAAAAACCATGTTCTACAGCAATCACCAAATTATTCTGAAAGTAGAGTCTCAGTACACAGCTGCTGAGATCCTACTGATCTCCATAGGATTTTGGTGTTGGCTTTTTCTCCAATGCAACTACCAATAGGACTAGAGGGAATGGCCTCAAGTTGCACCAGTGGAGGTTGGATCTTAGGAAAAATTTCTTCTCTGAAAGAGTGGTCAGGCTCTGGAATGGGCTTCCCAGAGAGATGGAGGAGTCACCAACCCTTGAAGTGTTCAAGAAATGTTTAGATGTGGTAATAAGGGACATGGTTTAGCAGGGAAATACTGGTGGTAGGTGGATGGTTGGACTGGATGATCTTGGAGGTCTTTTCCAACCTTGGTGATTCTATGATTCTGTGATTCTATGATTCTATGATTTTAGTGTGCTTTTGCCCTATTTATATCTTCTCAGCCCTTGCCCATAAAATGGAAGTGATGACACATCCTTCCTGGCATTGATGTACATGGGATGCTCTTTGGGAACAGAGAAACTCTTACCAAATATTTCATGGAGTCATTAAGGAAGAGACCACAAGCTCACCAAGTCCAACTGTCAACCCATCCCCACCATGCCCAGTAACCACGTAACTCATTGCAACATCTACCATTTTCTTGAACTCCTCCAGGGACAGTGACTCCACCACTTCCCTGGGCAGCCTGCTTCAGTGCATCACCACTCTTTCTGAGAAGCAATTTTTTCCTAATATCCAATCTGATATTTACTCGGCATTTGGAGCAGGCTGTTGTAGTACCACCTTGTATACCTTATAAATGCTGTTGATGATGTTGCTAGTAGTCTGTACATGAGTGTCATAAACCGTTAGGAAGTTCTGCCAGAGCAATCAGAAGTGTTTTGTGAAGAACTTGGTCTGGTCCCCATATCGTTTTCATCTCTCCCATTCCAATTTTTAGTGAGCATTCCTGCCCTGAGAGCAACCTGAGTGTAAGTTTTGTTTTTTCTCTTAGTCTCTAAACTTCCACATTATGTGAGGGTCTGGAAAGTCAGTGGTAGGAGGAGGGTCTTCACCCTAACAGCGGCTTTCACACACACTATGATGAGTATTTCTCAGGAACCTTCACTTACATTCCTGGACCACAATAAAAATATGATCATTATGTGGCTCCAGAGATGACTGTAAGATATAAAAGGAGATAGGGTGGGGTTGGGGGATATCCCAGAGGACAGACAGAAGCCTGTTCCCACAGAAGGACTAGAGGGTGTGATGCTGATCCCAGCCATTTTCTAGAGTAAACCAAGGGCATGTTAACAGAAGTCAGTGACATGAACTAAACTGGGTGGCTGGGAGGAGAGACATTTCCAGAGATGGTACCAGAGGCAGATGGAATCCTAATGGGACCGGTATGTTGAGGACTTCATAGACTGCAAATCTCATCCCAGTGATCCAAGTGCTGGGATCAAGTATGAAAATCCACCAAAATCAAAAGCTGAAATGTTAGTCATCGTCTGAATAATTGAAAACTGACCATGCAACAGCTGCCTTGGTCGGAGATGTTTCATATTTGAGTGGCCCCATATGGAGAAAGTTTG
Organism: Pavo muticus; assembly: GCA_016647715.1. Lineage (NCBI taxonomy): Eukaryota > Metazoa > Chordata > Aves > Galliformes > Phasianidae > Pavo > Pavo muticus. The sequence goes on along the minus strand of JACDJE010000432.1, from coordinate 894,274 downwards.
AATCAGAAACATAGTGAAGTCAAAAGGGAATGAGACATTAAGCCACCGCAAGGGATAAAAGAGAGAATATTTCAATATGTAAACAAGAAGAAGTCTCCTGGGTTGCAGAGACAAATATCAAAAGGACAATGGCCAACAATGACACAGGGCAAGAGAGGTTGAAGCAGAGTTAATTTCACTGTATGCTCTAGGTTTTATGTGCAAATGTGTTGGAATGTCAATGAATAGACATTTCCTGGCCAAGTCTGCATTGTTCAGTTACTCCTGGTTTTAGTTTAATGTATAATTGGCATTTATTACTTGCACAATAGATGTATCATAGAGTTGCTGGCAGCAAGAAATGGGACAAAAAAGTGGAAAATTGAGACAAAACTCCTTCTTGTCATGTCCCACCTTAAAATATTTTTGACCGGACAGCTTAGCTGGGCCTAGGACTTTGTTCCAGTACAACCAGGACATTGGTGTCCTGATGGACAACAGGTTGACCATGAGCCAACAGTGGCCAAGAAGGCCTATGGTACCTCGGGGTGCTTTAGAAAGAACATGGCCAGCAGGGTGAGGGAGGTGATCCTACCCCTCTACTCTGCCCTGGTGGGGCCACATCTGGAGTACTGTGTCTAATTCTGGGCTCCCCAGTTCAAGAAAGTTAGGGAACTGATGGAGAGAGTCCAGAGAAGGACCACAAAGATGACAGAGAGCCTGGAACATTTCCCTTATGAGGAAAGGCCGAGAGACCTGGGGCTGTTTGGCCTGGAGAAGACTGAGAGGGGATCTTATCAACACTTATCTAAAGGATGGGTGTCGAATGGATGGGGCCAGGCTCATTTCAGTGGTGTGCAGCAACAGGACAAGAGGCAATGGGAACAAACTGAAACACAAGAAGTTCCATGCGAACATGAGGAAGAAGCTTCTTTACTCTGAGGGTGACAAAGCACTGGCACAAGGAGCCCAGAGAGGTTGTGGATTCTCCTCCTCTGGAGATATTCAAAACCCATCTGGATGCTTTCCTATGTAACTACGTTAGGGAACCTGCTTTCACAGTGGGGTTGAACTAGATGATTCCCACAGATTCCTCCCAACCCTTATGATTCTCCCTCAGCCTGGTGTGTTTGCCTAAGTTCTTCACACCAACAGTGACAAAGTATCTTGGGTTTCTACAGCACTCTGATTTGCCTGGGAAGCCTTTGAGTTTGCTAGGGCTAAAAGTGCTGAAAGAAAGCAGAGGTTTGGGTCACTGTACAGAACATACTGGTGGTTTGGAGTTGACCAGAAAACTTTTCAAGCTGTTTTACAAGCACATAAGAATGTAAAATTATTGTGCTAACTTAGACCACTTCCATAACATTTTCACATTGCTCCTGTTACGGAAGCTTAGTAAAGGAGCACAAAAACAAAACCAGAGGGTAGTAATACTGCCCCAATACCTGCTCTCTGCCTTGAGGGCTGTGCCTTAGGGACATGTTGAGCCATAGGTCGTGTTGAAGAGCCTCTGATGGGCACTTCTTCCCTTGGCAATGCAATTGTCTTGGGATCTGTATAAATATTTGTTATTCATAATGTCTGCTGACAAGAATTTCCTTTACTGAACTACAGACTTTGTGAAAAAGCAGAAGTCTGAGGTTTTTCTCATCCTTCTGCCTAATGACATCATTTAATGGCTCTGATTCTGTTATTATAGGAATGAACAATTCTTCTCTATGCCATGGTGTATCTGTTTGTAAGTGCATTTATTATGTGTATCTTAAGTCATAGAATCATAGAATCATAGAATGGCCTGGGTTGAAAAGGACCACAATGATCATCTGGTTTCAACCCCCCTGCTATGTGCAGGGTCGCCAACCACCAGCCCAGGCTGCTCAGAGCCACATCCAGCCTGGCCTTGAATGCCTGCAGGGATGGGGCATCCACAACCTCCTTGGGCAACCAGTTCCAGTGTTCTTTTAATATTCTTTTAATTTTTTTCTGGTATATCCTTGTTGAGGAGTAAAGCTCTGAAAGCTGAAGAGTTTTCAAGTTTGGGTACTCCGTGTTTCTTTTAGTGACATATCCTGCAGATTTCTCTTCCTTCTCCGGCATTAGCTTCCTCGTAATAGCTTTTCCTACATGTTTTTTAAGCATCGCAGGACATTCAGCTGGTATTTTCATAGAACTTACACTTACAGCACCTGCCTCTCTTTTCTAAGTGCCAAGGGGTAGTTCAGGGAGATTCACTCTGTAGGAAAAATGATTTTTATGTCAAGCTGCTTAATGTAGCATTTAGTGCCTTTGATTTTTATCCCTCAACCACTCTGCAAGATGGGCTCTTTCTATGACTTTTCGCAGTGTCTTTCCTCTTCAGGATTCCTAATAACTGAATGTCCTTCACATAAATGTCACCTCATTTTTCACTTTCTTTCTTTTCCAGCTGATTTATAGATGTACTTCTTGTTCCACTCTGTATCCCAGATCCTGTGGATGTCCCCTGGTGATATACCTCCACCGAGAAAACCAGTCATATATCTCAACCCCTCAAGCTGTATCGATCTCTGAAATTTTTGCCTTCTATCTCATGAACGTCTTCTGAAAGTAGTGTACAAATAAAGGCTCGTATGAATTAAGATCTTTTTTTTGCCATCCTTTTCTCTCTTCCCATCTTCTTAAGAAGAGACCCCAGAAAAAAATATTCTCAAGGTGTTTTTGATACAGGAAATTCCATTAGACTCAATGTAGCCATCATGAGAGTTGTGTGTAATTTACATATGCATAGGCAAATATTCAGCTGAACACAAACTTCGAGTCTTCCTACATCCCCTGAGGGGTCTTTTTGATGCAGCTGTATTTGGCTGTTGCCATGGACAAGTTTTTGTTGATGGGAAGAAACGCTATGATACCAGGCTAGTCATGAAATGTATACATGTATACAGTACCAGACAACACTAATTATTTTTTGACACGGTACAGCTTCTGTATGAGCAAACCGTACTGTTCTCGTGATCCCTTATGAATCATCAGTATGCTGGCCAAATCTTGTTCTGTTCTTCCAGGCATTGCTGTGTCTCTGTCTTCCCATCTTTTTTAAAGCTGGGAAGTGATTGCTTGTCTAGCTCTCTTCAGCAGGATGCAGAGATAGGGCTGTGCTCCTTCTTCCTGCCTATGCTTGTCACTGCCTCAGCTCTGGTGATGCTGTATGTGTCTGCCTACCAGAGTTAAGCTAAGGAGCACCTGGGGATACTTCTGTTGGAATGGGCATCTTTCCTTGTATATAACCTAGGGAAGGAAGAATCAAGGTCTCTGGGGTATGTAGAATCATAGAATAGCTTGGGTTGCAAGGGATCTTTAAGCCCATTTTGTTCCAGCCCCCTGCCGTGGGCAGGTTGCAACCCATCAGATCAGGCTGCCCAGGGCCCCATCCAAGCTGGCCTTGAATGCCTCCAGGGATGGGGCACCCACAACGTCTCTGGGCAGCCTGTTCCATTGCCTCACCACCTTCTGAGTAAAAAATTCCTGTCTAACATCTAATCTAAATCTCCCCTTTTTGTTTAAAGCCATTCTCTCTTGTTCTATCACTATCAGATTGCTGAATGTTGTTGTCCCTCTTGCTTGTAAGCTCCCTTCAAGTACTGGAAGGTTGCAATGAAGTCATGCAATACTCCAGATGGGGCCTCATGAGGGCAGAACAGAGGGGGACAATCCCCTTCCTGCCTGCTGCAACCCATCTAAATTACGTCAAAGTACAGCAAAGTATGTATCTGCTCCTGTTATAGTTAACAGTTTTCTAAGTCTTACTTATTCATCCGATTTATTTCTTTTTAGGATATGTTTCACCAAGGTCCAGACATCTGCCTTTGCAGTATCCCACTGAGTTCAAGCTTTCTCCTCTATGTGAGTAAGAGGAAGACACATTCCTGACTGTGGAAGTAGCTTTATTTCTCACAGACACAATTTCAAGCCCTGCCTTTGTACAGAGACTCATGAAGCACTGATGAGGAACACACGATGCACTGTATTTATCTATTTGAACTTACTGTCCCCTTTACACATCAGTCTGCAAGGTATCCCTTCAGTGTTTTTATTTCTAGTCATCTCTGTGCAGTGCAAACTGAAACATTCATTGGAATAATTCATACCATAAGATGACTCATAACATTTTTTTTTCTACAAGAGACACTAAATTTTGAAGCAGCATCAGATAAACACAAGGAAATTAGGGAGCATATTGATGGATATTATACCAAAGGCAAGGGCTGCAGGCAAGATGCTTGAAGGCCAATAATTTTCATTAATGGATCTGTAGCCTTCAAATATGAAAATAAAGCAGGATTAGATTCAGTTATCCTGTCTTGAATGAAAACTGTGAGTGGTTCAGGGATTTTCCTTGGCTCCTGTGAGCTGTGGTTTGCAGACATATCTCAGAGCATATACTTTCCAGAAAGAAAAGAGGGTGAATTTGATGGATAGACCAGGTTCAGGTTCGTGGCAGTTTCCTTTAGAGAACTGCAAGCACAAAGCGTAGAAATCCCAGTTTATGTGATACCTGACATTCCCTCTATTACATTTTCCTGCCTCTGGCAGTGGTCTGCAGTGGGCACTCAGAGAAGGGGAGTGCAAGGGACTTCTTCCCCAGCAAACTCATATCTGCTAGCAACTGGGTCTAGAGCAATTCTACACTTGTAACAGATATTTCAGTCATGCTTTTCTGTCCTGCCCAGGAATTAATCTTCCTTTTCTTCACGTGCATCAGAAGAAACCTCATCCCCTTTATGACTGCTTCAAACCACAGCCAAATCACAAAGAAAGCTTACCCAACACAGGAGAGCCTGATCGTTTCTAAATTGCATCTTTGGGAAGAGTTCAATTATAACTGTTTCCTAAGTGTGGAAACAAACACTTTGTGTGGGTTGCTTCAGTGGTTAAGAACCTCCTACCACATCCTGATTTACAGTCCAAGAAAATTGTCTTCCTGCTAGGTGGGATTAGAACAAAAGGAAAATCTCCTTTTAGCTCTCCTAGGCCTAAAAACTTCTTAAAAGCTTCAGGAAAAAAAAAAAAAAAAGCAACAAAACAATAAGCAAACGAAAATACCAGCCATCCCAAACCCTGCCTCTTCTTGTACGTTCTCCTATGCGAAACAGCTGGGAGCAGCTTGTTAGGAGACTCCAATTGACTTATTTGCTTTTGGTCAGCCTGTCCTCCATCACAAAAAGTGAATAATAACTGAAAATTAGGGCACTTCTGATGACAGCCACCATGTAAACAGATAAACCGCTAACATGGGGAACACTGGATAAGAAAGCTGCTCCCCACTCTTTTCTTCATAGAAACCCTCGTCACCTAAATGGAGCTGGCAAAGCTCATTCAAGATATCTTGACAGGATGATTTATTTCTGTGCGTTTCCTAGCAAAAGGCACAAAAGAAAAACACATTTTATTATTTTTTTGTCTGGCCTGAACCACGTATCCAGAGATTTAGTGTATTTTATCTTTCCCCTCTCTTCAGTGTATATAACATGGGTTTATCGCTTCTTTGTCATTCCCAGTTTATTTCTGGAAAGTCAAAATGAATGCACCGTAATAATAGGAACTGTTTTATCAGCTTAACTTAAATCACCTTAAAACAAAGAACTCAAGTCACATCAAGGGTCTGTTCATGTTTTCCTGCACCAGGGCTGCTCTGGGAGCCCTATGGGGTGCAAATTACCCAAGAGCAGTGGGGTGGGTTGTGCTAGGACATGGGAAAAATTGATCCACCCATCCTATCAAGGTATATATATATCCTATGCTGATATAAAGCACAACGGGCATTTGCATTGCACAACCCAAGTGAGGCAAAGCTCTGGCTGCAGGACAGATGTTCCAGCCTAGCTGGAATCAATATCAGAGGTGAAGAACATGAACCAGCCCTAAATCTGTCTTCAGACTCAGTAATTGGACTGATTCTTCACTGAACATCAGATGGTGTCTCATCTACAGCCAGATTCTGTTATCATGCTCGACTGATCCTAAAAGTGAATGGTGATATGACAGTCTCCTCTCCAGAGGAGAAATGGTTTATAGTGTAAAAGATGCATCTCAAACTTTTTGAAACCAGTCCTACTGAGCTGTGGTTCCTGGTTGGTTCCAGGCCTTTGGTGCCTGAAAGCCTGTGGACTCCAAGTTATATTTGTGGGGTCACTTATAAAGTCTCTTTCTCTTCTTCTTTCCCCTGTGTGGAGTCTCAGACCTGCATTTCTAGGGGCTCTCTCTTGCCCATCTGCCTGTCTTCATGTAGTTAATAGGAATAGAACGTGGCTGAGACACGGGATAGACACAAAAGCCCACTCATTGCCCAATAAAAGCTGCTTTGGGAGGATTAGACAGATACAGAATGGATTATACCTAAGAACAAAGGAATCAGAAAAAGTTACAATTTCCAAGGCAAAGTTGTGATAATCTTATCTGAGTCGTACAGCTCAGACCAGAAAACTGCACTAAACAGCTTCCACGTAAAGCCCTTATCTTCTTTCTTTTTAGGTATCAGATATCAACTAATAGATGAAACAGTAAGCTGGGATTCAAGAAATCAACATTCAGTATCTAATTTGCTATTTCACTTTGTGTTACTTAACACAGAATTTACTCTGTGCTTTAGTTCCCTCTGGGCAAAATATAAATATCAATACCTCACTGTTTCACAAAAGGGTTATAGCTGTTAAATGCTTGTAGAGTCATTCAGATACCATAGCGGTGAGAGCTATGGAAAAATCTATACATAAATCAGCACTGTTTACATTTCTACTGATAGCAGAGATATCACAGAGTCTTTCTTGTATGTTTTTTTTAATACCCAAGTGTGGAGAAGATGTTGTCTCTATAAAAAAATAATTAATTTCATCATCATAATAGCACAAAAAAAAAGGAGAATAAATAGTTTGTAGCAATGTTATTCTTTTCATCTTCAAAGCACTCTTCAAATTTCTGCCAGGAAGATGACTTTCCAGTCTGACATTCAGATTCCCAGGGTATTGTTTCTATTTTGGTGAGATGTTTGTTATGACAGCATGACCTTCCTAAAAGAATAAGCTCAACGTTTGAGAACCCACCCCTGGCAGAACAGCATCACAAGCCTGATTTTTAAGTGGCTCTTTTAAAATATATCTAAATGTGTGTGTTAATAATTCCATTCCTTATTATGAATCGACCAGGAGCTGTCTTTGCATAGAATCATGGAATGGTTTGGGTTGGAAGAGGCCTCGAAGATCATTTAGTTCCAACCCCCCTATATAAGAATGATGCAAGTCTTTTTCATCTGGTACATTGGCTGGATGGATGCCTTTGTGGGAGAAATTGAGTTTTAACATCACAAATGTAGTTTGGGAGAAAAAAGCTGAAATGACACATGCTAAGGAGACCATCTTCTTTCCCTCTTTCAAAGGTAAAGAAGGGCACAGCAGCAGTGCGGCTGTCTGGAATAGTGAAGTACAAGCAGAGAGATGAGCTTTGGATGAGTTACCCTGTGGGACCTGGCCCCCACTTTGAGCATGTATGGCCAATGGCCATAGGAAAGAATTCTCTGCAATGTCATTATTTTCAGAGAGCTCAGAAATGGTTTTCTAGGAAACTAAGTCTTCAAAATTCAGGCCTGGTGTCCTGAAAAACATTGTTAAGGACCTTACAGCGTTGCTCCTCCAAACTTTTTACACAGTCTGATAGTGATAGGACAAGGGGGAAAGGCTTTAAACTATAAGAGGGGAAATTTAGATTAGATGTTAGGAAAAAAAATCTTTACTCGGAGAGCAGTGAGGAACAGGAACAGGCTGCTCAGAGAAGCTGTGGATGCTTCATACCTGGAGATGCCAGGGTGGATGGGGCTCTGGGCAGCCTGATCTGGTAGGTGGCAACCAACTCATGGCAGTGGTTGGAACTGGATGCTCTTTGAGAACTTTTGCAACCCAAGCCATCCCACAATTCTATGATTCTACAACTGCAGCTGAGGGAAAGTTTGTAGCACGAGGTCAGCCTTTCTTTGGCAGCAGGAATCACCTGCATAACCTCAGTTTGGAAAAGACCAGGGGCTTGCTTGGTCATGGATCTGAGATTCGAGGTCTAATTTGCTCACTGGGAATGAGGGAGCAGAACTGAGGAGACGAGTCTGTTCAGCAGAGGTGTCTTATTTGACATTTCATACCATTCTCTTTGTTTTACAGAAACACATTCTCAGAATACTGATTTGGAAGGGACCCACAAGGATCATCTCCCACAAGGGAGCTGCGGGCTGCCATGATGAGATGCAGGTTGTCATGAGGAGTTGTAGGGCCATGAGGAGCTGCAGGTTGCCATGAGGAGCTGCAGGCTGCCATGAAGAGCTGTAGGGCCATGAAAAGCTGCAGGCTGCCATGAGGCCTCCCCTCATCCTCCTCTTCTCTGGGCCAAACAACCCAGGGGACCTCAGCCGCTCCTCACACACCCCTTGCCCTCCAGACCCTTCCCCATCTTTGTAGCCCTCCTTTGGATGCTCTCTAACAGCTTTATGTCTTTCTGATATTGTGGCGCTCAAACTGGCACTCAGTGCTTGAGGCCACAGCAGCAGAGCAGAACAGGATGGACCTTTCCCTTGCCCAGTGGCAGTGCTGGGCTATGCAGTGCACTCCAGGGCACACTTGGCTCTTTTTAGCTCCAGGACATGCTGCTGACTCAGATCCAACTTGCTGTCAACCAGAACCCACAAATCCCTTTCCAGAGCTGCTCTCCAGCCTCTCATCCCCCAGTCTGTACACAGAGACAGGGCTGTCTCATCCCAAACCTCCCTCTCCCCACCTAAGCAACATATTGCACTTTTTCAAGAGAGCAAAGGCACGCGAGTCTTCCAGCTGCAGCACAGGCACTGAAATCAGCCACGTTGCAGGAATGGCCTCACTGTGGCTTCCCGTTGTGCTGACAGGGTGCAGAGTAGCAACAAGCAGTGTAAACAGATCAGCCTGGAGAAATAAACATTAGACTAAAGATTATTTAATGACTGCTTTTAATTAAGTAACTTACTAACCAAGGTTGGCAGCATGGTGTCCCGCCTCCTTTGAAGAGCTTGCGGATTACAGCCTGCAAGAGGTGTAAAACAGGAGAATTTCTCTAAAGTCCAGAGGTTGTGCAAGTTTACACCAAGATAAGGGTCTGATCCTGTGGGTCTTCCACTCAATTCTATTGGAGCAAGAGCAGGCCCAGCTTTAGCAAGACTGAAAATGTTTAAAGAGATGCAGTTTCTTGGAAACAGCAGAAGAAAGAAAATCAATCCTTCAAGATATCCTGCTCCTTCTGTAGGAGAAATAAGCAAATAGCCAAACAGCAAAACTGATCAGCACAGTTCCTGGTATAGCCAAGTGTCCCTTTAAACGTCTTTCTCCATCTGGAATATGCATAATTGCTATCTTCCGGTTCAAACCACAAATAAAAGACACTGTAAACATTTCAGAAGGGCCTGGATTCATCCTACCTAAATATAAGCAATGAGCTGTGCTTTCCATGTGACAAGGACATCATTCTAGGCTCACTCTGTAATTAATAGAAAGTGTGTATTTTCTATGCCACTAAGCCAAAGAAAGACAATGACAAAAGACCTGGTCTAAGGCTGACATTCACTGTGTACAGTTACCTTTCTCTAGAGTCAGTGGTTTGTGTTGAATTTACAACAGGCTGCCCAGGGAGGTGGTGGAGTCACCATCTCTGGAGGTTTTCAAGTAAAGGGTAGAGTGACATGATCTTGTGTGGCCATAGGCATAGGTTGATGGTTGGACTGTATGGTCTTTGTGGTCTTTCCAGCCTTAATGATTCTGTGATCCTTTGATTCTACATAGCCTGGACTCTGAAGCACCAAGACAGTGTAGGCAGTGCTCACAGACCAGTGTGGTGTGGTGATGGGATGAACCCACAAAAACGTTGAATGCTCTGCGTGGCGAATCAGGATATACGGAGGAGTTTGGATATGCAAAGCTTTCTAGACTGCATGACTGGTTCTTATTTTGGATTGAGCTCTAGCCTGAACAGAGTCAGTGAGCTTGGGAACACTGAACAAGGGTGGACATGCTGAAGTTTCAAGCTCCTCTCTGAAATGATTTTATTTAGTAAAGCGTGTAGTAAATATTTATTTAGGAGTCCATTATTACTTTGTCAGATAGATAATATAAGGTTTGATGTCCAAAGGGACTTACGCACATTCATATCTAAGATAGCACAAAATATACTCATGATTTAGTAGTGAATTTCCTACACAGCAGCATAGTGTCTCCTCCTCTTCTGATTATTCACACGATCATCCTTCCAGCATGAGTGTGGCATAGAGGAGGTCCCACCAGGACACTGTGACAAAGGAAGGCTATTTGCTGTGTCCCAGAAAAGGAGTCCTCACATGGGAGATTTATGGAAGTTAGGGCTGTGTTCAAACTATGAGATCCTATTTTAATGAGCTACATTCCAAAATGCTCCAAATTCTTTCATGTTTTCTTGCATTAAACTTCAATAGTCTCATCTCCTGACATGGTTTTCCTGCCCTGTTGGACTCTCCAGGTGTAAGAAAGGAAATAATTCTTTATCCTTGGCAGAAAATAACAAACTATATTTTAATGTCATGTCCATAGAGACAAAACCTAAGATGACAGAAAGTAAGATTTATTGGAGACAAAGAATCAAAGAAGATGATGTATCAGTATATCATGCTCTAGACCTGGCAGTCTTGATGGCCTGGATTTATTTTCAAGCAGCTTGCTGATTCATGATCTGCACTCCTTGGAGGATGCATTCGTGATCGGACCCAGATGTTCATCACAGGGAATGAACGATGTAATCTCTGTGATAAAAATGGAGAAAATGTTGGTAGTTTTGTTGGCTGCAGCTGAAAAGTGAAAGGGTTCTTGCAGCATGTATACACCAGGGTGAGTTCTTGGGAGAAATGACTAAAAGGTGATGTGGTCTGCCTTGTTTCTTTGTGTTTGTTTCCTAGAGACCTATTCAGTCCTTTGGGGAAACATTTAGATTAGCAAGAATTTTGCCTCTGGGCTGTTACGATCCATGTTCCTGTCTACATATGCTAGCATTGAAGTCCTGCAAAATTCCCAAGGTATATGAAATATCTCCTTTTCATCTACTTGAGTTTTTCTATCCAGATTTTCAAATCTTACAGCTGGATATCAGCAGGGATGGCTTAAGCATCTGAGAAGATGGAGCTACTCGTTGTATAATGTGATGTCCTTCGACCTAAGACTTAAAAATACACATAAATTGTGCTGTTGTGGATATAGGGAAAGAACAGAGCTTCCCCTCAGAGCTAGAAGTGCACTCATTAATTTTAGTACAGCATATTTAGCACAAGTGAAAGGAGGAGCTCTGATGTGGCATACAGTGCTTTTGTACAAACTCAAATCTCAGTGGCAGGAATTACATCAGTTTACTTTTCGGAAAAGAAAATTGCCCTCTAAACCAGAAAAAAAACCACCTCCAATAATAACTGTAAGAATTTTTAATATATTTCAAGCCTAGGCCAACAGATCTGTTTCAGAATCACAAGTTGTCATGCAAGGGTTGCCAGGAATTTAACAGTGGGACATGGCAGTGATCGAAACAGCAACATCAGCAGCTCTTAGCTCTTATTAGATAGACTGTATGCAGGGAAAAAAATGATCTTTTCCCCTCGTGGTGGTTACCAAAGAGAACAGATGTTTAACCAATCTTTGTTGCTGCCATTGTCAGGTCAGTTAGAGAGGTAGGGTGTAATTTTTCCTGCATCATTTTTATGCCCTATTGATCAATCTTGTAATATTTTTATGAACCTGGAGGATTAATCTCAAGCAAAGTTTTCCCCCCACACCAGACTGCAAAGAGCTGTGCCTTGAGAAAAACTCACATGTTAAAAATCCCAAAAAACTCTCCCAGGTATTTGTTGTGACTGTAACCGTCAAAAATTACATCACTGCTGGTTGAGCTGTGAACCCAAGCACAGGTCCTTGATGCTTAGAAAATTGTTTGTGGACCGTAGGAGTTTGATAAACCTTTTGGTGAGTGATTCATTATCCAAAAGCTCACAGTGCTAATCTAGATGGCTTCAAAATAACTGCAGCTTCTGCCTGTATTTCCCTGAGAAATCTTGCCCTTATGTAGGGGCACAGACAACATGTAGTAATTCTTAGCTAAAATGTCTCAAACTTCAGTGCTAGAATTTCAGAGAGTTCAAGCTGAGTTGAAGGAGAAATTAATAATACTCAGTTAATGGAGCCAGAAAGGTTAGACTGGTCAACTGAAAATAGTTTTAAACCAGGGAACATAGTTTACTCCCTCCATGTAATGTGAGCTGTACATTTAACATAAGCAACTACAGGTAAATGCCATCAGCCATCAATGCTCCGGAGTAAAGATCAGCTTTATTTCATAAAGCAAAAACAAACAGCAGTGATGACAATGAAAATGCCAGGAATGGGACCTCACCAATACCAAAAAAAAGCTCTGTCAGATCTTTGGTAGGTTCATCTATGAGGATGGATGATTCCTCCAACCTTCGCTTTGTATGATTTTTTTTCTGTCAGAGGGAAAATGTACATTAGTTTTTGAGCTGGGAGGATGTTACGATACTACATTTGTTTTGTTACCCTGTTTTTGTTCTTATCAGAGACTTCTGTTGCTCACCTGGGTGGGTCTGGTACATCTACAAGTCATCCCCTCTTTATTGCCCAGTTAATTCCATTACAAATCTCAGTTGCTTAAGTCCCAGTTCTACTTTACGTCTCATTGTCCTGGGAGCTGAACAAGCAGAATGGGTCTAGTTTGAGTCAGTCCTAGCAACTGGCAGATAGCTGATTATCTGTTAGCTTCTTGTCTCTGAATATCTTTGCTTTTATCACTGAGAAAAAAAGTAGAGAAAGAAAGTAGGATGTTACTTCTGGCCCACTATTTTTTTGTTGTCTGGATCTCCAGGCCAGTGAAGGGATTATTATTGTACTTTGCCAGGCTTCAGAGGATCTCCCTTAGGAAAAAGGCATTACCACGTTCAGAAACTACATCTTTTTTCCCTTTTGCTCTTCCACTCTATTTTCTCATGGGGTTAGCTGATCACCCCACGGGTGTGGTAGGAAGAAGCAAGACTGATAACTATGCATACCAGAACACATATTCAGAATAATATTCTAATATTTGGACAGTTGAATTGGAACCATATGTACCTCCGCAGAACTGAAAGCCAAAGAAGAAAGTTTCTCTCTTGAGTTTTATGTACTGCTATTGGCAAATGATGAATAATTGCAACTGAAAAAAAAAATGAAGTGCTACTTCAGGGCTGTCCTTACAAACGCCCTTTCTTCTCGAATGGAATTATCCCAATGTTGTGGACATCCAAGGATGCAGATGGTGAGATTTCTTTGTTCATATATCTTCATGATGGGCCAGAGAGTATGTAAAAGTCCTGGTAGGAAATGCCAGTGAAATCACAGCTACATTCCCTGGAGGGGATGCATTTGAGATGCCTCAATCTTTAAGCACCCAGACAGAGATATTGGCCACAGGAAGAGTGCAACTGTCATCTATAAAGTAAGAGTTTATCATGCTTGAGACTTGGCACTCCAAATCAAAGGCAGCTTGATTGCCATTTAAAATTCACATAGAGATGGAGAGGAATGATTAAAGAAAGGATTGTATGTTCTGCATGAGAAATTGTCCCACATTTTACGTGCATCCACAGTCATCAGCTCACACTTAGAGGAGTCTCAGTGCTCCTGATGTCAGGACCTTTAGCCATGACCTGACCCAACACGAAGCAGCCAAAGCAAAGGGAAGAGCAGCGTGCAGGTGATTTTTCACAAATGCTCCCATTTTCTTCAGTCAGTTCTTCAGAGCATAATAAATGGCATAATAAGTGGTGTCAGGACATTTGGATTTTGTGTCCCATTCCTCTCTTTGTGGGAAGTGTTGTCTCTTGGCTGAGTTGAGCGCTCTGTTATTAAGACAGCATTTTCAATTCAGCTGGCTGGGGAAAGGGTCCTGCCCCTGGGCAAACTTTCAGAAAATGTTATGAGCACTCATGCAACACAAGCATCCCATCTACAGAGCTGAGATACACCCTGAAGTTGTTGGTGGTGATGGGGAGTCAGGGAGAGCTCCCTGCTCTCTCCTGCTGCTGATTCTCCTTCTCCTTTTGTCCAGACAGGCCATGGCCAGGAGACACTTCCAGTGGGATAGTTGTGATTTGTCCAGCAATCTCCATACATGGGGAGTCGATTCAGAACCAGAGATGCAAAGTATATGTAGCCTACTGGCCACCAGCAGTGGCTCCATGCCTGTGTTTATTTCAGTCCCATGTAGGCCATGGCTGGACATTTACGCCAAAGTTTCTGAGACTTAAAAGCTTTTTCTTCCAAGCACTAAGTTCATAGACTTATGTCCTCTTGATAAACCTGATAATCATCTGAAGCAAAGGGGCGTCCACCAGAAAACAGCCCAGCTAGCTTGGGGACCTCTGAGACCAGCTTAGCTGGATACAGCTGGAGAGTATGGGAGAAAGGGACAGCCTTAGTTTAGATAACATTCCTTAACCCTCTGAAACAAGTCTTCTGCTGGAAAATACACTCCAAACTTGACATCTTTTGAAGATGGAAGATTTATGCCTATGACTAACTTCATGACTATCTCATTTCTTCTCTTTTGCTAATACTTTTAGGATGTTTTTCAGAGGAAACCTGTGAGAAACTGAGGTCTAGTTCTCCACAAAGTGTTGAGATCACAGGGCATGTGATGTTTTTCCTTCTTCTTTCCTCCTGATTTCAAAGCGGAGGGAGAAGACAAGCGATGGAGGGGGAGGTTAGTAATGAAGTTATTTTGCACACATGCATACAGACACTTAAGATCTCAGTGATGCAAACCAGATGTTCACTGTCTGACTCTTAGGAAGACGCTAATTTAACTCATCCAGAGTTGCAGAAAATATGGAGGCTTCTATCTAAGTTTTGCCAACAGGAGGGTTTAGATATTTCTGGTAGGAGCTATTCACTTACATCAAATAGAGTTGGTAGAAATTAAAATGTCTTTGGTTGAAATATTGTTCCTTAATCAATCAAAATTTCTGAGGCTCCATTAGTATTTGTGAGAAGAATTTCACTGAAAATTCTTCATTCTGTGTAAGAGTTTCCATTTTCTCCTTTTGTGGCTCCAGTTCTGAAATTTAACTCGATTTTAATCAGCCTGATGTACTCAGTGTAGAACTAATGTAATTTCCACCAGTCTCATAACCCTGCTCATAACTTCAGTGACCTCTCAGTTGGAAGCTGCTGGTGTGTGCTTCGTTGTTTTTATATTGTTCATTTGGGTCCCTACCACCCTCTGCTTCTGGGTTTGGTGGTGTATTTTTGACACGTAACTCATATGGTATCTGTTAAATGCTTGGCTGTACACAATTTAACTAGGAGGATGACAGCTCCAAATTACAATTCCAGTGATAAATTTCAAGTGAATAAATGTTATGGTTCATTTCAGGACTCCCAGATTTGCTCTCATCATCTTCCAATAACCGATAACAAAATCATAACAAAACCTTGTCAGTTGAAGTAAACCAAAAGTTGAGTTTCAATTTAAGCACGTGTCTACAACTCTGGTTTTAAATTAGTTTTCTGCTCTCTGATTACCAGTGGTCATCATTCAGAAACAGATCACTGTCTGTTTAATGTTTTGGTGTTACTGAGACATTTTTTAGGTGAGATTTGTCTCACCTGGTTTTGATGTACATGTAGTAGAGATATCCTAAGGAGTTCTAGTTGTCCAAGTTAATTTACAGTCCATAGAGACAAAGAGACATTTTGAAGACTTATTTCTTGTTTTCCATATCTTCGTGAAGTAGAAGGCTTTTTTTTTACCTTATCACTGTGTATTCTTCTTTGTGTATTCTTCTTTATATTGATATAATCAGCTCAGCTGATAACTCTGACATCTGCACTGGATCTCACCTTTCTACCCCTATGAAAAATTCAAATTAAATTCAAAGTTCAAATGAATTACTTTGAGATTGAGTGACATCCTCTCTGCTTCTTGAGGAGCAGCTATCACCATTTGTCTTCCCACTCTAGCTGAAGGTTCTCTTATGTTTTAAGCAATTGCAATTGCTATCTTGAGTTACAACTCCCTGCCTATTGGCAGAAGTGCAACCTTTGTGCCACTAATTTTATGAAACAGCTCTAAAATCTGCCTGTAACTTGAAGGGAAGTTTCAGTCTGTTCCTGCCTGTGAGGAAAGGTTGGAAGGAGGCATTTCCAGGTGGCCTTCATGCTTGGAGTGGTGTAACGAAGACTGGATGAAGATGGCTTAAGAAGAACTTTGCTTGCACTCCTTTCCTAAGCTGCAGGTATCCTTTCCCATTGCAGATGCCTGGTCTAGTATTAGATATGGAGGTTGGCGGCCCTGCCCATTGTGGGGAGGGGGGAGGGAGGGGTTGGAGCCTGATGATCCTTGAGGTCCCTTCCAACCCAAGCCATTCTATGATTCTATGATCCTGTGCTTCTGTGATCCTATGTGCTGTACAGCGCTGATACATCTCCACGTGAGCATATCATTCCTTTATGGGAACCATGTTCCTAGATAGCTAGAGACATGAGAGGAAGGATTAAAGAGGTTGACATGTGAAGACTGGCATGGAGAGGATTAAGGAGGATCATAAGATAGGGGTCAGTTGAGATGTGAACATAAAAGGAAACGAGGGTTCATTTACTGAGCCAAGAGGAAATAAACAGTACAAATGGGATAAGGCCCAAAAGAAAAAGTCAGCCTGGCTTTTGGGAAACAGGATGCATTTTTTGGATGCCCAGAGTGAGGATTAAATGAGCAGTTCATTTTTAGATAAGATGCTGAATCATGCGAGATAATCATAATAAAACATAGAAGAAAGCCCTGGCCTGGCAGCTGGGTACCACGGTCCTCTCTCTGACTTCTTCCTCTGTTTGACAACCTTTAGGAATCCTACTTCTTGTCTTTGTCTCTTTCACTTGTCATCTCATTAAGCTGTCATGACTTCAGAAAGAGACTTCTGGGAGCTGTTTTATATTCACAATGCCTACTCACACAGACTTGCTTTATGACTGCTTTTTCAATGGCATTAGTAAATAGTCTCCACCATGGGTCAGGTTTGCTTAGTGTAATGCTGTTTTAGCTAATGAACCTCTCCTGGGTGGCTTGTGCAGGATTCAGAAGACATGAGGTGTTGCGCCAAGGATAAGACGTTACACTGCTACCTAAGTTAGCAAACAGAAAATGTATTGGGAGGACATGGCTTTATCTGCAAGCCCTGAAGAGGACCAGGCCACCCAGTGCTGACCCGGTGGAAGGCACTTCTCAGGACTGATCAGCTTTCTTCTCATGCTATCTGAACCCTTTCTCACACAATGTGCTCCAGGAAAATGTTCTCCCTTTTAACTCAAGATGTCCTTAAAGCATTCATGGAAGACATGAGTCACAGAATCATGGAATCATTTGAGTTGGGAAGGACCTTTAAATGCCATATGATCCAAATCCCACGCAATTAACAGGGGCACCTACAGCATGACCTTGAATGTCTCCAGCATCCACCACATCTCTGGGCAACCTGTCCCAGTGCTTTACCACCCTTATCATAAATATATTTTTCCTTATATCCAGTCTAAATCTCCCCTCTTTAAGTTTGAAACCATTTCCCTTTGTCCTATCACAACAGACCATGCTGGTCTGCCCCTTCTTTCTCATAGTCACCATCTAGATACCAAAAGGGTGGATTAAAGTCTCTCTTTGCTCTCAGGTAACTTGAAGACATAGCTCCTTCTCTGAAACAAGAGTGCCCTTACAGCATATTAACAGACATCCCAGCACCACATCCCCTACTGATGTTTTGTGGGGAAGGGTAGCATCTGGGTGTATTTACCAGGCCAGATCCTGAAGAGGAGATGGAGAGACATATTGTTTAGGAACTCCATTTTTGAAGTAAGTTGAATGTTGAAAGGCTGGTACAAAGACTTAGGCTGTATTTTTCACACCACTATTGTAAGCCACTATGGAGTGCTACTACTGGGAACACAGCAATTTTAGAGATCTTAAGTGCTAGTGAGAAGCTAATTGGAAGGTTTTGGCATTATGCTAACGCCAGATGTAACAATAAGATACTTAAGCATGATGTGGAATTTAGCGTGCAAACCCTGAAAGCTTATTTTTCCTACTTCTTTGAGACCTCTATTGAGCTTACAGCACATGATTAAAAGAAAATTCCTGGTGAACTGAGAAATTTTAGAAATAAATTTAAACTGAAATAAGAGAAGGATGCGTTAATAGCAGTAAATATGACAGTGTTTTCTCCCTCTCTCAGCAGCACTCCTCTGCTGGGAACTTTGCCTTTAAAATACCTGCTGAGAGATTCCCTGGCAGGGATGAAGAAGGCGAAGTGTTTCCAAGCTAATGAGCTCCAAGAGATAAGCCAGGAACTTGTCTGGCAAGGAGATGTCTCCTTTCTTTTTCCTTCCCAAGGAGGATTTGGAGTAGCACTATTGGGTAACTGCAGTTTACCAAAAACATTTGCTCTTTGGGAAATGAATCTGAGAGTCTCAGTTCTGGCAGAAAATCTCATTAATCCTCAGAGAATATGGAACACTAAGGGGAAATACCATTGGCTCCACAGTTTGAAGCAAAAATAAAAACTTCCTCCACTATGATTTTGCTTTAAACAGCATTTGTAGGCTTAAACATAAAATTTCTGTGCAGTCTCTCTGCTCTGAATTTCTCCTCCACACAGGTTATGTCTGATTTTTCACAGTCTTCAAAGAGCAGATAGGACAAAAGTTCATATTTCCTTTGATTTCTGCACATGTATAACCTGCTGGCAGAGCTGCAATGATATTGAGCACTGCACTGTAAAGAGATGTGATCAAATTGGGTCCCGCTATGCCAGGTGCAGATGTAAGCAGTGATAGCCTTTCTCCCATGAATAGTACAAATGACTTAACATACCAATTAGACAAATGAATGTATTATGGAGCGAGAGGAGATAAGATGATTATAAAATACAATAGGGTGTATATCACCTACTGAAAGGCCATCCAATGCTAAATGCAATTCTCGTTGACTTGTAGGACAGCTGTCCCATAGACCAAACTGGAAACTGGACTTTGAGTCCTGAGCTTGGTCCATGATAGCAAGCCACAGGATGAGTTATTGCCAATTAAAATTAAACAATTATCAATATTTTTAAGCACAAGACAAAATTATTTGTTAATCTCCAAACTTATCCTGAATTTTGGGAGAGTTTTCTGGATAGTTTCAGGAGGAAGCTTGGGGCAAGGATGAAGGCAATGATGAGAATGCAGTCGCACAACCTCCCTGCCAAGATAGGATGGTCTGATGCTT
Organism: Pavo muticus; assembly: GCA_016647715.1. Classification (NCBI taxonomy): domain Eukaryota; kingdom Metazoa; phylum Chordata; class Aves; order Galliformes; family Phasianidae; genus Pavo; species Pavo muticus. The sequence goes on along the minus strand of JACDJE010000432.1, from coordinate 874,939 downwards.
TGGACAGGGTGTGAAAATAAAGTGGTTTGATTGGGATTTGAGACTGGAGATGCATTCTTTGCTTTGTCCAAGGGTCTCAAGACCCTACACAAATGCATTGCATTTTGTGCTAGAACTGTCCCTGGGTGCTCCAGCCCTTCAAGGGAATGTCCTTCCCTTGCTCTGTGAATTTAATTGCAGCAGGTTTTATTTTATTTTTCATGACTTTTGGAATCAAATATGAAATACGTGATACAAAGTATAAAGGAAATGTTTGAAGCTAATAAAACCAGCGCATAACCCTCCCAGTTCTCCTATCCTGGGGACTTCAAAATACACTGGTTGGCTCACATTGATCTCACAGAAATAACTAGGAGAGAGAAATGTACAGTACAAATATCTTGCATTGGGAATAACATTCATAAAGCAGGGAAGGGAAGCTGAATCCATTCCCATCTTCATGCTGGTTTTAGAGGAAGGTCACTACAAACTCAAGAATGAGATGGAGCAGTGTGTCCTCGCTTCTGAAATTCTTGAGTTCTCTAGGGTTTCAAATAGGATGAACATTTTGGCCCAGGGCATGAACTAGCAGCATGCTTTTCCCCAGAAGAAACAAACTGTAAGTTGTAATCTTACATCTGAGCATTTCTTATTAAACTTCTTTTTTTAAAAAGATAATGATAGCACTAATTAAAGTATCCATTATAAACAACTCAAAAAGTAAAACAGGAAAAAATGTATTTATTGTATGTAACTTGTTCCATCAAGGAGAATATTTACATCAAAACTGAATGGTTTTTTTTGCAAATACTATTGCATGCAAATAAAAAGTTGTCCACGTGAGCCCGTTGCCTGCATGATACTGGCAATCAGGCTGAAAAACCAAACTGGTCCATACTGGACTAATAATTTGTGAATTAAACTCAATTTTGATGATATGACTGAGAAAGGAGTGGGGAGCAAGAATCACCAAACTGTAAGGAGACATTTGTCCTTTTTCTATAGCCTGTCCTAGTCCTCCTAGATGAGCAAGCAGAGACACACTCTTCCAGGCAAAGTAGAGTTGGCCCAGTTGCTTGAAACTTTTGTTCAATAGAGCTAATAAAACTCTCACAAAAAGTAGGGCAATGATTTGAAGGTGAAATTCTATACAAACGTCAGCTCCTGGCATTGCCAGTGAAGTCCATGTTCTAACAGTAGGTGTCTTCCAAGTAAAACTTCCACAAGAACACATTGTCCTATAAGGAACAGAGGAGAACAAGCTGTGATAGCAAAGAGAAGTAGATCTGAAGAAGAGCACAACACAATGGGCTTCCTCTTGGCAGTAGGCAGTGTCTGGGATTTCAGGGAACTAAAGAAGCAAATGAGTCAGACAGGCCTGGGTTGTTGAGGTCAGTTTGTGCTCAACACTCCCATTCTTGGCAAGCCCACGGAAGAGCTTCTGGAGGGTTCTGCTGATCTCTTTGGGGCTGAACTGGTATAAATTGGAGTAAAGTTTGACCTGCGTATTTCTGATATGTCTTCTCTTGTAATGAGGAAAATTAGGATACAAAGCCAAGAATAATTAAATATTCTGGATTGAGTTCTACAGCCATCTGGTTTCCAAATGTGAAAGCACTGCCTCCACCTTGGCTCACAGAAGCAATTCACATGCTAGACCCTCAGGGCCACCATTCAAGCTCCCTGTAATTATTATTTTTTTTGTCAAGTAGGAGCCACCATTCAATTTTTATCAGAATTATGCTATTTGCCTTGGGTATTTATATGTATACATGTATACTATGTCAACTAGTTTATAGCCACCAAGGAATGCAGAGCAGCATGCCACTGTTTGAACTGGCAGCTAATTTTTTAACCAACTTTGTCCTCTTTTTGAAAGTTAGGACATTGTTCTCAAAATAAGCTTTGCATGCACGTCTATTTCAGGAAGGCTGGTAATTTGGGTTCTGCTTCTTTGCTGTGTCACACCCCAGACTCAGGAGTATGAAAGCCTTTGTTTTGGGATGTTCCCACGTGATTGCTGACTTGATGGGGCTAATGTTAGTTGTCTCTCCACTGACCAAGCCACTGGATTGGTTTTGAGGTCAGAGCTATGTGTGTGCAAGAGGACTACGTGGTAGGCCACCTCATATCAAGATCTGAAGTGGTTTGAGATCAAAGAAAATGGTGTTGCTTGTAATAACTTGGAGAAGGATCTGAGGACATTTGCTGGAAGCAAGCCTGTGAGGAGTATGAGTCTCATGTATTTGGCTTTCTCCTTATTTTTGCTTCCTCCTAATCAGTACTGTAAGTGTTGATAGATTGCTTTGTGCCAGCTGAACTTGATAAACCTGTTAAATAAGGCTGCAGGATGATAAAGCCATGTGTCTGGAACGGCTGAGTCAGATCCCATAACAGAGGGAGAGATCACTGTTTTGCTTTGGGTGGAGCTAGCAGCTGCTGCTGTGGCTGTTGAAGAAGATCTGGGAACTTGGTAACCATCTAAATGCTTCAGAGATATGGAGAAGGTCTGACTTCTGATACCACATGTCCAAGACACCATAGGAAAGCATTACAGATCTGAAAGGCTGCCTCTTCCCACTGATGATGGCATGCTAAAGTTGTGTCCTGATGTGAGACAGGGTGGACCAAAGTTATCAATGGTGCTGAGGGTTTGTGCTCTGATGGCTTTGCCTGGGTGTCTGCAGATGCAGGCTTCAAGTGGTGCTCCCACATGTCTGAGGCTGTGCTCCTGGGGGCATACTCCTTGTGGTTGTCCTCTCATTTTCCAGAAGACAAGTCTGGTTAAGCAACCTTGGGCTTATGCTCAGCCTATAAATTCTTGCTCATCTGTGGGAGGGAATCAGCAGGGAATGAAGGGCAGCACTATATCATCTCTGACATTTCTGCACAGTCAGCTGAGGAGCAGCCCTTGGTACCTTTTGCAGACCTGTAGGACAAGCACAAGGATTGTCTCTTGTGCAAAGAATGGACTATGAACAAGCCATTGAGATTTTGCATAGGGAAAGAAATATATTATATCTCAAGTGGTTGTCCACTCAAGACTAAAGTAAGATACTATTGATGTAAAAATGAGAATGTACTGACCCTAAACAACACATACATTCCACATCATGCAAATTTAAATGTTGAAACTGTATTTGCACATGAATAACATCATCAGTTTTCAGAGGTAATGTTCAGAAATTAATGAACAATAGAAACAAGTCTTTCCATATTCTGCTACTTCTGTTCTCATTCCATGCTCATTTTCACAGAATGTCACAGAATCACAGAACGTCAGGGATTGGAAGGGACCTCAAAAGGTCATCTAGTCCAACCCCAATTTTCTTGATGAACACCAGGTTCTGGGAAGAGATGTTCTTGAAAACATATAGTTGGACAATCTTATCAGGGCCCTAAAAATCACAATCAGATGACACAAAAATTGTGAAAAAGGAAGTTTTTCACTCAGAGGGTGGTGACACACTGGAACTGGTTGCCCAAGGAGGCTGTGGATGCCCCATCCCTGGAAGCATTCAAGGCCAGGCTGGATGTGGCTCTGAGCAGCCTGGTCTTGTGGTTGGCGACCTTGCACATAGCAGGGGGGTTGAAACTGGATGATCATTGTGGTCCTTTTCAACCCAGGCTATTCTATGATTCTATGAAAAAGGCAAAAATGGAAGGGGATAATTTGTAATATAGGAAAACATAAAATCATACTCAAAGGATCAAAACTGGAAGTTATGTTTACAAAGATGAGGAAGATTATGGAAAGCAGAAAGCCTGGAGGTGTCTGCTCAGATGAATATGACAATCTGATGCCATTTTGGAGTGCATAAGGTGAGGGGAACTTTGCTCTGTGTTCTCACACACTTTCACACGGAATGGCTAAGAATGGAACACATGTCTCGAGCTCGTCTTGTCCAGCCTCTGCTCAAGCAGCACCACCAAGAGCCAGTTGCTCTTTGTAGAGATGTTCCAAAGTCCACATGGCTTTTGGATGTTTCCAGTGATGGAATTTCCACAGTCTCTCCAGGTACCAATTCTTGTACATAGAATTATGAAATCATAGAATCATTAAGATTGGAAAAACCTCTAAGATTATCTAGTCCAACCATCAACCCATCACCACCATGCTCACTAATGATGTCCCTACACCAGCTGACATTTAAAAATGACTTTCACTAGAATGAGGTACCAATTTTCAGTGTATACATTCAAAAACAAACAAAAGTGGAAGGCTTCAGAGAAAAGAATCAAGAATAATTGAGATATTAAAGAACTTGTAGCAAACGTCACAAGGTGCTTAGGCTGTGTCACGGTCAAAGCTACAGGAAAAAAATGACTCGGCCAAATCCTTACAGTACTTATTTCAGAAGCTGATTTAGGAAGATTTTCAGTCTCAGAGGCAAAAGCAGAATGAGCAGAATGAGAGATTGAAATTAATTAAATTCAGATTTAAAATAGGCATTGGAATAGCTGGGAGGAGGGTTTGTGGTTGAATTTCCATTACTAGCAATTCTCTAAGTCACCCAAGTACATTTTTCTCTATTTTAAACATGAATTAATTTTCAGAAGCCCAACAGCCTCTTATGCAAGAAGTCAGACAAGACGATCACCAAGGTCTCCTCTGGTCTTCCAGCCTATGACTAATGTGTCAGGTGTTTGTTCTCTCATTCTCTCTGGGGGCGAAGGGGATGCAGTGCAACTTTTTGTTTTGAAAGAACTATTGGTTGGTTTTCTTTTTCCTTTTTTTTTTTTTTTAAGTATACATGTTCCTCTGTCCTTAATTTTGAGAAGGGAGGTAGAAATGTGTGTTGTATCTGGAACAGAGATCTGCAATATTTGTGGAGGCTCTTTGTTCCTGTGGGAGCTTTTTCCCATTCAGGTCCCTGAGATCACTCTGTATTTTGTCACTTTTCGGTAGAAAGTTTCACAGAGCCAGAGGAGTTTTTCCAGTCTTAGAGCTGCGGGTGATCTTTAGCCAAAGCTTTTAAAATCTTATGGAGCAAGGTTATGACACTGAGCTGCAAGAAGCTACTGTGCACAGGGTAGGCAGTGCATCTGTGCCTGATGCGACTTGCTGTGGTCCTTGGGTTCTGCGGAAAGATAACCAACTTCTGGTTTGAAAGACCTGTGTGGATCTTCTGCTCATCCACAGCCTTCCTTTCACAGAAAATGTGTGATGTTTGACTCAGCAACGCTAGCCATGGGGATAGTCTTGGCCCTACCAACTATGTCAAAGGTTGAAAGATGGGTGTCCAAGGCTTCTGAGTCACATTTAAAGCATTAAGATTGCTCATAATATCACTTGAAATCAGCCAAAGATAACTATTGCACCCTCAGACATCCAATATGTGAGTAATCAAAATTATTTTTAAGAGGAAAAATATTTATCTGGGACAACAACTTTTATTCTGATTTAAAAATGTAATCTCTGGACAATGTGAAAGGGAGAGCACAATGCCAGCTTTGCTATTGGTTTCTTCTGCAAACTAGTTAACTTATACCCAATTAATGAAACACTAAAAAGGAGGAGGGATGTATAGCTTTGTAAATATATAGCTGTATACTAAATATACTACGTATTGACTAAAACATTGCCTGCATTCTACTTGTCAGCAGAACAGAGCACTTAACAATGGAGGAGAGTTTGTTATTTTATGTATAAAGAGATGAGGCATTACATGCACAAAAGAAGTCTGGTGCACTCTGAAATCAAGAGACTTAGGTGTGTAAGCATTTTAGATTTGACCTCAACAAACTGGTCCAAAGTCACAGAGGAAGGAATAGAGCCCTTGTTCATTCATCCCAGTCTGGACAGCTGCTGGACTACTTTTCTTAGTAAGAGATCAAGCTTTCTGTTATGGAAAATTTGTAATTTATCTGAACCAGAGCACAGAAGTTAACAAACTTGATGTTGGAATAAGTTCTGATTCTTAATTTAGAGAGGAGCTTCTCATTTTGGTAGCCAACAATAAAAATAGATAAGCATTGAGCATCATTAGTATCATTTGCAATTAAAGGTATAGGGTTTAGTTTGCAGCCAACATTTTAGTCTGCTGAACAACATTTTTGGCATAGCCCTGCTGAAAAGGACCTGGGTATGCTGGTGGACAGCAGCTGCACATGAGCCAGCACTGTGCCCTCACAGCCCATACAGCCAACTGTATCCTGGGTTGCATCAAGAGCAGTGTGGCCAGCAGGTCGAGAGGTGATCCTACCCCTCTGCTCTGTGCTGTGAGACCTCACCTGGAGTACTGCGTCGAGATGTGGAGTCCTCAGTACAGGAGAGACATGGACCTGTTGGAGCGTGTCCAGAGAAGGGCCAGAAAAATGACCCAAGGGATGGAACTGTCCTCTCCAACAAGGACAGGCTGAGAGAGCTTGGGCTGTGCAGCTTGGAGAAGAGAAGGCTGCAAGGTGACCTGAGAGCGGCCTTTCAGTATCTAAACGGGGAGGGGGGGGGAAGCTATAAGAAAAAAGGTGACTGACTTTTTAGTAGAGTCTGCTATGATAGGACAGAGGAAATGGTTTCAAACTAAAAGAGGGGAGATTTAGATTGGATATAAGAATTTATTTTTTTTACATTAAAGGTAGTGAAGCACTGGCACAGGTTGCCCAGAGATGTGGTGGATGTCCCATCCTTGGAGACACCCAAGGTCGGGCTGGATGGGGCTCTGAGCACCCAAAGGAGCTGTGGTGTCCCTGTTCATTGCAGGAGAGTTGGACCAGATGGCCTTCAGAGATCCCTTCCAATTCAAATGATTCTATGATTCTATGACTCTATGAACTCAACTCTTAAGGCCACAAACAGGCAGAATTTGCACAAATAAAGCACTGGTTTACTCTATCTATGCTATTGCAAAACCATCATTTTCATGCAATACAATAAAAGACTTTCTCCGAAAAGATCACACTCCGCATTAGTAGGGAATATAGAAACTGAGAGTGTAGATAGGGTGAAATGAACTATTCAATGAAAGGAGCAGGAATCAGGATTAGACCCAAGATCTTTTGAGCTTTATCTCTGTGAAACTGCACAAGAAAGAGGAAATCTTGTTTCCTGCAATTCAGTGGCAAGGTAACAACCTCCTCCCAGAGATTATGTGTTAATGAACTTATAGAATCATAGAATCATAGAATGGCCTGGGTTGAAAAGGATCTCAAAGATCATCTAGTTTCAACCCCCCTGCCACGGGCAGGGTCACCAACCACCAGACCAGGCTACCCAGCTCATTCCTGACAAATACTCTTATCCTCCTTTCCAGAAACACTTGGTTCTTGAAGCACAAGAATGATCAATGAAAAAGTGCACCCAATTCTATTTTGTAATTCGTTAAGATGTTGGTTTGGGGCTATAGAATCTCTTTTTTGTCCCAGTTCTGCTGAAGACAGCTGCAGCTCAGCTCTACCTGGCAGTGTTTTGAGAATTCTCAGCTATTCATATTTTTATATCTTGAAGAAGCAAGCTGGATGGGAAAACTGATTCCAGCGAGTTTGAGTAGGAATCTAGACCAACAGACCGGATCCAAGCTTAGACCATCACATCCTCATTTGAAGTAAACCATTTTATTTTACTGGATCAACCCAGACCCAGTGAGTTCTTCCCCAGATCCATTACAAGGGCTTGGAACTCAGTATTCTCTAAGGACTCTCCCAACTTAAGCCATTCTTTGATTCCATGATTCTACAAGCATTCTGGAGAAACCTTTCTTCCTAAATCTGTGCTTTGCAATGCTCTTTTACAGAGATGTCATTAAATGTATCCTGACATGGAATGGTTTGTGCTTCCCAATGGTGCCGAGAACTGTAAGTGGCTCTTGTTTCCCTTCTGCTCATGTTTCTGATGAATGTACTATTGCGATTCATGTGACTCAGGTTTATTCAGCACTCTGTCAGAATTGTTTATTGGTTTTATTCTCTTCCAGACCTTTTATAGGAGATCACATATTGTTGCTCTTTCACCACGTACACCTCTCATATCAACAAACTCCTGAGTAACACAGTTCTCCTTCCTCTACGTGACAGCCTATCTTACAAAAATCTGCATGTCTTGCTCTGGTTTTGAAGCTAGCTGGCTTTATCCTCAGAGATGGAGGAGACCCAGACAAGCTGACATATTTTTGTAGCATGCCTTGCACTCAGATTCAATATTTTTCCTGCTATTTCTCAATTTTGGAACTGAGACAAAAAAGTGATTTATAAAGAAGAAGCTCTTAAGACGTTGCTTTCAGATTTTCCTGTTGGTAAAGAAGCACTGTGTTTGGAATAAATGCTTCTGAGCAATGTCAAGAGTGGAAGGGTGGCTCAGAGGTTTGGCTGCATGTCTCTGCTGACCTTTACCATAATGCTGCTCGCTGCCATCACTGTGCATATTGCACAGTGTGCTTACCTCTCTCCTCCACCACCCTTGTCCAAGCTGAGTTCAGCTCTTGCATCTGAATGCGTTAAGGACGTGCACAAGCCAAGTGTCTGAGCTGAGCTGACAAGCCATAACTGCTTAACCACCCTCTTAATGATATTTGGGGTTTTCTTTTACTTTTTGACCCCCCATGCTGATAGCATTTATACACATATTTAGCTTTATGTATTCAAGTTTGATATCAATTAGCCTGCTCTGATAAATTAAGATTAGGTTGTGTGTAAATGTTTGCAAGAAGGAAGCTTTGATCCTGCTTATATCTTTCATATCACTAAGGGAAAAAAATATCTGTGGTCTGTAAATCTAACCTCTATGAAAAGCTCATCTTGTCACATCATTCTGCTATTGGCCAACTGTGTTATTGCTCCTGTGGGACACAAATGCTGCTGGAGGACAATGTGTGAGGGCTTGAGCCAGCCAGTCCTAAGTAAAGTTCCAGACACAGCCTCTAAATCTGGATCAAAACCATGCAGAGTGAGGGAGAAGTGTCCAGAATTCAGACATTTGCCACATTCAAATAATAATCCTTTGCCCATATTCATGCCAGAATTTTACCACTGGCAATTGGCTTTCGGCTTTTTGGGAAAAAATATATATATACAAGACAGCAATTTCTCTTCTAGAGTAAAGTTAGCAAGGCATTAAACTTGAAAGAATGGTTGAATAGAGGCTGAATTTCCACTGAGCTATGACACTGAAGTGTTGGGTGCTGTTCCCAGAAATGTCTGATATTTGTAACCCACGAGGCACCATCCACCAGAAACTGGCGGAGCAGTCATAAGGTTTCTAAAGAGATGGGCTGGAGAGCCCCATTCAGCATAACATTGTGGAGCAAAGAGAGAGAAGAGACTCTCTGCGTTAATCCCCAGTTCGACATTTTGATGAATGGGTAGTCAGATGTTTGACTCCTTTCCATATACAAAGGAAGAAATCTTTGCCCTCTCCAAAGAATAATTCAGTGAATTGCGTTGAATATTACATGCTGTATCCATTCAACTTCATTGTAACAACATGGCAGAAGTTGATCTCCAGTTAATTTTTAAATTCATGCTACCTTGAAATGCAAATACATTTGCTTTCATCTCACCACTTGATTAACTCCTGCTTGTTCAAAGGCAGACCATAGCTATTTTCACTGCTATAAATTTTGATTTTGCTGGAGGGCATAATTGGAATTTGGCTCCTGATGCAGCTTGAAGGAGCCCAGCATGATTTATTGTCATGTAAGATTCTGGAGAATGTGCCATTTCTAGCTCTACATCATCCAGTCCTCAAAACTTCTGTCCATTCAGTGTTCATCATCCTCTTGCTAAAACTTCTGGTCTTTAGAGACCCAGAAAGCAAACTGAATTATAAACTGTGAGGATGCTCTTCAACCTTGCATATTATCACTCAATAGCAGACATCATAGATGCTTTACTTCTAATAAACATCACATGCGCTGAAATGGCTTTGGAGATATCTCTGCTTTGCCAGTAAGTAAGAGATATTCAGCTGCATCATCAAGGCTGTAACTTTTACTAATATTTGAGCCTGAATTTCTCAAGATATGCTTCCTATCTACATCATACTGATGGGATTTGCCAGATTAAATATAGATCTATGTAATGCAGATGTTTACATCTGAGCTCCTCTTATAGCTAACAGAGAGAAAGACTGGTTGTAGACACACAGAAGAAATTCTTTTTGGAAGAGCCTGGTTCAACAACTGATATTAATTCTATACAACCCTACAAAGATACAGGTTGGGATGGTGCTGAAGAGGACCAATATGTCCCCACACAATCTCCTAGGGTGGATCAAGCATTTCCTTAGCAAGTGTTTGTCTGGGCTACTTCCAGTCAAAGGGAAAGACCAGGTATGCTGTTGACTTCAGTAGAAAAGAAACACACAGGTGGCTGAATCCAATGCTAACTGATGAAACAAACTAATTGTCCATAATTGGACAATATTTGGTTGGTTATGTCTCATTAATTGGTTACCTTCACTACCTCAGGATATTAGGAAGAGAAAACAAAACAGTCTCTACAAAAATGAAGCCTTCATAGACATTTAAAAGTGCTTTCGAAAAATGTGAGCCTTAGGTGGAGGAGTTTATATATATATATATATAAAAATATCTGCAAGTGACAACTTGACCTCACTGAATACAGAATTTGATTCAGAGGTGACACAAAGATTACTGCAAAGCTGAAATCAAATGGGAAGAGGGAAATGACCATCGCTCTTCTCTCCCATCTGCTGTTTTTATCCTTCCATCAGGGCTTGATGGATGAAGTGCATCTTAAATTTTCAGCACTCCACTTTGATTGCAATACTAGATGCTGGAGGATTAAAAGTGCTGCTATTGTCATATCGCTGCCTTTAGTGGGCGTTTAAAGGGACTTGGGTTGGCTGAATTGTCTGCTTTCAGACAGCATTGCTGAGTTCTGGTAAAAAGTGAAGATGGGGAAAAGGCAAACCAAGACAAAACAAAGAAAAACCACATTTCCACAATAAGCGAGTGGCACTTCTTAGAAATTGTTGGGCTTGTTTGCTCTGTGCCAGTGCTGTAAATGCTTTATTCTGCTTTCAGAGTTCCCAGGTCAAAACGCAAACCCTTTTTTACACAACTTTTCAATAACACAGGTACACAGAAACATGAAGTTCAGTCCAAAACCTTCAAGTTTCATCACTTACTTGGAAAAGTGCATATGAAAGTAGGAAAGTAAATATTATGGAAAGGAAAAAGAGGACAACTGCTACATAAATAATTGAATTACTTAAGTGTCTAAGGCAGGATTTCAGATGACTGTTTGTTAATCATTAGATTATTATGTGATTTCTGTATATCATTAACAGTCTCCCTTTGTAATCTGCATGTTTTTCTAATATATAATTCCTTTGATGCTAATCCATTTTGTTACACATGGCAGTGTTTCTAATTACCAGTGTCAGTGCATCATTACTCTTGCTGGTATTGCACTCATTAATGACATACGTAGTTTTTTCCTTTTTGATGTCTTTCCCAGCTCAACACACGATGAAACAGACAATGCTTGTAATGAGAAGTATAATTTGGGGAATCAAACTCATTTTCCCAATAATATTTCCAATACTTTCCCATTTTCTTTTGATTCCCCAGCACATGTTTGTAATCTCTCTTGATGTCAGAACGCCATCTACATGTTCTGAAAACTCTGAGACCCAGTTTTCCAATAGAGATGATGCAATGGTTTACACTGGATCGTTTTAAGGCTCAGTGCTTTTGATGTGTTCAACCAGATGTACTTACGCTTTATCTGGACGTATGTGGGCCTCAGATCTTCCAGTCTCTCAAGTAATGCTATAGAAGTAAATGAAATATTTCAAGTGTCAAATGGCACATCTTAAGACTGGAATCCCAGGCTTAGAACGTAATAAATCTGAAATCATTTAGTGCAGTCTTGAAGACAAATCTGCTAAGAGTCAAAAGTGGGAACAAACATTTCTAAACAGACAACAGGCCAAATACAGGAAAGAGATTATAGGGAACAATGACTAAGTTTTATTATATTGTTTATAAGAAAAAGAAACATACTAAATATGATTATTTTTTAAGTGGACAAATCCTTTAAGAGAGAAGAAAAAAACAAAATTTGGAAGTGTTCAGTCTTTGAAATGTGGATCAAAGTTTTTGCAACACAGAGACATCAGTCAGCTCAGGTCTGTTTCTGCTTCTTGAAGGCATCTGTTTTGTATTTCACCGGGACTACTGCAAATTGCTTTCAGCTATAAATTCACAGCGACATTTCTTTTCAGAAAATGAAACACATAAGTGGCAGCTTATGAGCTAATGAACAGTTCTCAGGCCCAGCTAAGGCTCTGTGTACTGCTCTGAATGGTAACTGTCTTTGTGTAGAGCTGGTGGAGCTATGGTTTGTGAAGGTTAAGCTCTTCAGACATATTTCTGTTGCAGTCACCAAAAAAGAGACTGAACAGATAGGTCAGATCAACTTGAAGTGTAATATTCAAGCCATTTTCTATTAAAGCATTTAAATAAAACAATTAGATTGAGCAATGCAATGTGGCATATTTGGATTAAAAACAAATGGAAATCAAGGCTCGGTTTACAAGCCCTTCATGAGATGGAAGAGTAGGAACTCTTCAATATTCCCTCTACAGAAACAGATCATTCTTGAAATAAAGATCAAGTATTCAATTCTCTCTGAGTGTCCTCTGAAGGAGGCGGCCCCACTCCAAAGGTTTAGGGTTGTTGTCCGTGGTAAGAGGCATTCAGCACTGATGAGTTGGACAGAGAACCCAGGCAGTATCATGACCTCTTTCCCATTGGATAAGAGACCCATGTGCTGTTCATGGTGAGTGCTGGGTTGATGGTTGGACGAGATGGTCTCAGTAGTCTTTTCTAACATTAATGATTCTGTGACTCAAGATACCTCAGGACCATATGTAACTCAAATGTATATGACAGCTTGTTCAAAAATGTTCTATGCAGTAATGATGTGTGTCCCACTGAAAATTGCCTTTTGCAGTTGAAGTTCAGGCTGATAATCCACAGAAAATGGATTTTTCTTTCTCAAATGGAAAGGTCTGGAAATATCTACCTGTCCTGCCTGGACTCCATAACAATTTGCCAGATATTTTCATGCCATAGCAACATGAACAGCTTGAGAAATCCTAAATAAATATTGTGTGTACGCAAGAACTTTTCAAAAGTTTTCTGCACACAGTGTCCTATTGTCTGGTTTTAATTTATAGTTCCCCTCATGCTCCTTTAGCTTCCTTAGCAGGTTCTCAGATTTCCCTTCCGACTTGGCAGTGATGCCCTGGAAACTCCTGGCAGGAGTTTCACCACCCTCTGTTTAGATATGCAACTGAAACCTCCCAGTGGCCTTTTTTAGGCTATGCCGTCAATTAACCTTACTGAGAAGAGCAACCTCTCCAGCATGTGTAACCTTTCATTCTCAGGGTGGTGGGTAACTGTTATTTGTATGTATTGGTTAATCTTTATAGTGTTTATTTCTCTGATGTTAATTCCATATTGTTGTTTATTTTGACTGGGCTAGTTTAAAGCTGCCAGTTTTCAGAAATTGGAGCTCTACAAACAGTACCAGCAATGCAAACAATACCGGGATACGAGCAAGTGACTGTGAGTCACATCTTCTACATTCAATTTCCACCTACACATTTACACTCAATTAACTCCTCCAAGGCTTGTTTTCAATGCTTAACAAGAGCCCAGCGATTACATAGGAGTGCAGCATTTTGGGCCACCTTAGGTGACAGAGGCTTAGATGTTCATATAGTGGTAATTAATTCAAACACTGTAAATCATGAATAATGAGGATGAATTGACTGTTATTTCCATTATTACCTAGTGATGATATTACCTCTGCCCTCCTGGCCATTCAGTTCCTGTGAACTGTGATTCAAGACAGAGTTTGTGCCATAATTGAACAACACAAATCTCACTAACTGCAGCAAGCAAGAGTCACCTGTATGGGGAGTGAGGACACAGCCAAAGGGAAGCAATGCCAAGAGGAAGTTTGTTTATTTTCCCTTTAAATTGCCATTGATAACTAGGTAGAGAAAAAAACAGCGACAACAGAAGAGTAAAACCACTGTCCTGAACCCCATATCCGTGTGTTCCCCAGGCCAATGAAATTGTCCTTGTGCTACGTGAGACCTCACAAGTGGAGACTGAGACCTCAAAATACCCCAGGAAAAGAGTGTCTGCTACTTTGTATGACTTCTGCCCACACCTCGGTTGATTTCTCATGCCCCATTGGCTATTTTCCAAGCCTCTCCAATTGGGACATTCCTCCCACAGTGAGAAAAATGTGATGTTTGGCTCGCTAAATCAACTATCTTTTCTGTAGCTGATAATCAGGGAGCTGCTTATCTTTTAATAGCCCCAGTCAGGAGCAGGGAGCCAAAGAGTCTGTGTGAGTAATGTTGCTGAATCAGCCAAAAACCTTCCCCTGGGCTGCTCTACAGCCTCTCTATGTCCTCCCAACCTATCTTCTCTCTCCAGGACACAAAGTGAGCAAAGAGCTAAGGTCTGCTTCCACGGAGTACCTGAGTTTCAGTTCTGTCCCATGCTCCCCTTGAGTTTGCTGTAGGTTGACCATAATATTTGCAGAAGCAACAAAAAGCCTGGCAAGACCCAGCCCACTCTTCATCATTGGAAAGGAATGGCCCGCACCCAATGTAGTCCTTGCTCAGATGGTACACCCACCAATTTATGTGAATTGATAGTAAAACTTGTTCCATTATTGCTTACTCCTTTATCCACACGCACCAAATGTATTTCCCCTCCACAGAGTTGCTATCATGCAAAAGCTTTGGCTTTTTGCAGGACCCTATAAGGAAATCAGGATTTCAAGTAAAATGTAGATGTGGCACTGAGGGACATGGAAAGTGGATATGGTGGAGATGGACTGATGGTTGGACTAGATGATCTAAGTGGTCTTTTCCAACCTTAATGATTTTCTGACTCTATGAAATGAAGCTGCTTGTGTTGACTAACCATATACAGCAAAGATATCCCAGTTGCCTGTTGGACCAACTATTTTGGTCTTGTGACATTAGCTATGATCCTTGGATCATTCCCTAGACTAGATACGATGAACAATGCTGGCACACTCATTCTGTAGTAGATTTTTTCAAGTTAGATAAAAACAGCACTAAACACCAATAACCGTCTGGCTATTGAACCATCACTGCTAGACCAAGTAGACTGGCTGGTTTCCACTTTCGTTAGACATTTCCTTAATTTAGTAGAAGAGAGTGCTATTGGACAATTGCATTACCTCCTGGCTCTTCAGCCACTGAGTTCACTTTGAGGCTGTCTGCTGGTAGGGCATGAGCCAACCATGTCTGGGGGCCTTGTGCCTTTGGAAGGTCCATGATAGAGGTTGTGAGCTCAGGCAAAAGAAGCCAGGCAGATCAGAGCCAGGGCTGGCTTGTGGCTGACCAGCTGAGCACTCAGGCAGAGTAAACATCCATCTGTCTGCACCCGTCCATGAAGATGTACCCTTGGGGAGGTCAAAGAGAAAGACAGAGCTGCTGGGGTAGGGGGGAGTTCCAGTGCCTTTCCCCAGAAGCATTTTCCCTGGAATAGGAATTGTCTTAAGCAGCCCTCCTCAGGGGGCTGAGGCACATGATTTGTGACGCATGTTACAGCATGAAAGGAAAACAGTAGTACTGAGTAGCCCTGGCCCACAGAAAGCATGATTTATTCCGTACTGCCGTATCCAAGTGCATCCTAGAGAGGCAAAAAGTCTACTGCTGAGCCCCCTGGGGCTTTTTTCACCACACAGAATCATCCTTCTCTCCTTCCCTTCACTGCAATGAGGAGCTGGGCTAAAATTAGCCACTGTGGCTAAACCATAGGAAGGTGGTCTCTCACACTGAATGAGTCCAGCCCCATTCTGGAAACCATGCATGAGTTTTTGCAGCTGAACAGAAGGAGGAAGGCAGTGTCCCTTTACGATGACAATACAGGGAAGCCCCATACAGTTGAGCCTTGATGGAGGAGTCAACCAGTCTTCTTGTTAAACTGGAAACCTCAAGTTAAGCTCCAGTCCCTGGGGCCACAGAGAATGGCATTTGCAAATTCATCAAAGACATAATGTAATACTTGGGGACATGGTTATTGGGCGTGGTGAGGGTGGGTTGGGGTTGGACTTGGCGATTTTAGAGGTCTTTTTCAACCATAGTGATTCTCTGATTCTCTGATTCTAGGTCCTCTGCATCTATGGAAGGAGCCAGGTTGTACTTTTTTTCGACCAATTTCTGATTGAGTTGCACTGGAAGAACTCCTGTTGTGTTTTTATGCACACTGAGCACAAGGCAGCCCTGACATTTGACTTGTTCATTTGTAATGTGGGCAAGGGTTCCTCTGAGGAATGCAAAGAAAACTGTTCTTCTTCCTCCACCTAGATCTAAAGACTATATATAGATTTTTAAGTGAATTTTATACAGGTTCAGGTGAAAAATCTTGCTTTCCAGGTGTATGAGATATCAGCTTTTGCTCTGAAGTCTTCTTCATGTGCTATGGATAATGCATTCTACATGCTGATTGATGGAAGAAATACTTTTAGCTATGCTCGGTGATTCAAATCCTTACATAATGGAAATCCACAGACTCAGGAAAATGAAGTTTCTCCCATGAAAATTTGACCTTTTACTTTTTCAACAGCACTTTTTTTTTTTTTTTAATGCCTATACTATGAACAGTCAAGACTAGACATCATTTCCCTTTGGTCTGCATCCTGTTTTTGAGAACAATAGCTTCATTTTTGACACGGTGCCAGCCCGTAATTCATGCTTTTCTGCATCCCTTAGAGCACAGACTTGGCTGATATTACAATATTTTGTTTCACTGAAATGACAGTTACAATTACAACAATTTTTTTTTTTTTTCTAATCAATATTATTCCTAAAAATGTAAACGTTTAGGAATAATAAACAAGGAAGAGAGACCTTGTCTCTTGATGAAAGATGGGTCATAAATTCCTTTGACCTAATCTCCAGTCTACTCAAATATAGTACAGTTCAAAAGTTCAGCTTGGGCTCATGCTTCATTGGGTTTATGTCCTGTTTGGGACAGACAGCTTGAAACAAACAAGAAGAGTCCATCGAAGAGCAGAGGGGAGGAAAGCTGTGGTCAGGATGGAGTAAACAGAACAGCTAGGGATGGAAAGCAAGCAATGCATTAAAAAAAAGAATACTGTGTACAGAGCCCCATTCTTGAAGGAGGCACCAGTTTTGACCTTGATTGTCCTCTGAGCACAGTCCAAAGTTGCTGAAATCAGCACTGTTTACATCCACTTTTCTTGCACTGAATCTGATGAGCATCACCTGATGTCACCAACAGTCTCATATGTGTTGGTAGTATCACTTCTAGGGCAAAAAAGAAAACGTCCACAGGAGCAGTGCCTTTTCTGGTATTAATGAAACCATGCCACCTAAGGGTTGCTTCAAAGCAGGAGTATGGATATTCCAGTTGAATTGTCCTTATAGAAATAAACACATTTTTCATTCACAAAGCAAGCAGGATTTGAGCACTCAGATTGACTTGATAGTTAGAGACATCTCAGAAGGCCTGAATAATTCACATTCCAATATTTCTAGGTCCGAACTGATGGAAAAACATCTGCTCCGTTCCCTTCGCACACAGCCTCTTTCAGGAGGGAGCCTTTGCTGAGGCTTTGGGGTTCAGGATCAATCCCGACGTACATTTACATCTACGCCACCACTAAGACTGTAAAAAATCCACCCAACTTTTGACTTATATTTTCTGTGTGTTTTTTTTCCCCCTCCTTCCCTACTGATTCAGAATGTTTAAAACATCCCTTTCTGTTTATGTGCTTTAATTCTCCTCCTTCCACAGCGAGCCCATTCTCATAACCTTTCTGCAAAGGTCCCATTTTTCACACCTATCCCAGTGGTTCCTGCATCCCCTCTGAACTTTCTCACAGCGTCTGGCTGGAAAACTTCACCACATTTTGTAACTTCATTCCTGAGAGAAAGGAGCAGTGATCTTGAGGAGTGCATTCGGGATAGCAAAGAGAGCAGAAGGGGGATAGGAGCAGCTGCCATGAGTTGGGTCTCGTGGCCACATAAATTATTCCTAGTCAGGATGTAATTGATACTGGATGTCGTCTCAACCTGTCCCAGTTGTCAAGCAAAACATGAAAATGTTTTCCGTGACTTCACAAGCAGGGAGAGGAGTAGATAGTTAATGGGGTCTGGCTGGTGATCAGAATGTAACTTGATCTCTTTCAGTTATGTCTGAGTTGTCTTTGAAAATTTCACTGGCTCAACCAGCAAAATGATTGCCATGCTGTCACAACTCAGATACTATCATGTTGTGTCTTTGATTCCAATTTGTGGAGAGGTCTAAAGCACTGCAGTGGAAAAGAAAGGGTCTTTGGAGTGTTTTTATCCAAAATTTATCATCCTTAGTTATATGTTTAGACTTTTCTTAATGGTTTTTTTTGGGGAGGGGGAGGTTGGGAGGAAGTGGAAGGAAAGTAAGGGAAATAAACTCTTTTTATTTGATCCAAATAAAGGAAGATATTTCTTTGAGATATGGCTTTATTCCCTTAACAACTCTTGCACAAGACCTACATCTCAACAGGCAAGTTGTGAAATAAGAAGGGGAAAGAAAAAGACAATAAACATTTGGGCCTTGAGGTCGTAGAATCATAGAATCATTTGAATTGGAAGGGACCTTTAAAAGCCATCTGGTTGAAATCCCCTGCAATGAACAGGAACACTTACAACTCGATCAGGTGCTCAGAGCCCCATCCAGCCTGATCTTGAATGTCTTCATGGATGAGGTATCCAATACTTCTTTGGGCAAGCTGATGCATTGCTCCACAGACCACAGTAAGCAGTTTGTTTCACTGTAGAGCACTCAGGTATCCAGCTAGGAGACACCTGAGAATATCTTGTGTGGGTGAGCCCAGAGGTCTACTGAGGAGCAGTAGGAAGTGCATGATGCAAACCAAATGAAGTGACACTTTCTGTAGCACTCAAACACATGATGTCATTGCACTCTATTGTATCTACTACAAAGTCTCCCCGTCAGCAGCCTAAGGAAGCAGGAGGCTGGAAAAGCAATTAGACCATGGGAAAAGAAGAAAAACACATAACATGACATTGAATATGCACAGACAGAAAATTTTTGCAAACCCTTCCTGGCTGAAAACCAGTCTTGATTTCTGGTTTTGAGAGTGAAGTGACATTAAACTTCGGAGACCAGATCTAACATAACAACCAGGTAAAGCAAAGGACTTGGAGTGTCTGTTCTTCAAACTAATTCTGACTTCTTATGCAACAGACTTGGACTTTTCTATCCAACTGGGCTTGACTGGATGCCCAGAAACATATTTGGTGGCCTTTGAGATACCCTGGAGCATGCTACCTGGCCTCCAGCTGATGGCTAGCTGGAATAGCAAGGTTTCCTCTGGATGCTATTTTGCACCTGAAAATTCTGTATTTTTGTAGTCCAAACATCAGGAACATCCTAAATGGCACCAGTTTCTTGCCAAAAACTAAAACTGTTGCCTGTATGCTTATGTAAATGACTTGAGCCTTTAGCTCAGGCTTAAGATACTTCAATGTGGGTGTCTAGATGTAAGCATCACAATGTGATCTGATGGAGATATATTTAATACAGTTTATGGATGAAGAAAGGTTCAGCTAACTGGGTAGCTGGACTGTGGTTTTCCCAGAAGACCCACTTCTGACATCAACATCAACAACTTTTACCAATTCTGAGGACACTTGTACTGCCAAATCCCTTTTACAGCTGCAGTGCAGGAAGTAGATACCACTAAGAGGCTGCCCTCAGAATTTTCTCTACCCATTCATAAAAAGATGACCCGTTCTCCTTTTTTTTTTTCAGAGACTCATAGGATAATTCAGGTTAGAAGGGTCTCTGGAGGGCTCCAATCCATCTCCCAGATCAGAACAGGATCAACTCCAATGTTAGTTGTTGACTAACATCTGTCTTCTTTCTAACTGCCCTTCCAGTATTCCCAAAAGATTTTCCCCCACGGTCTCTTCTTAGGGCTGAAAAAATCTTGTTCTTCCCATCTCTTCCTCAGATACCATATGCTCCAGCCCCAACTTGGTGACCCCACTGGACATGCTCTAGTTCATCCATATCTCTACTGTGCTGGGAGGCCCACAGCTGGACGCAGTATCCAGATGTGGTGTTAGAGGTGCCAAGTAGAGGGGAAAAACAGCATGCATCGATTTCTCAACTCAGATTTTGTGAATGTAGCTGAATATTCAGCTAGATTTCATTCTCACTACGGCATGATGTTGATTCATGAACAACTTGTTGTCCACCAGTACCCTCGGGTCCTCTTCAGCAAAGTTACTTTGGCAAAGCTACAGTCCAGTAGTCCCCAGACTAGACAAGCTCGTTCTGTCCAAAGTGCAGATCTTCACTCTTTGTTGAACTTCATGAAGTTCCTGCAGGATCATTCCTTTACTGCGGGATATCCTTCTGAATAGCAGCTCTCTCCCAGCATGCCAACCACTGCTTCACCTGGTGTCATCTGCAGACATGGTGAAGGCTCTGTCCCACCACGCAGATCACAAATGAAGGGCTTAAATAATGTCACTCACCCAGTACCAACCCCACAGTAACAAAATACAACTTAAATAGAGAAATTTAGCTAAAGCAGTATGCAGCTTGCCTTGTCTTTCATTCTGCCCTTACTCCTCCACTCTCTACTTCTTATTCATGATTTCATCCTAACCATTCTATCCTTGTTCCTCTTCCAAATTCCTGATTTAGCTGTGCTTATTCTCCTTCTGTTCTCCTCACCCCGTGCATCCTCTTCAGTCATCCGTTGCAAACCTTCTTCTCCTTGGTGGCTTTCCTGCATGAAAATGGATTTCCCTTCTTCTCTCCTCTTGTTGCCAGGTCCCCGAAGTCTCCTCGACACCCTATTTTATGGAGAAGTCAGAAACAGTAGAGATTAATCTCTTCTGTTTTCACCTTCCAGAATGTTTCTTTATAAAAGTATATTTCTTGATGTCACCTTTGCTGTTTGCTATTGCAAAACTCATTCGCTCTCCTGGGTATGGTCGTGATATCAAAGGAACACTGGATATAACTTCTGAACCTGGAAAGTGCATGTCTTTGATGTAATGAATGCTATAACTGAACAGGAGGAGAACATCTGTGGAACTAACCTGGCCCTGCATCACAACAAAACTGCTGTGATCAGTATTGTGGGAGAAAAGTGATTCTCCCTCTCCAAGTTGCAGGACTGTCCCCTTATATTTACCGATATTTTGTTTAGTACCACGTTGCATTCGTCATGAAATGCACATGAAAGAAGTTGTGTAATTTGATAGCCTTCCTAGAAAGCTTTTATCTGCTTATTCAGTTTCTTTTCCTTCTGTTTCAGTTTCACTTAATTGGTGAGTTGGGGAGCAGTGGGTAAGTACTACTTACTTTCAGCTCTCTAGGATGCTTTTCATTTTGGAGAGCATTACATCAACACTTTTTTAGTTTCCCTGTCCCATTGTTCCCTCCTCAATGTCTCTCAGCTCCTCTCATCCCTATATCCTCCTGTTTCTTGGCCAACTCTGCTTGGCCCCTCACCAAGCCATGACCTATGAGACTAAAATCTGCTCCAGCTGGATAGTTGTGACACTGCCAGAAAGCTGCAGACCCTCAAGTTCATTTTTCTTCATTCCTTGTGGTTAATCCTCATCTTTCACCCAAGTTAAGCTAGGTGAATAATTGCTCTGTGAATGATGGGGTATTTAACTTGGCCCTTCTGAGAGCAGACCGTAGGGCAGAGGAGCCACTAGTCAGTAGCTTTGCTGTATTTCAGTTCTTCAAATACTCATAACACTGACATGGTGGGCAACTATCATTAGCAAGGAGAATCTCAAGTGAATGAAGATGTATGAACCTGCGCAGCTTCAGTTTCGCTTGGAAATGTGTAAGACATACTTCAGAGGTCTGATTTTGAGAGGAGATTGCAGAAACACATAATGGTTGGGTTGGAATCATAGAATAGCTTAGGTTGGAGGGGAGCTTAAAGACTATCTGGTTCCAACTGCCCCTGCCACGGATGGAGTTGCTACTCACCAGCTCAGGCTGCCCACGGTTCAAACCAGCCTGGCCTTGAGCACCTCCAGGGATGAGGCACCCACAGCTTCACTGAGCAGCCTGTGCCAGGGCTTCACCACTCTCTGAGTAAAAAAATTCTTCCAAACATCCAACCTAAACCTTCTTTTTCCGTTTAAAACCATTCCTCTTTTTCCTAACACTATGTGACCATGAGAGGGACCCAGATTTTTGGAAAATTGGGCTTCTTACAGGATGGGCCAGGTGCAAGATGAAAATGCTGAAATGTCTGAAATAACCACTGGTTACTTTTGAAAATCTTGATCAAACTGCTTCACACAGACAAGTATGAAACAGAAATCTGCAGCCACTGGTACTGCAAGCTATTTGTATCAAAGAAGATCATTCAGTAAAGTCTGTTAATTTAGATTATGAACTTCTTCTCTGAAAGAGTGATCAAGCACTGCCACAGACTGCTAAGGGAGGTGGTGGAGTCACTGTCTCTGAAGGGGTTCAAGAACTGTGGAGATGTGGCACTGAGGGAGATGGATTAGTGGACAATATTGGTGGTATGTGGATGGTTGGACTGGATGATCTTAGAGGTCTCTTCCAACCTTTATGGTTCTATGATTCTATGATTCTGTGATTCTAATCTTTAAGTGATGTATTTCTGATATTGGCCTGTGCCTTTGCATGTGTTCACAATCAAAATTGGCAATTATTTATAGAAAATAATAGATATGACCAGAGGATACTTTACACAGAATCATAGAATCATAGAATGGCCTGGGTTGAAAAGGCCCACAATGCTCATCCAGTTCCAACCCCCTGCTATGTGCAGGGTCGCCAGCCACCAGACCAGGCTGCCCAGAGCCACATCCAGCCTGGCCTTGAATGCCTATGGGGCATCCACAGCCTCCTTGGGCAACCTGTTCCAGTGCGTCACCACCCTCTGGGTGAAAAACTTCCTCCTAATATCTAACCTCAACCTCCCCTGTCTCAGTTTAAAACCATTCCCCCCTTGTCCTATCTCTATCCACCCTCGTAAACAGCCGTTCCCCCTCTTGTTTATACTCTCCCTTCAAGTACTAGAAGTCCACAATGAGGTCCAAGCAAGGTAAGACATGTTTTTCTCTTATAAAGAGATATGAAGGATTCAAGTTGTGGACTTGATTTATTTCTTCCCAGGCAAGTAAAAGGGTACTGAATGGCTAGGAAAATAAATAGGAGCATAAGATAAAATGCTCTGTGCTCCTGAAATATTAGGAGGTACTTACTGGTTTTAACACTAATCCACAGTGCCTTGTCCTGGACTGACTGGGGTTCTACTAGAGAGCTCTGCAATCAAAGGCTCTGTACTCTGCTCAGGTGTTATTTTCTTTCAGCTCTGCAGGAAAAGCTCATGCCTTTGGAAACTGGGACTTGACTTTCCGTGGATGACCAAATAAGTCACAACTTGCTGAACTTTCGGTGTCCCACTCTGAGAGTTCTCCAGTGCTCCCAGTACTCACATCTGTCTGACCCCACTGCAGAGAATCGTTTTTGGGAACAAATCACAGGGACCACTTAGAGTCTCATGTGTAGCAATTGTGTGATAGGAAATATGTGAAGGAGATCTGTTGTCCTGCCTCAAGCAAACTCAGAGAAGAAGTTGTGTGCTGCTTGCAACAGCAAAAAAAGTTGCATTTTCTTCATAAATCCCACATTATGTACTACACATCCCAGAATCCCAGAAAGACATTTCTTGTGTTAGCACAAACTCCCTTTGCATAAACAGATGTTGTTGCAGGGACATTATGGAAGAGGAATCTATAAGAGGAAATCTGTAAGAGGAATCTATTCTTTAACAAGAGAGTGGTGAGGTGCTGGAACAGCTGCCCAGAGAGGCTGTGGATGCCCCGTCCATCCCTGGAGGTGTTCAAGGTCAGGTTGGATGGGGCCCTGGGCAGCCTGGTCTAGAATTAATGTGGAGGTTGTTGGCCCTGCCTGCAGCAGCAGCGTTGGAACTTCAAGATCCGTGAGGTCCCTTCCAACCCAAGCCATTCTATGATTCTGTAAGGATGTAAACTGAGATTACAAAATCAAAGCTTACCTGTATCTTTCCAACTTACTGAGACAACATGGGTAAGTGGTGGAAAGATGTGTAATGTGAGAGTAATAGCTAGATTTGGTGCAGGGCAGATACTTTGATGTTTGAGCTTCAAGATTTGGGGCTAACATATCTGTACCCCTATTTTGAGGAATTAGAGCATTGAATTCTTCAATTTCTCCCTGTTTTCCCTCTTCTAACTCCTTTATTCATACTTCCTTTCCCTCACACTCCTCATCCCATTTAAAACAACCAAATTGGCAAGAGCAGGCTCATGTCACTTCTCACTTGCTTATGTTGCTAACAGAGAAATCCAAATGAGCCATGCTGCATGTTACTCCTGGGGCCTATTCCTCGAGAAAGCTTTTCTGCTCCCATGGAAGTCAATGGAAGCCTAATTGGTCCCAGATGTTTAGTAATAACAAGCACTTCCTTTTTGTACAGCCAAACAAAAGCAGTGTTAAAACTGTTAATTAAATGGGTTTGGCTCTGTCGTCAGGTTATTAACTAATTCCAGTCGTGGCAGTCAAGCTAATACTGTGTCTCAGAAGGAGATGTTATCTTACTGTGCTCAATAAGAAAGGCATGAACTCAGAGTATGGCTAAATTGCCCATGTCGGGGCACACAGCACAGCTTGCTTTCACATCAAAGGAAAAGCTCAAAGACTTCAGCACTGGGCTTCCAACTAAGCCCAGAGATTGTTGCTTGTGCAAACTTTCTCCTAAAAGAGTAAGAGCTTGAGAGAATGCATAGTGCTGGCTCTCTTTGGCTTTTCACTGTTTGAACATTGTCCTGGATAATGTGCTCTCGATGGCCCTACTTGATCAAGGGGATTAGCCCAGATGAGCCCTTCCAACCTCAACCAGCCTGTGATTCTGTGATTCAGTGATTTTGTGATTCACACATATTAGGCCATTAGGCATGGTCCTCCCAACTGGCTGTGCCTATGAATTATTCCAACATCATTTGTGTACATCTTCATCAGATCTCCTTTACGTTCATTGTTTATATTCAAAGATATATTCCAACTGGGACTGGAAGTTTTAGACCTAAAGTCTGAATACCATAGAAAGAATAGGAAGACATAACTTTTCGCCTGTGGAGTATTCCAAGCTGGTGCTTTAATATATTCACGTCCCTGTGTATTTTACAAAATTCAAAGGTGTTTTTATTGTACAAAATCCCACAACAAAAATGACCAGCCAGTTACTTACACATCCGCTTTAAAAATAGAATTATACATCCTTCTGTAGTGTGTTAATTTTGACATTCACTAGCATGAAGAAAAAAGTAGTGGAGCAGCAATTTGAGTTATTTACCTGAACAGGTTTTGGTTTGACTTCTACTTCTCTTATGTATGTGCTGAAATGTACATTTCCTGGCATTAACAGAGAACCCATTGTGGCTCCTTTCAAAGCCATTGGGCCCCATAGGTAGGTCAGGCTCCTGCTGTTGGAGAGCTTTTTTTTTCACTTCAAGAGGCTGAATCTGCCATCAGAGTACAGGACACATATGTCAGTGCCTGCTTTTAGCAATACAGCAGGTTGATCATATTAAACCCATCACATATTGAAGATCTACAGACTTCAACTAGCAACCAGTCCTCAGTAGAGAAAGATAGTGGACCTCTGGTCTGAATAATGGCCCTGCATCTTGTTTCACACTTTTGTCTTTAAAACATGTCTAGCCTCCTGTGACCTTTAAAAATAGATATATTATCATCATCTTTTTGCATTGAAATGCAACTGTATGCAGTGAGTTCCCAACAGTTTTCCTTAGAAATACAAACATTTCAGTCCAACTATAGCTGGTTGAAATTCATTCTCTAAGACTTTTCTTTTAAAAAGCGTCCACCCCAGAGATGAATTTCTTCACATTAAACCCAGTTAAATATGTATTGCACGAGAGGGGCAAACTTCTCCTCTTTGAGTTGAACTGTGGACCTGTGACCTTCTGAGCAAGTCTGGGTGATACGTAGTGCAGCTGTTTCACACCTGAGATTTCTGTTGAAAGATCCTATTTTGGGCTGCCCTGGTGATTTTGTGATTTCATTTTAATGAAATCTCATTTCTAAAGGTTTTTTGGAGAAAAAGAAACACACAAATCTCAGTGTAAGGAGTAACATCTCATAGAGTTAAACTACTTTGAGAAGGGCTTTCCTATTCAGCTGATGTCATCAAGAACTGGCATAAAAAAAAGTGATTGCAATAACACTATAGATATCTACAGTGTTATATGTATATATATATATATATATTGAAGCCTCTCTATGGAGGTGACATCAACAAAGCATCTCTGAGTTTAGTGAAATGTCTCTTGATTTAGAGGGCTTTTTCTTTTGGTCTAGTTTAAATCACACCTCCTTCACAACCATAGGGCTTTACAGAGTCTACTACAGCTCTATGAACGTTTAGGCAGATCTGCTCGTGAACAAAGCAAATGCAAGATGTGGTAAATTGTCCCTTAATTCCCTGCAACCCTGTAGTGGGGTAGTTCAGGGGAGCTGTGAAACTGCCTTAAAATCCACAGTTAAAAGTCAAGGAGAAGAATTTTACCCTTCATTTCTACACGGCGGCAGTGTAGCACCTGATTTCTTCGGTTTTCAAGGCAATCTCTGTGCTATGCTTTAAACTGCTGGCTGAAGTTCTGCCTGCGAAAGCAAAAGAACGAACCCACTCCGATGATGATCACGGATAAAACCAAGACAACTGTTAATATAATAAGGAAGTTGATTTTCTTTAGATCCTCTTTTTCACAGTCTTCTGGTCTAATGTTCCCAATGTGCATTTCTTCCTGGTATCCAAAGTTCTGGGTGTATTGGCACGTTAGGTGCTCTATGTTCGAGATCTGGACGTTTTTGTTCTGGATCATCGATGATAGCCAAATATTTCCACAGCAGTTGAGTGGGTTACCAGTGAGATACAAGTTTTTAAGAGAATTTTCTAATGCTAAAATATTGCTGTTCTCTAATGTACTAAACCTATTGTTCCGTAGGTCCAGAACTTCCAGTGGAGAGCCACTGCCCCACTTGGGCAGCCAACTCAGCTGATTTTCAGAGAGGTTTAAGTGTTTAAGGTGACTAAAGCAAGGCAAGTCAACATTTAATTCTATCAGGCTATTGCCATGTAAATGCAAGTATTCAAGTGACTGTTCCAGTCCAGATAGCGCGTTAACTTCAATTGTCAGCCCCGGGTTCATGGAAAGATCCAAGAAAATCAGAGAAGTCTTGAAGAAAGTGTGTGCTGGTAGGATGCTCAGCATGTTGTCAGCTAGAAACAAGTGCTGAAGAGCAGGAGCATCAACAAATGATATGCAACCATTTTCCTCTCCAGCGAGTCTTTGCTTTGCTAATCCCGAGTACATGCTGCAAAGAGTGATGTTGTTGCTCTGTAGATTGAGCCATCTGAGGCTTGGAAGTCTTGAGAAGATGTCAAATTGGAGGGTTTGAAGATGGTTGTTTTGAATATAGAGCTCCTTCAAATTGAACAGTGTGTCGGCATGTAGGAGGAGGCTCTGCAAAGCGTTGTAGCTCAAATCGAGGACAGCTAAGGAGACCAATGTACTGTCAGAAGTTACTTCAAAACTCTGAAGACAGTTTTTACTGAGGTTAAGGGTGTGAAGAGACAACATCGATTCGAAGAACTCATCCGGAATGGATTTGATTTCATTGTAGCTTAAGTCTAAGTATACAAGTTGGGATAAATTAAGAGAACTTTTGTTTCTACTTTGCTTCTGATCAAGAAGATGAAAAGGAGCATCTAACCATTCATTCTCCATGTAGTCCATTTTATTATGAGAGGATTCAGCTGTGAGCTGAATTAAATTCTTTGATAAATTCAGAGTTACCAGCTTGTTCACCTGAGGGAACACTGGGAAGCGAAGCAGTTTGTTTTCACTCAGATCCAAGCATCTTAAGCTGTACTCATCATCTGACTCTGTGGTGTGGAAGGATTCAATGCTGTTCCTGCTGAGGTCAAGTATCTCCAACTGCCTGAGGTTGAAATCAGAGATGCAAGTAATTGAATTCATGGAGAGATTCAGTCTGGAAAGATTCAGTAGAGTCTCAAAAGCACCTTCTTCAATTTCCATGATGATATTACTCTGAAGATCTATCTCCACAAGATTGGGAGATCCCTGAAACGTCTTGTGTGATATCATTATAATACTGTTACCTGCCAGTGAAAGATAGCGCAGTGATGGAGCTCGTTTAATGAAATATTCGGCCATCCCATTGTAGAGACTGTTGTGAGACAAGTCCAGTATCTCCACCTTGGGTAAAAGTCCAATCCCTTCTGTCCCAATCTGAGCAAGCTCATACAAGTTGTTGTTAGCTAAATTTATTTCCAGCAAACTTGTCATGTGTGCAAAGACTCCGGGCGTGATGAAGCTTATCTGGTTGGAGCTTAAATCGAGGCACTGGAGGGAAGTGTAAAGGGGTAAAGGCATTTCAGGGATGCTTTGTATCAGATTTCCAGATAGATCTATCTTGTTTACATTTGGATGGAGCTCACGAGGGATTTGGTGAAGGTCTTTGTTGTGGCAAAATGCCTGCAAGTTTGCCTGCCAGAAAAAAAAGAGAGAAAATGGGAGGTCACCCGACAGATGAAAAACATATTTGTATGAAACGTAAGGAAAATAATATTCAACAACTAGTAAGGTCCTTCTCATGTAATTTTCTTTGAACATTCATACAGCAAGCACAACCATCCTAATGCTTCTTTGCAGCTAACTGTTAGCACTCCTTTCACTTCATATATCTAACTTAAACTAGTAGAGTTGTGTCTACATAGAGTATCTACTACACATTCTCCTTTTTTCCCAGGCTTATTTTAATAGTCCCAAGTGAAAGTTTTCCTTGTTTCCACTGTAATCAAGCACTTTTTCCTCACTTTTTTTTCTGATCTTTGCCTTTCTCAGCTTTATTCTAAATTACTCTAATGGATTCTGCAAACTCTACATGCAAGAAATGGTACTAAGAAGGGCTCCTCTCTATTGGCAGCATAGTTCCCAAAGCAAGGACATGGAAGATGAGGATGCTATGGTACAAATCATAAGCTATGTCTTTGTTAGTCACGCCCCTCAAATATTTGATTTTGCCTTCCTTTAGAGCCATGGCTTAGGTAAGCAATGTGCCCTTAACAAACTGGGTCATTCAACTATTCATACACTACTGATGCAAACTTCCACACTCTCTTTATGCTATACATAGGAATCCTTTTCCTAAGGCAATAATTCCTATCTCCTCTCATGGGGAGCTTGCCTTATGCTCCATCCATATGCTTCATCCCCATGCATCATCCATACTGGACGTAATAGTGTTGGACATTAGGAAAAACTTCTCAGAAAGAGTGGTTGGGCATTGGAATGGGCTGCTCAGGGAATTGATGTTGTCAGCATCCCTGGGGGTATTCAAGAACAGTGAAGATGTGGTACTTAGAGAAATGATTAGTGGGCACTATTGGTGGTAACTGGACAGTTGGACTAGTTGAACTTAGAGATCATTTCCAATCTTAATGACTCTGTGTTTGTATGAATGCAGCAGGGAAGACATATCATGTAAAGCCAGCTTTGAGGAGAAAAAGGTATGTGGTGATGGTCACACTCTTCTCACCCACTTCTCAGCAGCAGGGTGGAGAAAAATTCAGCTTCATCAAATTCATCTCCTAAATACATGCCTGTTTAATTGGACCTAAGATTGAATCCATGTCCAAAGGAAAATTTGGAATGTGTCTTCATAAGGAACCCTGGAAACACTGAGATAATCATCCTTGCATAAATGTCAAGCTGTATTTTGTTATTAAGGGGAACACACAGCAGTGGGAGGAAGTGGAATGCAAAAGGCTTAGACAGCATTTAATCTACTGGAAGAAAACTCTTGTTATGAATGTATATGGGTGACCGGGTCATGTACTGTTTGTAGAAAGATCTGAAAGAAAGAAAAAAAAATCTGATGAATCTTATCTTCTGTGAAAAAGAATCCAGATTCCATGACGTAAAGCTTTGCATTAGCTTTTCCAACATTACAGAAACATTAATTAAAAAAAAATATTATAAACCATCTGTTTCATGTGAACTTCTAGTTGAATGAAGTGACAGATCTGCTTAGGAGAAGTGGGGCAATACTCCGTATTTTGTGACTCTCTTTTGCATCATGAAAGTTTTGAAGAGCACATAAAAATGTGATGGAGAATTGCAAGTGCTCATATAAATGTCAGATATACACAGGATTCTCCACAGTCCTTCCCATGGTATAACCTTCCCAAAGATCTGATTTTGCAGTTGGACTTGATAATCTGCGGCTGGACTTGATGATCTTGAAGGTTTTTCCAACCTGAGCAATTCTATGATTCTGTGATTAAATCACACACTTTAAGTACTCTCTGCTCCCTCTGAGTAACCAGCACCATCCAATGCCCATCAATGCCATTCAGGTTTTCACTGAAGGCCATGATGGAGAACTCAGTCCCAATTCACCACTGTCCCATGCATCTTGAAGGACTGGGCCTTTAATCTGCATGCACTGAACTCTCCGAGTGATAGAAGGGTCTGATAAAATCTGTACCTCACAGTGTCTGACATTTGTTCCTATAACATTTCCCCTCTCAATTTTCATTGGTTTCACTATTTTGATCATCGCTGAATTTCTTAACTAGTCCGTTCTACACTGTCTTTTCTCCCCTCTGGGCTCAAACTGCATGAATCTCATTCTCATCAGCACCAGAAGGGAAAGATGAAGCGCATCTCAATGGGACTGAGCAAACAGTGTCTGTTTGTGTGTTTATCTCCCCTTCTCCCCCCATAGCTCAACAAGTTGGCAGCCCGAGGCTGGAGAAGTTTATGTCAGTCTCATGTTCACACTTACTCAGCTCTGTTGGTGCTGTCACTGGATTATTTAAAGCCCATTGGGAGGAGTGTGGAATACTTGGTTCATTCCGTGTTTGTCTTCTGGTTAAAAAATGTCCCTACAACTCAAAAGTTGACCATCGTTTGAATTCCGACTCCAGTCCTTCACTGGGTGGAAGTTTTCACCCACCTTAGTGACAGCCCTGCAAACAAAGCAGCTGGATCCAAGGCCTTGTTCCTCCATGTCTTCTCATGAGTGTTTTAGCCAAAGAATTTGGGCTGGCGCTACCTGGGGCCAGCTTGTATGTTCTCTAGAAGTGCTGTCCAGTTAAAGGCTTCACCACACAATGGAGACTTAGCAATTTGTATATGCACCACGTGTGGGCTGATAACCCATGATAACCAGTATGATATATTGTTGCATGACATTGATGCAAGGTAACACACAATTTTATGAAAACCTTTCCTGTGCGTGATATATTGGAAGATCCTCCTTTGTCAGTTAACATGAGTTAGCAGACACATCTTTCTTTAGGAGGAAAAACTTGTGAAAAACTCTCTCCTTGGAGGGCACTGTGAGCTAGGAAGAGCCTCTTGATATTGAAGCTGTGCCTTCTTGTCTTGTAAAGGAGCTGATGGCTGGCTCTGACCTAGCTCAGTAGAAAGGCAGTGGCTTTAATGGACGTTTTACCTCCTAAAACCTTATAAGATCAGTGCACCTACAAGAACATGAGCAATGAGAGGCCCAGGTTTCTGAGTTATGCCTCTTCCAGGAGACCTGGGATGAAAGTTTCCAATTCTGAGCCTTTCTTATCTTAAAGGTGCCATCACAGGGAAGGCATCATATAAAAAATGATGCTAAAATGATGCTAAAAAATCATCCTATGAAATAATTGGGACTCCCAGTGGGCACATCCACAAGCCCAGGAACCTCTTTGAGCTGTGTAGAAATGTGTTTAGATTTACACCCTCCTCCATCCATTGCATGAAACGCTCAGCAAATGAAGAGTGGCAGAGCTCCACTGACTTTAGTGATGCTGAGCTGTTAATTTATACCAGATGAGCATCCCAACCCCCAGCTGCAGCCAGAGCTGAATTTATCCCAGACTCATTGCGTACAGCCTTGGGTTTTTGGCCCATGCAGTTGGCCTGTTGGAAGCAGTTTACAGTGGAGTGGTGGAAACAAGCATGTGTTTACTTCTCAGCAATCAGCCTGATCTGTGACCCATCAAGAAATGGGACGGAGTGAAATCTGCTCGGATTATTGCATGTCTCGCCTGGCATTCATGTGACTATGATACATGGGACCCAAGCTGTCATGTTTACAGCGGGTTCATCAGTCTTCCCTCTGCAGCCAATGAGCTGAGCTATCCAGCCACCTTCCCAAGATCTTTTTATATATACTAGGTCTTAATTTCTCTGGAATTCAGGAAGCACAGCAATGCAGCAGGGTGGGCAGGAATGGAATGAGTCCCATAAGGGAGATGCGTACAGCTAGCAAATTATTTTTTTTCCCTATTTTGGAAATTCTCAAGGATTTGTGCTGAACAGCTTCAACATTAAAAAAAAAAAAAAGAGGTATTTTTAAATGGCATGTTACTGTCATCAGTGCTTGGATAGAGAAGGGAGAAAGTTCTGCTATGAATAATATTTATAATATTGTACCAGGTGCCTGCAAAAATTCAAGGAGAAAATTCTGTACAGGAGCCAGAGACTTTGTCGCTTTTTTTAGAAGTCAGGTGTAACTCCCTGACAGCACTGTTGTGTCAGGGCAGAGGTCAGGCACAATGATATTACAAAGGCTGCTGTAGATGTATTTCACAGAAGAGGCTTTATTTAAAGCACAGATAACTTAGGCCTAAGATAAAGAAGCAGATTTTAGTCTAAGCTCCTTCTCTGCCTCAGTCACAGGATCTCTGTCCAGTCTTGTAGAAATCAGATCAAACTTCTTCCAACCAACTACCCCTTAGAAAAAACAGAGACAATGCCCTTCCCTTTTTTCCTCCTTGTATGTACTGTGGCTGCAGTGAGAAATGGTCATAAACCAAGATCAGTCTTCAGAGCATCTACTAACCCATCAAAGCCCATTTCTGCCAACAGGGAAAGCCTTTTCACAGAGCTCTCTTCACAGAGATCGTGATTATTTGGGCAGCACCTGTAATGGAGAGTTGCAACCTCATCCACTAACTTGAGGTGGCCTTACCGTTTCACAGGGCATCCCCTCAGCAGGCTGATGATTGGACATCCCTCCATTCACCACTGACAGGAGAAAGAGGATGTACAGTCTCATGGTTCTGCAGGGAAATTGGTTATGGTTAGATGTCAAACATGGCACCACAGTCAGTTCATGCATGCATGAGAAAGCTGGCATCAGAACATCACCTATCACAGAAAGGCACATTTGCAGTACAATAAATTGGAATCATAAAATAATTAAGGTTGGAAAAGGCCAATAAAATCATCTAGTCCTACCATCAACCCATCACCACCATGTCCACTCATAGAATCACAGAATCATTAAGGTTGGGAAAGGCCATTAACCACTGACCTATCACAACCATGTTCCTAAAATTAATGCATCCACCTATGTATATCCGTGTCTCTTTGAGACAAGCAGGAAAAAGAGAAATCTGCATAAAGACTTGAAAGAAAGGTTCGAGGCATCCTGTGGGGCTGCCCTGGTGTGATTTACTTCAGCTGCTACCTAGGGGATACTCCAGCTACCCCCTGAAGTCTAGATGCCCAAGCTGGACATGTCTCCAGTGTCACAGAGAAAGACAGCTACTCAAGATTAAGTGACCTCTTAGAGCCCCCTGCTTCTCCCCATAGAGGCAGCTCAGTACTTTAACTTGTCTGGAGTTATAGGTGCCAAGTCCTGATGGAAGTCAAGAACTTTCATTCAGAAACAAGAGTTGGGAGCCATTTCCATTTCCATCCACAGCAGTTTCCACTCCTCTCATCCCACAGTGTCAAAGAGCTTTTACACACACTAGTCACCATGCATCTAGTTTTGTTGAGTTAATACAAACAGTTTAAATAAATAATGGACTGAGAACTTTTTGTCCAAATGTTAGTTTTCCATTTTACACATCCCAGGTATGGGCAGGCTTTAAAATACATTTGAAAGCTGATGACTTAAAGAGAGTCAGACATGAAATGGAACAGATCTGTGTGAAACAAAGAAGTCATTAGAAATAACTGTCTGAAAAGCACTCCAGAAAACAGCGCAGAAATAACTGCAAAAAGAATAATGAGATCTGAAGGACCTGTCAGTGGGCATTGAGGGAAAAGTGGAAACAAGTCCAAGGAAAAGCATTCATCTCTCAAGACAGCATGTTTCTAGATGGACAATGAATTCTATGAGCTCAAGCATGAAAGGTCAATGGCCCCTACATCACTTCAACTGCTCACTTAGAAATGCTAAAGGAAAGAGTTCTTCAGGAAGAGATGAGGACCCATATGTCTCAGGGTGTTCACCAGCAAACAGGTAGTTTGAGCCGCTAGGGTTCAGTCCCAAGGATCCCAAAGAGTCAGTTAGTTTTTAGCAAATGATGCTCAGAGAAGGAAAAAAAGTAGCAACACAATGTTTGGATCATTTCCCAGTATTTAAAAGGAACTTGTAAACAAGAAGGAAGTCAACTTTTTACATGGGTAGATGGTGATAGGACAAGGAGTTTTAAACTAGAAGAGGGAAGATTTAGATTGGATGGAAGGGGAACATTTTTCGCTGAGGGAGTGGTGAGGTCCTGACATAGGCTGCCCAGGGATGCCCCATGGGGGGGGGGGGTGGATGCCCCATCCCTGGAGGTGCTCAAGGCCAGGTTGGACGGAGCCCTGAGCTGTTGCCTCATTTAGTGGTTGGCAACACTGCTCACAGAAGGGGCACTGGAACTGGATGATCTTTGAGATCCCTTCTAATCCAAGCCATTCTATAATTTGATTCACAGAATAGAATTGTTTGAGTTGGAAGGGACCTTTAAAGGCCATTTGGTCCAACTCCTCTGCATTGACAGGAACACCTACAGCCCAAACCTCAGAGCCCCATCCAGCCTGACCTTGAGTGTCTCCAGGGATAAGACATCCACCATCTCTCTGGGCAACCTGTTTCAGTGCTTCAAGTGTTAGTTAGGATATGGAAAGCACAGTCCTGTGAAGCTGGAGATGGCAAATCCTTTAATCCAAAGAAATCTGGTAGGAATTCAGATTCCCAGACCCCATCAAGTGCTTTCAGTTCTGCTTTATTAGACGGGGAAACTATAGGCACAGGGGCTCTATCTCATTTAAAGTGAGTAAACTTTATCGAAGCTGTGGTCACCACTAATGTGAGCTCCAGATATCACCTCTTTATGACACCCTCTATTGCAAACATGCTGAATGTGTCTGCATTCATACAGCCTCTTCATACAACCCCTTACAGGCAAATCTAAGCAGATTCTGTCCATAACTTGATCCACACAGACCCATGCCAGCTCCCAAGTGGAAGCCACACAGTAGTGCTTAGCTAGCACGGCTCTAAAGCCTTTCCAGGAGTTAGCCTGCATTCAGCAAGCTCCAACTGTACTCCAATCCCATTCTCACATGCCTCCAAAAGATAGCAAACACGTCCCGTTACTCAGTGGCTTCCACCCACAAAATGTCATGAGGCTGGAAACAAAAGAGAGGAGATAGGATTGTTCCCAGCTGGTGGAGATCCCTCCACTTAGTCACTGCTTGAGAGATAACAGCTGAGAGCCCTGCTTCTGTGCAGCAATGGCAATTGTTCAACAGTGATGCCAATGGGTTGACTATGGGATAAATCTCCCGAGGGTTCCATCAGGTCAGTGCTCAACACTCCATGGCAGTAAATTCTGCTTAGGAGATGCACACCAAGACCTTACAAGTGGGTTCTGCTTCTTAACACACCGTGTCCTAGTTGTGTATATTTGTATAAACTTCTGAGTGAAGCGATGCACATCTCTTCTCCTCCCAGCCAGAGAAAGAGGTGTGTACTGGGACAAGGGGAACTAGAGGAGTCTAGGTCTTTAATTTATGTTTTGTTTTTCAGACTAGTGATGAATAATGATCTGGGACCCCGAGGTGAAAGAGCTTGGAGCTTGTCTTTGGAGCTCAGCAGCAGGATGAGTCGTCTGTTCCTCATCCTAAAATTAGACCAAGGATGCTCTTTCTCATTTCTTTTAATTAACGTTTGCAAAATGCTCCACAATCATCCCATGGAAGAAGGAATTGCTTATACCACCATCTATAATGTCTCTGCTGTTCCCGCTCCATTCTCCATTGCCCAGACTACAGGGGTGTGTGCTTGGGGATGCTGTGCAAGGGGGGTTGCATGGGAGTGAGAGGAGAAAATGATGTTTATTGTTTGGGTTTGCTTAAACTGAGAGAAAAGACAAACACACTGATGATGTGTGAATTATAAGGCTTTACTCAGAGCCTTCAAATGGAAATTATTTCTGTCTAAATCCAACAAATTAAGATGATGAAATCTCCATGGATGTCACCCACAAAAGGCGCCATCCTGATGGACAGTGTGCAACTCATGCAGTTTGCTTTGTCCTCTCTTGCCATGATATCAGCGCAAAAAAATGATCCCTTTTCATTTTAAATGATTACCTTGGCAAAATCCATGTCTTAACATGTTTTTAAACTTCTTAAATTATAAATTTGTAAAACATTTTGGAAACTGAAGCATCTGAATGCAAGAACATTATTTAATGTCTTGTTATGTAAAACAAATCTGTAGTATCAAGGACGCTACCCTTCAAGGTGTTCTTGAGTTGGCTGTCACCTTGGAGCCCTGAAGCTGTAGGACATGATGTTTTCCCTACAAGTATGAGTCATAGAATCATAGAATCATTAAGGTTGGAAAGACCTCTAAGATCACTAAGATCACCCAACCCATCCCCACCATGCCCACTGACCATGTCCCTCATTGCCACATCCTCACGGTTCTGGAATACTTCCAGGGATGGTGACTCCACCACCTCCCTGGGTAGCCTGTGCCACTCCTTCTGAGAAGAAATTTTTCCTAATATCCAACCTGAGCCCTCCCATGGTGCTACTTAAGTCCATGATCTCTCATCCTATCACTGCTGCCTGGAGGCAGAGGCCCACCCCCACCCCACCCCACCACAACCTCATGTTACTGTAGAGAGCCATAAGGTCCCATCTGAGCTTCCTCTTCTACAGACTGAATCATTCCAGTTCCCTCAGCTGTGCTCCAGACCTTTCACAGCTCTGTTACCCTTCTCTTGTCACACTCCTGGGCCCCAGTGTCTTTCTTGTAGTGAAGGGTCCAAAACTGAACACAGTATTTGAGGTACAGTCTCACCAGAGCTGAGTACTGAGGGACGATCACCTCCCTAGTCCTACCAGCTGTGCTATTGCTGACACAAGGCAGGATAACATTGGCTTTCTTGGCCATCTGGGCACACTGTTGGCTCATATTCAGCTGAACATTGACCAACACCCGCAGGCCCATTTTCTCCACACAGTCTATCAGCCACCCTGTCCCAAACCTGTAGCGTTGTTGTGACGTAAGTGCAGGACCTGGCACTTGCTCTGGTTGAAGCTCATATAATTGGCCTCCACCCATTGGTGCATCTTGTCCAGATCCCTCTGTAGGGCCTTCCTACCCCCAAGCAGATCAACACTTCCTCCCAGCTTGGTGTCATCTGCAGACTTACTGTGGGTGCACTCAATCCCCGTCTCCAGATCATCAATAAAGATATTAAATAGGATGGGCCCCAACACTCCCAAAAATTCTCCTCCTGAGGCATTTTTCAGTTCTCAGCTGCCCAGCTGAGGAGCTTCTCCTGCTTATGTTTTCTTCCAGACAATCTGTAGACCCACTACAGCAACATTTGGTGTGACATACTGTGTCCCAACATCTCTGCCCTCTTGGCAGGTCTCAGCTGTCTGCTGAAGGCTCACACAAGCCCCATTGCTCTGTTGTAGAACGAGATCAAGACCCAGTCCTGCTGCATGAAGCAGCCCCATGCACACAGCCAGTGTGCTCACGCAGCTTACCCAGTCTCATCTACAGTTGTAAAATTGAAGTGGATTAAGTGAGTGGCCCTCCCAAGGATTCTTATCAAGTAGGTCAGTAGAAAAAGTGTATAGAAAAAGCATGGTACTCATGCCATGACAGCATGCCCACTGAAGAGATGGAAGGGCATAGCAGTGATGAGAACCAAGGAAGAGGTCAGATTTCATCACAGTTCATCCAGTTCCCACTGCAGAACAACACTTTCCTCCATCTCTTCTATGGTATTAAACCTGGGACCATTCACATACGCTGTTTGCAGTTAACACCAGCACCTTCCAAATTTTCCCTAAAAGTAATTCTTACTGCTGCTTAGGCAATTAACAGTGATGTTTTCCTGTGCCAAAGAAGGATTATATTTGAATTGTAGAATCCTAGAATCACAGAATCATAGAATATCCTGCATTGGAAGGGACCCACAAGGGTTGTCATGTTCAACTCTTTCTAGAGAAGACACCAAGTACAAACCAAACTCCCCAGGTCTGGTAATCTTTTACACAAGAAGCTTTGCTGCTCTGTTAGAATCATGAAATCTTTTAATAGTTAAGGTTGGTAAAGACCACAAAGATCACTAAGATCAACCCCAACCCACCCTCACCATGCCCACTGACCATGTCCCTCAGTGCCACGTCTCCATGGTTCTTGAATGTCTCCAGGGTTGCTGACTCCATCACCTCTTTAGGCAGCCTGTGCCAATGCCTTACCACTCTTTCTGAGAATAAATTTTTCCTAATATCCAACCTGAGCCCTCACAGTTAAAAATAGCCCTCAGGGTTAAAAAGAGCAAATATTCCACATTTACCTGGTTCCCAGGTCTTCTCACATCCCCATACACTGCTTGTCATCCCTTTAAAAAGCATATCCAGCTCTCCAACAAAGATTCAGCTCTGGTAGAAGGAAATTAATCTTCAGATTCACCTTCACCCGTTTGAGACACCAAGAGACAACTTCAGACTGAAGACCTTTTCAGGGAAACAACCTCATGTGGGTCAGTGTCTGCTTTCAATTAAGTCACTGGTCTTCCGGCAGGCTTTTGCTGTGTCCTACAGCCACCACTGTGCATCCCGAGCAGCGTCATTCCCTGCGTGGCATCCTGAGGTCCTCACGCGGGGCAGAGGAGGAAACAGGGATTTTTGCCAGGGAAGCTGCTGGGATTGAGCCGTGGGGAATGAGTGACTTATTGTCACCGATGCTATTGTTTGGCTGCGCACGCGGTGCGGGCGGAGTGTTTATTTTAGGGTTTTGTGTCTGCGTGTTTCATTCCTGAAGGGTTGCAGCCTCTGACCCCTGCGCCTAAATCACGCTTAGGAAAACAACCGCTTGGGGGTTAAAGGTTTAAATATCATGGCTGATAAACAGAAAGCCCGTAATCTTGAATCCTGAACTCTCCCTCTTGTTTTTTCTGCCCACAGCGTCCTATGATCTGATGGCAGGATGGGCGTTCTGTGTCACAGAATCATTAGTGTTGGCAAAGACCACCCATGATCATCCAGTCTATCACCTAGTCAGCTACACCTGAACTGAAGATTTATTGGGGTTTTCCAGGCATAAAGCAAGACTTCAGGAGATTGATGGAGTCGGAGTGGTCCAAGCTTCTGTACGTAGTACTGCTGTACTGTGCCCAACCTATTAGTAAAAAATCCCTTTGCAAAAGGGACGCTTTTGCCATGATGTTTGTGAGCTCTGCTTTTTATTTATTATTTTCTGCTGCCCTCTAGGGCTGGAGCAGCAGTCTAATTGCTGGTTTCCTCACTTCCTTTTGCTAGTTTTGGACTGATTCTGGAAAACACTCCTTTACACTGATTTCACCACTCTTGTCCCCTATGCTCAGGAGCCTAAACTGTTGCAACATGCTTTTCCTGTGGTTGGAATACACCAGAACTGAGCTCTTATCAAACTGCTTGCTTCCAATGCACCCTAAAATGAGAGATTAAATGCTATGAAGAGGTGTCAGTATGTGTATAGCTGGGAAAGGGTACAATTAGGTACAGTATTTAGAAAAGCTCAGGCTTAACTCTCAACAGAACTGCTTGCCAGTGAGAATGTCTCTAACCTGGACCTGAGGACCATAGTGGTGTCTGGAGGTTACAATGCCTTTTGGATGCTCTGGGTTGCATCATCAGCATCATGCAATAGTGCTTGCAACATGCAACTGCTTCCGCAAAGAAATATCAAATATTTTTTCTTTGGAAAGAGCACATTCAAGTTAGATATCAGGAAAAAATTATTCTCCAGAAGACTGGTAATGCACTGGCCCAGGCTGCCAGGGAGGTGATGGAGTCACCATCCTTGGAGACATTCAAGAACCATGGGGATGTGGCACTAAAGGACATGGTCAGTGGGCATGGTGGGGATGGGTTGAGGTTGGACTTGATGTTCTCAATGGTCGTTTCCAACTTCAGTGATCCTATGATTAAATTTGATTTGTATTTGGAGATGGGATACAAATCTACCTACAACAAAGAGATGTGAGCGCCTTGGATGACTGCAGCCTCACATTCTCTGACACCTGAATTTTCAGAGTGCTTTGGGAAGCTTGGATTTGCTGGTAAAATAATAGGGTTTCACTGCATTTCTGTACCTTAGGCTGATTTATTGAGTGGCCACACAGTTGTGTCAGCTCAACTGTGAAGATGATCCTGGACAGAAACAAATGGCAAAGCAGGAGGGAAGGGCATGCACTGATTCTGCTGCTCAGGACTTTAATTCATTAAAACCACTGCCTTAGAGGCACAGCAACCACCCTGGGAATGATCAGCCATAGTGGTATCCTTACTGTCTTTGCCCTCTTTCATAAAGAGGATCAGAAAACAGAAAGTTTCAGACCTTGGAGCCTTTGGATGACTTCCTATTTTCAATATTTTCATGCTGTTTTCTACCCAGCAGTTTACACCTTAAAAGGCTTTTGAACCATGTGTATTTGCATCTGTAGTCACTGTCACCAGAGGTGTCCAGGAAAAGGGTAGATGTGGCACCGAGGGACGTGTTTAGTGTTCATGGTGGGTTGGGGTTGGACTTGGTGATCTTAGAGGTCTTTTCCAACCTCAATGATTCTATGATTCAATGCAGAATCCATCATCTGGATTGGGTCACCTCCATCAAACAGATTGGAAGATCTGAACAGGCTGCCCAAAGAAGTTGTGGACACCCCTACCCTAGAGGTGCTCAAGACCAGGTTGGATGGGGCCTTGGGCAGCCTGAGCTAGTGGGGGGCAACCAGCCCATGGCAGGGGTTGGAACTGGGTGGACTTTGAGATCACTTCCAACCTAAGCCAATCTACGATTCTATGATTCTATGATTCTATGATTCTATGAATTAGGGATCCAACACAACACAGAGATGGGTGTCTCTTGAGATCACTCCTATCCACAAAAGCCTCTTCCCAGCATAGCCCACAGTAGGAAAAGCAAATCCCAG
Organism: Pavo muticus; assembly: GCA_016647715.1. Lineage (NCBI taxonomy): Eukaryota > Metazoa > Chordata > Aves > Galliformes > Phasianidae > Pavo > Pavo muticus. The sequence continues at coordinate 833,569 of JACDJE010000432.1, read as the reverse complement.
CCTTTGGCTCTCACGAGCCTGCCCGCAATTTGCTGCAGGTTCCCAAGGGTTTCTGATAAACAAGAATATGCCTTGACGATTTTATGTCTTGAACTCTCAGCCCTTTTGGAGTCTGTCCATCCATAACGCTGCTACTTTCTAAGGCACTGCTTTTGGGTTGAGTCCTGTGTCAAGCAGCATGAATCAAACTCTCCAGAGAAGTAAACAAAACAAACTCCCGCCTTAGAAAGTGGGTCTAAACTGCAAGGGCAGGAGTGGGACACATCTCGCTCCCTTCGGCCAGAATAGCTCCCCGGTGATTCATCCCACCAGGGAGCTGGGGGCAACAGTTATGTTAACCCTATTAAAAACTAAATAGCCCAGGCCATCCTCAGGCACAGACTTTCAGAAGGAGGCGCAGCTCCAGTTCTTGAGACCCTACAGCATCTCTCTTCCTTCAGTTCAGTTAGATGTCAGGGAGAAATTTTTCACTGAGAGAATGGCAAGGCATTGGCACAGGCTCCCCAGAGGAACTAGATGCCCCATCCCTGGTAATGTTCAACACCAAGATGGGGTCTTGGGCAGCCTGATCTAGTTCTTGATCTAGCAGTTGGCAACCCTGCCTGTGGCAGAGGGTTTGGAACCTTGAAGATCCTTCCAACCCAAGCCATTCTATTCTGTGATGACAGGCACCACGAACAGGTTCAAACTCCCGTCTCTCCAGCATCAAGTTCATAAACCAATCAATCCCACAACACCTGCATGACTTAAATCAGGCTTTTCCCCTGCCTGGTGCCTTCCTTATTTCTCTCCCATGGAGTCCTCTTTCTTTAGGTATCTCTATCAGGCCAGGCAGCCAACATTTCCCCACCGAAGATTATCTGAGAGACATCAGCTTTCCAGCCCACTTGGACAGCAAATACACACAGGATTTAACCAGTTTCCCTACTTCATTCACCTCTGTTTTTATAAAAATAGAAAAAATATAAAATGAATGAGAATTGCATGAAACCATCAGCCCCAAGAATTTGGAAGAGAGGGGCTGAGCAAAGGGACAGCAAAACATGTGAAAATGCAAAAAGTTCTATCTACCCAAAGACACATGTGCTGGCACTTGAAGATGAAACTGTCTGAACATGAAATTCTCTGTGTGGAGAACAAAATTCTTGGAGAAACTCAAACCCACAAGCCAAACCATAATGTTTTCTCACCAGCTTCAATCTATGCACAGTAAAATAGAGAGAGAAATCAGTTTTTATTTCAGCAATTTTTCTGACAGTGGAGTCAATTTTTGAGAATAGATGTACTCAATTTATATGATACAGCAGGGGATACTCAATACAACAGGAGATAAAGTGAGGAAAATTATTTCTGGTACATTTGACTTGCACAACACTGATACCCTCATGTGAATTCATTCATCACTGTATTAACAAAGGCCAAGAACTGATCCAGTCACCGATCTGCTTTAGAAAGAGAAGACTGATCATAAATTTTTGCTGTTGAAATCCAAAAAAAATCATCAACAAGATTATTTTAAATCTGGAAAAAGTACATCTTGGTAAAAAATCAGATTTTTTTTTTTTCTGGAAAGCCAAATTTTGGATTCTGTATAAGGGAAACATATGTGTACTTTGATCAAAAATACAACAGAGCTTGGCTTTAAAATGTTTTCTGTGGCTTTTATATGAACCAGGACTTTGTAGAACTTTGTTATTTCCAAATATCCTCTAAACATCAATTCCTCATGAGTTTGGATGCCACACAACAGCCACTACCAATAAGTCACTGTTCACCCAAGGTGACATTCAAGCTGTGAGGATAGGAGCAATAGACCAATGCTGCTAACCCGCACCTCGTGCTCCAACAGGGAGAGCCCAGTGACAGCAATGACAGTGAGGAGAGCAGCAAGGTAAGCAGCATTTCATTTCATTTCAGCCCGGGACAGTGTGATTTGCCCAAGGCTGTATGAGGACGCAGTGTCAGAGTGCTGGGAGAGCAGCATTAATCAGTGAGCACAGTGCCGATCTCTGCAGCACTCCTGGTTCAGGGCACTACGATGCAGTAACACCATAAATAGAATGAAGTGCTGTGAAGAAAGGAAAAAACCCATCTCCCCATCTTTTGTGGCTGCTAACACAGAATTAATGACCGTATTGCTACAAATGAACCAGTGCCTCCTTAACTTAAAGAGTGCAACTCTCTGCAGCTCAAGTCCCGATGACTTGAATATACAGCTGTGCAGATAGATAGAGACATTTACATCTTGTTTAACCAGCGCATAAACACAGCTATCTTATTTATACAGCACCTTCCCCATCTGTGCTATTTCTAAAGGCTGCAGCTTTGCGTCCCCGCAGCCGAAAAGCTCCCAGCTCAACTTCCCAGCGCTGCTCCACGTACCTGATGTGGGGTCGGAGGAGGAGGAGGAGGATTCGCCTCTGCCTGCAGCTTTCTGTCTCCCGGACGCTCCCAGCAGCCGTCCCAGCGTGAGCCGGGGAAGAGTTTCCTTGGGGAAGTCGAACCTCTGTTGCATGCCAGCTGACTAAAACTCTGCGAGCTCGGAGAGAAGTTTGAAGTCACAGGAAAAAAAAAAACAACCACGCTCCCCATAGACCGGTCCTTGAATTCATTCCTTCGCAGTCATGAGCTCTTATATATTCCCAGGCTCCCATGAGCACGTGAACGCATACCTCTGTAATAGTTTTAAAATATGTGTGTCCTCTTGTGCTTCTCTTTATTTTCCATTTCGTTCATTCAACCTTGGCTTATTTCCTGCAGTTTCTCAGTTGGTGATTACGTTTCTCTCGTATTGACACACGGAACAGGCTGTGAGCACCACAAAAATCCCCTCTGCAGAGCTCAGTGACACGGGCTGGGCTGGGGCAAATCATGGGGACAAAGTGAAGGTGGACAGCCCTATGGAGCAAAAAGCAACATGGGACTGTTCAGGGGTCGTGGACTCACATACCCCCCCAAAAGTGCAAACCCATCACTTCTGTGCAGGATGGAGTGTGAGGGGAGAGGGTAATTTTGGAGTGGGGTGAGCACAGCACTTTGTCCTCCAGTGTCTTTCCGTGGCACAACAGTGAGATGACCAAATGTATCCCTGGGGGAAAGGATAAACTCAATTTCATGCTTGAATGGGTAATAACAGAAATACCTTCTGAAAAGGGCGATGAGACAGACCTTGATTTCTTTTCCTTTGATCATTTTTTCCTTATTGTTTCCTTGGTCATTGGTTTGATTTCTTTCCTTGCTGTCACATGGATGGGTTGGAGAGCTGAGAATTGCTCATGTTGTCTTCTGCCCTGGTCACTGGGCTGGTGTCCACTGGCTCTATGCTCCAGTTTCCAGAAATACCAATTCTAATAGGGTTTTGCCAGCTCTAGGTTGGATGTCTCTTCCAACCCAAGCTATTCTATGATTCTATGATCCTTAGGAGCTCCTAAGACTAGATGTCTTAGGCGCAAGCCGTGTCCTGGCTTTGTTAGTTGTGTCCTGACCTCCCCTGGACTAGTACACCCATCATGGAATCCCAAATGGCACTGAGGATCACTGCGAACCTCATACCCTACGCGTATGGGGAGCATCTCCACCATTGCCACTGCTGGCATTGAGCTGCAATGCTGCACGTGTGTCTGTGATGGCACAGACCTTCTCCTCCGAGACAATGTGCAGTGCACTCTTGAAGGACGTCACAAGTGCTGGCAGATGTTAATCACCTTGCTTCCCCTGCATGAAGAAGACACCCCGAAGTGCCAGAGGTGAGTGCCAAGGACACGTATGTGCTGAGCAAAGCCCTTGGAGGAGAAGTTTGACTTCAGCACTGGGCATTTCCCACCTTTAGACCATTATTTGCACTGATTTCCACTGGAAAAAAAAATAATAATAATAATAAAAAGTGCAGTGCTGACTCTTTTCTCCTGGATAGCATCAGTTCTGCTTGCCTGGATCCATGTGGTAAATCATAGAATCGTTAAGGTTGGAAAGACAATTAAGGTAAATGAGAACAACCATCAACCCATCACCACCATACCACTAAACAATGTCCCTTGGTCAAGTCAGATCAAAGGCATATCCTTTCATACCATGTATCAAAAACCTTTGGGGATTCTGTTCAATGCATGCCAGCATGCAGCCTTTGCCCCTCCACAACAGGTTGCTGATGGGTTTCTTGTAGCACACCAGCTTTTGTGAGTCAGAGTTTTTCCAGATCTGTAATGTAGTGGGAGGCTCTAGATGAAAGCATCAATACATGTGTGAGATGTGGTTCGTTAAATAGCACAATAAATACATCTTGCACATGTTGCTGTTGTAAGTGTGTAACAAAGATAATAAATAATGATGAGTATATAATAGAAAAGAAACAAACAACGATGGCTTTATTATTGCAGTAGCAATTGTCTGTATATGGATATCGGTGTTTATATTTAATAAAGGTCAAAGTCACTTAACTGTTAGTAACAGTGAACACTTAGAAATCATTGACTTTTCTTAGCAGTAGAGGCAGATCTTATGGAGAAGCTTGCTTGTGTGCAGCAGCCCCAAAAGCTTAGTGATATCCTCAGAATCTCACAGGTGGTGATTCCTCTAGTTCTTCCTCAGTACAGAGATGGATGTCAATTATTTGTACAGATCCAACTCCTGGAGCTCATGATTTGCAAACAATAAACCCACCCTCTTCATAAATCACCAAATCATAGAATGGTTGTGTTGGAAGGGAACTTAAAGATCATCTAATCCAACCCCTGCCAGGGGGCAGGGATATCTTTCACTAGATCAAAGCCCTGTCCAACCCAACTTTAAACATCTCCAGTGATGGAGACTTTTGGATAGTGATAGAACAAGGGAGAATGTTTTTAAACTGAGACAGGGGAGGTTTAGGTTAGATATTAGGAGGAAGTTTTTCACCCAGAGGGTGGTGACGCACTGGAACAGGTTGCCCAAGGAGGCTGTGGATGCCCCATCCCTGCAGGCATTCAAGGCCAGGCTGGATGTGGCTCTGGGTAGCCTGGTCTGGGGGTTGGCGACCCTGCACATAGCAGGGGGGTTGAAACTGGATGGTCATTGTGGTCCTTTTCAACCCAGGCCATTCTGTGATTCTATGATTCTACGATTCTCTGGACAGCTGTTCCAGTATCTCATCACCATCACTTATAGCCAATCTAAATCTACCCTTTCTCAGTTTAAAACCATTTGCCCTTGTGCTGCCATTACAAATCCTGGTAAAAAGTATCTTTCTCAAACACCTCTCTATATATTGAATGGTTACAATAAGGACTTCCAAGAGCCTCCTCTTCTCCAGGCTAAACAACCCCAACTCTCTCAGCCTTACCCCTAAGAAACGTTACCCTGGATGGCACATATAAAGATGGGCATGTCCCTGTGCCCTTGTAGAAACTTTAAATGTTCTAAGAGCATCCTACAAAGTCATGATTCACATCACATTATTTATTTATGTCTAATGAAGTTTGCCCCCTTAAGAAAGACAGAATGGCATGTATCAAGAAGTGAGCTTATGGTTTGAAAGCAGCATGGCCCTGCACATTTTGTGAAATGCCTGAACTAAATGCTCCATCCTGTGACATCATCCCTAGTGAACAGCTACACAGTTTGGTTTGGCACGAGCTCAACATTGTTTTCTTGAGATATACCTGCCACCCAAGCTGAAACTCTTCTCTAATACCATGCTATTTTAGTCAGCTAGGAATTACCCACAGAGAAAGTTCACCAAAGCACAAGGATATGTTGTTTCACCTCCTGTCACCATGCCAGGCAGACCTGATGGCCAATTTGATGTCATGGCAGCCATGTGGACCTGCTACTTAGAGAAGTGAGTCCTGTTGTATATTCCAAGTGGAGCATGAATAGGAAAGTGATCCATCACTGAAAGGGGAAAAAGTCTTCCAAAAATAAATTTAATCCTCATATGGAAATAGAAGAAATTATTCCCACAGACTCTACTGTTGCTGTACCTCCAGCTCTGTTGTGTGGGTCTCAGAAGACATGGGTCAACCTATGGCTGATTCCAGGTGACACCTGAGGGATGATGTTTCTCTGGTTATATCTCTGGAGCTAATTATGTCTGTCCGAGGGAGAGAACCCTGGTTCCATCTGCACAGACCTGGCCGTCCCCACACTCAGGCAGCAGGATGTGTCAACAAGCAAATTTCACTTCAGAAAAAAAGGACCACTAGTTGGTGCATGGTCACACAAGGTCAACTATGAGCCATCCCCTGCCACGGGCTCAACCCCTCCAGATCTCATGGGATTCCCACTCTTCCATGGGAGAAAACAGCAAGCTTGGCCGGTGGAGCTGGCATGGAGATGAACAGCCATGAATAAACAGAAACCAAAACTTCCCGCTACTGAGATGCTCCAAGGCATCACTGCCAGTATAAGCATCATTATCTTGAGATGGCATTAGCCCAGTTGCTTTTCAGAGACTACAAATTAAAAAGAAAATAATGGAAACCAGCCAGTCAGAGATGAACTGGCAGTATTAATCACTTGCAAAAGATTAACAGTTGACCATGTGCTCACCTCACGCTTAAAATAGGTTGTATCATGTCAACAGGATGCCCATCTCTAATTATAAATGATATTTCCCCAGACTAAACAAAGTTTGATATTTCTGCTCCATTTCCTCCAGCTCCGATTATAGCTTGTTCTTTAAAAAAAAAAAATGCACTAAGAAAGAGAGCTTCTCTTTTTCTGTTCCTCCAACTCTTTAGGGAATTTTGCCACTGGGAGGATGACGATGTTTTACATGCTGGGATTTTGGCTTGCCTTGGTGTCGACATTGGTAAAAGCAGGGTTGGAAGGTTGACCTGACCACCAGGCTAGCTGTGGTTCCTGTCTTTGGCTTCATTGTGTGGTACCTGCAGGTTTCAGACACTGTCATCTGTTACTTTGGAGGAAGATACTACTCTCAGCATCTCCTTGGACTTAGTGGCTTAGTCTCCTCTGGTACCAACCATAACCTTCTTCAAGTCAACCTGACCCTGCACCATGAAGACACTCTCACTGCAAGATTCTGACAGCTCAACTTGCAACTGTAGTGGAGGTATACCTTCTTATACCTTATCTAGCTATAAACCAGTTACCAATAGCTTAGAAGCCCAAGGAGCTGCAAAGTAAATCTGAAAATCAGAGTAAAAAATCTAAGACCAATTCTCCTGGGACATTCCATACTCATCCATGCACCCAGATGTGACTTGTCAGGAAGAGGTTTGCAATGTCCACTCTATTAATTGGTCAGGAAATTGTGCTCCATGGGACAGATCTGGTTTATCTTGAAATGTCCCCCCCAGAGGGAAGTGATGTGGTTTCTCTTGCAGATATTTCTCATAACGCTGCAATAGCAGGAGGATCAATGAACTGAGTGGTGTCAAACAAAGCATAGAACAGATCTTCTTCCTTCTTTTCCTTTTGTTTTGAGCAGAGAAAAGAAGAGGAAAGATGGTCTCTCCCCTGTTGTTTCTAGTCCCCACTATTAACTCAGATCTTGCCAAAATGTCCTTAAGTTATCAAACACATTTGAACTGTCAGCATTGTATCTGCAAGGTCTTCAAGGAGATCATGAAAATCTTTCAACTCTTGCAGATCAAGAGTGTGATCAGATCAGTCCTTTGCTCTAATTATCTGACCTGTCCTTTGCTGATTTTTCAGGCAAACCCTGAAAAAGAATTTTACAGTCATAATCCTAGAGAGAGAAGAAACGACTTAGAAATACTCTATTTTTGTCATGTTCCTTAAACCCTTTGATCCTTCCCATAGCCCCTTGATCCATCCCTACGTCATCACTGATTGAATTCTTTCTTTTTATTTTATAACCCACAACTGGATTCTGGATTATCTCCAACATGTCTGTGCTTTCTGTGCAAAATATTGGCCTTTTCTGGGTAATAAAATGTACCCTTCCCAGCAAAAACTTCAGAGCTGCCGTGGCTGCATTTCCAGTAGGAGGTGAAATATGGAGAATACAGAAGCACATACAATTTTTCTTAAACATGTATCATCCCTCCCCGGCCAAGCACATTTAGTAGAAACTATAAGAGAAACAATGAAGAGCTGAGTAAACTCCTGATCTCCTTTTCCTTATACAAATCAGTAACTCACCTCAGAATGATATAATAGAATCGTATCATGGAATGGTTTGGGTGGAAAGGGACTTAAAAGGTCATCCAGTTCCACACCCCTGTTATGGCAGGATTGCCACATACACCAAAGAAGTGAGATATCACTGATTAAACGTAGACATCTGCAAGGCTGACATCTATCAAGCTCATCTCAATCCACTCCACAGCTCATGGAGGGAAATGGAAGCCTTTCTTGACAGTGATTCATTTAATTCTCCAGCAGATATCAAAGATACATGTGATGAATCACCCACAGGGAGCTCCTACTTTCTCCTGTAAACACAACAGGAGTGGAGAGTGACTAAACAGAAACAGATTCAAAATTAAAGGAAATGAATCCTTCTCACAGTAGGAGACAGAACCACCTGGATTTGTTGCTGGTTTTGGGTATAGCTGATGGTGGTGTAAATCCTGGCTTACCAGCCCATATTGGAATACTGATCATTTAAAATACTGTCCATACTGGGAGAAGCCACATAGAGATCGATGTTTCTGAATGTGTTATAAATGTTATAAGTGATTCTGCCATTCAGCTGTCACTTTGAGGCTCTGACATCCATCATCCCACTGAACGGTGCCCTAAGTAGGGTTCCTGCCCCAAAAAACTCCTCTGTGTCTTCATAAAGCATCCTCTTGTACACGAATGCAAAGATCTTGGTTAGCAAATCAGAATGCAGCTTCTGGGGCTACATTATACATCCCTTCTCCTCAGGTCAAAGAGAGACACTGAATTTTAGACAACGGTGATAGAATCATAGAATCATTAATGTTGGAAAGGCCACTGAATTCATCAAGTCCATCCCCAACCCATCCCACCATGCCCACTAACCATGTCCCTCAGTGCCACATCTCCACAGTTCTTGAACACCTCCATGGATGGAGACTCCACCACCTCTGGGCAGCCTGTGCCAATGAACTACCACTCTTTCAAAGAAGAAATTGTTCCTAATGTCCAACCTGAACCTCCCCTGATGCAACCTAAAGCCATTACTTCTTGTCTTTATAGAGCTCATGGTCCATCACATCTAGAAATACATTGTCTGTTAATGACATATCATAATCTTTTCCTATTTGTAGTTTTACTTTCAGAATTTACTTTCTCATGACTAGACCTTTGTATTTTTATTTTCTGCATATTGTGAGTGCAAAGGGTATAAACTTCTTTCTGCTGTTCATACATATCCAGAAGGTTGGTATACCTTCTACCACACATTGCATCTATATGCTTCTTCTTCATTTTTTGGTCAATTTTTCCCCCTTTCTAGTGGCTCTTTTTTGAATCAGAGAGGTTCTCTTGAACTTGTGTGATGCCTTGCACTTGATATGGGTTGTATTATTTATATTGATAGGGCATGGGACAGGCTTCCCAGGGCAGTGGGCATAGCCCTGAGCTGCCGGAGCTCAGAGGGCATTTGGGCACTGCTCTCAGGTATAGGGTGTGAGTTTGGGTGGTATTGTGTGGAGTGGGTGGGACTCTCTTTCAGTTGGGATATTCTATATGGGATGTCTGTATTGGAAATAGGATGCCTCTAGCATTGAGGCCTGTGGGTATGGCCATATTGCTCATTGTTTCGTATTATCCTTGCAGGATTGAGACTTCATTTCTTTTTTCATGTCAAGTAATGCACTCTTGATTAATGTATAATATACCTCAGAAGGAACCAATTCTACTGTACATCAGTGAATACCCACTGACTGCAAAAGAGTAATTTCAGGTTACCTTTGCTGAAAAGTGACCTCTCTCTTTCTCCAGACACATGTAGGATGATGTCCACTCCTCTTTCAGCCATGGCACTGGGTCTTCTCACCATTCACATGATCACAGAATCATAGAATCAATAAGATTTAAAAAGACCTCTAAGATCACCAAGTCCTACCCCATCCCCAGTCCCACCATACCCACTAACCATGTCCCTCAAAGCCACACCTCCATGACTCTTGAACACCTCCAGGGATGGTGACTTCAACACTTCCTTGGGCAAGAGCTCCCTGTGGTTACCCCCTGCTATACCACTCCCAGCTTTCATCCTTGAAAAACGCAGACAGCTTCTAAAAAGAAAAGTAATAAAACAGCCAGCACATTGTGCAATATGAGGCTGCTGTAAAGCTCGAGGTTCACAATAAGAAGTGCATTGATGATGACTTTCTTGGAGATGTCAAAGTAAACATTGGCAATATCCTTCTGACCACTGAACATTTTGCTCATTGATGCGCTGGGAGCACATAGGACAGCTGATTTACATATACCTTGCCTGCCCTCTGGTGGTGAATGGCTGCTGATTAATTTTTTTCATGCAGATTCGTTTTTCCAGGCACATACTTGTGAATATGCATACGTATTGAGGTGTGGCAAAGAATGCTGTCATCCAAATTGCACCTTCAGTCTGAATGCTGCAGATGTGAGTAGCAGTGGTTGTCGTGGGCTGTCACCAGTCTTTTTTATATTGAAGATTTTCCACTTGGCTGAGAATGTATTAACATTTAGCTCTGTTAAAACATGAGCATGAAAATAACAGAAGAAATAACAGAAGTATAGCTAATATATATATATATATATACACACACACACACACACACACCAGCTTGGAGAGACCTGTGAGCTCTTCATCTGTCCTTCCCTTCTCTATAAATAAACCTTGCCGCAACTGAGTCAGCTGCACAAAGTTAAGAGCAAAATATTTCTGCAGGACTTTTTCTTACAGCAATACAAGACTGCATAAAAACAAATGCATGGATATGTTTTTCCTTATGCAATGCCAGTCTGGATGACCAAGAAGGTGCAGGGAGAAAGGTGGCTTTGGGCTGAAAGCAGAGTGTCCATGATTGCTGGGGGGAGATATATTCCTTTAGCCTCTGTGTGGGTTTTATTGCCAATTCAGCGAGGGCTCAACATAATTCTCTTGCTCTTTTCCCCTCATAGCTGGAAAGAGCAGAGGGATTTGCTTTGTGCTTTTTGGCGCCTGCATACTGGGAAAAGGGAATCTCCTGCTGGCATGTTTATTGAGCAAAAGCAATAGAGTTCACAGAAGCAATAGTGTCCTACGGAAAAGGAGAATTTAGATGGCAATAAAGTCATCCTTCCCTGTTGAGGTGGATGCAAGAATCTGTCTCTTATCAGTTTGGCTTTCCTTTGGTTGGATGATGGAGAGAAAGGAGGACCTGCAATAGGACACTTCTCCAGCAAATGAGATAGAAACAGCTCTTGTTACCAATGTTTCTAGCACCTCAGCATGTCTTAGTGAGGACGAGCAAGTTCAACAGAGCAGCTATCAGGACACATGCAAATCTAAAGGGTGTTGTCTAAATATAATGCTTCCAGCCTTTTCTCTTTGGGATGACCTATTAAAGTGGGAGGGGTGGCAATGGTGACTTCTTAAGCTCTACCCATGTTGACAGAGTTTGGTTAAGTCTCACAGAATCACAGATTCATAGAATGGCCTGGGTTGAAAAGGACCTCAAAGATCATCTAGTTTCAACCCCCCTGCTATGTGCAGGGTCGCCAGCCACCAGACCAGGCTGCCCAGAGCCACATCCAGCCTGGCCTTGAATGCCTCCAGGGATGGGGCATCCACAACTTCTTTGGGCAACTTGTTCCAGGTTCCAAGTCTAGTGGGATGCAAGCCAGAAAAACTCATTCAACACCTTCATTTGACTTGGGTTGGGTTTCCCGTTTGGGAAAACAACCTCCAGCCCTTAGAGTCATTGAGATTTGCAAGTCCTTTTGTAGACTATGTTCATGATTTTGTGTTTGCTCTGGATCATGTTTCAAAGCCATGCACAGGGAGGAGTACACCATGCCACTGCACTCATACTGCTTTGGCAACATGGATATAATGTCAGTTGTGACCAAACTCACTAGTGTACACGGTATACTGACTGTGGCAGTACACCTCTGTGTTTTTCTAAGCATCATGGTAGCTCTGTCTGAACCAGTGATCAGTTCCTAAGTTCTGGATTCAGCTGTTAAATTGCTACCACTGGTGGTCTCTAGGCCCCTCCCAAACAGTCTGAAGGTATCTCTATCCTGATCTAGTGATTGATCCAGTGGTCAGCAACGCTGCCTGCAGCAGAGGAGCTGGAATTAGGTGATCTTTGAAGTCGCTTCCAACTCAAGCCATTATATGATTCTGTGGTTCTGTCTCTGGGGACAGGAATATTCCGACCAGGTATTCTGGGTGTTCAACAGCAAAAGAAAATTGAAAATTCAGATACGATGAATGATTTGCTGAAGATCTCTCAGAATGTGAAACCTGCCATCCCACCAGAGCCAGAGGGCTCAGCAGCTGAGGAGGTTCTTCACTCAGTACATTTCCACCTGACCATCTTCTGCTGGCTGGGCACACACAGACAGCAGTGCCTGAACATGAAATGATGGCAGTTTCATTCCACCTAAATAATCATAGAATCATTACGGTTGGAAAGACCACTAAATCATCTAGTCCAGCTGTCAAACCATGCCTGTGACCACTCAAGACTATGTCCCTCAGTGCTACATTCAAGCTGATCCCAGCATTCCATAGCCCCCAAAGCAGCATTCGTTTGGTCACTCTGTTTACTGAGTCTAGGCTTGGATCCACCACGGGTAACATGTCATAGCTCCTCGTCCTAGCTGTGCTGCAGCCCCGACAGGTGCAGCCAAGCAGAGCAACCTCGATGACATCTCTCTGTGAATAAATTTTGGCACTTTACTTGGATAACAACCTGTGATTATTCTCTCTGGAGTTTTCTGAGTGGTGATGGTGTCTGGGGAGCTAGAGTTACAGATCTGGCCAGGCAATCACATCTGCAGGGAGCCCACACAAGTAGGTTAAACAAAAGCTTTATTTCCACTCAGTGTTCTTGGGACACAGTGCCAAGACTTCACAGACGGTTCAGAACAAGGATTGGCAAGGAACGCTCTGCTCCTGTGATGCTTTCTCATTACAAACAGCCCTGAGTCACAAACGCGTGCTCAGATCCAAGCCTGAACTTCCTTTATACTTAGAATTGTTCAGGTTAACAAATCTCAGGTTTGTGTTTTAAAGCAGTGATGTGTCAGAGCAAAGATCAAAGAGTCACAGAACCATTAAGGTTGGAAAAGACCTCTAAGATCATTTAGTCCAACCGTCCACCCACCACCAATATTGCCACTACCACATGCAGAAACTACACATGAGGTACACTCTCAATTCACGAGTAAAGCCCTCTGGTTCCACTACATAAGAAACACTGAATAAATAACGAAATCTGGTCTGATTACTAAAGCAGTTAATTGTAGTACCATCTACCATTAGATGTTATTCTCTGCTATGTAACATTCGGACAATGCAATCTTCCTGGTGAGCAAAAGGTTCAAGACCAGAGTTCAAGGCACACACTCTGTTTGCTGTCTTCTCTTCCTGCCTACAACTTTCTGACTGCTGTGGAGAAAGGTCAGTTGGTTTCCTGTAGGATTTCAGGATTTTGAAACACTATTTCAGTTCCAGCTTCTGAACAAAGAAAATAAATAAAGAAGGAAATTGGATGCGGAGGTTGGAGCTGAGACATCTGCCTCCAGGGCTGCTTTGCAGTGGGGCTGGGATCGGAGAGAAGGTCCAACAGACGGGCAGCTGAGGTGTCTGGCAGGCAAACTGTTAGAAACCCAGACCGTTTTCCATTTGGAAACTGCAGAACATTCACAACTCGGCCAATTCTAGCAACAGTAACAAAAAAACTTCAACCTTAATAAATGCTTTCTGTTCAAGACCAACTAGAATTTCATGCGCTGAATCGTGATCTTTGTTTGGACATCAAGCCTAAATAGATATAACATACAGGAGTTGGACTTGATGATCCTTGTGGGGCCCTTTCAACTCGGGATATTTTATCATTCTGTGACTCTGTACTTCAGATTTGGTCCTTGGCCCAACATTCACTTTCCTTGAGCTTCTCCGTATATGTTAATGAAAAATGTTTCAGAGATGTAGCTTTTTGAAATTGAATGCATTTATTTTCACAGTCTGTTGTACAGGTCTTCGAAAGTGCCTGCAGCCTGCACTACCTAGTTTGACGCATGAGTTAAGTCCGGGCAAAAGAGGGGCTTAATTCCTTTGAATAGAATCATTTTAATCTTCTAGGAGAACAAGTAGATAATTTTTTTTTAATTGACTTTCAGATGTTTAATGGATTCTGTGCAGGAAAGGAGACTATGTTGTACCACATAATGAGAATATGAGGGACAAAAGTCATGGATCAATAGAATCCGATAAGGTTGGAAAAGACCACTAAGATCATCTTGTCAAAACCACCCATTAGAGAAGGAAGGAGAACCATGGGAGACTGAGATCTGCAGATTTCATGAAGCCAGGCTTTGAGGAGGGCTGTGAAAAAGTGTGTGAATGAAGAATAGGATGATGAATGAAAATACCAACAGCTGTAAAGTAATGACTATCAGAGAAGTGTTAGATGTTTCTTCTGCTGCACAGAACATGGAGTTGGTCATCATAAGAATGACCAACATAGTACATTCCTTGTCTCCCCTTACATCAAATTTTCTGTAACCTACAGCACTGCCCTCACAAGTTGACCTAGCAATCCTATAACTCTTCATCAGGCAGTTTGCCTGCAGAAACTTTATCTAAGGACATCATTCCATAGGACCTCAGTGTGAGCATGGGGAATCAGATGTCCTCTGCCTTCTCCCACCTAGACTTTTATTGATAAGGCCGGTGGTGAGAGTCATGCTAGGACTTTGTGGCATGACTGAAGGGAAATACAAGGATGTTAGAGAATTGGACTAGATGGCCTTTAAGGGTTCCTTCCAACTTAAATGATTCTATGATTCTATGATTGTATGTGTGACTACAGAGGAAAAAAATCCTTGGCCCAGCTTCATTTGTGATGCCTGTGGTCTTTCATCCAGTTGATGACCACTGCTACTGAGTGTGAGTAGATGGGATGGGGGGCTTTAATGTTATTCCTGCACGTATGACCTTGCACAATTAGAAGGAGGCAGGTTGACCTGATGAACTCCATGCACTCAAGAGAGGGGAAAATCCATTGCTGATGTGAGGACAGAAGGCTGTAGAGAAAGGAGGGCTCCTGCTGCAGTGACCATGCTGTCCCTGACCTCACCACTGAAGGACAAATCCCTATAATGCCAAGGTAAATAACCAGAGCTTCAGGGAAGGCGGATGTTGTTGCATGAGGATGTCAGAGAGAGCATAGTTTCATGAGTTCAAAGAGGGGTAATGATGCCGAAGTGCTCTCAGCCCCTCTCCTGCCTTCATCCAAATCCCATGGTAGAATCTCAGTATTTTCCAACGAGAAATGTACTGCAGAGAGTGGCATGATTCCCTACATGTTCGCATCCTCTAGCATGGGAAAATTTCCTAAATCACAGAATCAGTCATAGAATCATAGAATCACAGAATCATAGAATGGTTGAGTTGGAAGTGACCTTAAAGTCCAGTCAGTTCCAACCCCCTGCCATGGGCTGGTTGCCACCCACCAGCTCAGGCTGCCCAGGCCTACATCCAGCTTGGCCTTGGGCACCTCCAAGGATGGGGCACCCATAGCTTTCTGGGCAGCAGTGCCAGCACCTTACAAACTTCATAATGAAGAATGTCTCCCTAACATCTAATCTAAATCTGTCTTCTCCTTGTAGCTTTTCTGTCACTCATCCATGCCCTTCTGCATATCACCCCAACTACCCCACTGTGTTGCTGCTGGTTTGGGCATTTTGAGATTTTGTTGAGATCTGTCTCTAAATAACTGAGTAATTGAATGAATATGTGGGGTTCTCTATATGGATTTATCAGCAGTGAGTGCTGAGAAGTAATCTGAAAAAGACACAGATAGAAAGAAGAACAAGACTTTCATGTAGAGGAACAGGTCTCCAAAGATCTTTATTGTCATTTGGATTTAATTCACTGTTAAAAATACTGTAGATCCTATAGGAAATATAAACTATTTTTGGACAGTGTGAATTGGACATAAGTGCACCTCCTACAGCTGTCAGCATGTCAGATTTGCATGATTACGTTAAAATTTATCCTATAAAATGAGCAGTAAACCTTCCTGCAGTTGCTGGTTGATAGTGGTTTCCTGAGTGTATGCCTCACTGTCCAAGAAATCAACCAAGAGATCTGTCCACAATCACCTGAGATGTTGTCTGCAGAGCTAGAAAACTTACATTTGCTCCTTCCAGCAAACTTCTTCCTCTTACAACATCCAAACACTATTTTAGGAGCAAAATAACAAGTAAAGAGTGTGATACAGTAATTACATTTAGTACGGTAAGGAATCTCATGCATAAACCTAAACCTGTCTGAACAGAACAATGCCAGGAAATTATAAATATGTTTCATAGTCTTCTAACAGAAGAGGTTATCACACTTCGGGATGAGTCCTTGGCCTCTTCCTGTTGGAATTAAGAGTTAAAAAAACACTGCTGGCTTCAAAGCGAATTCAGAATTATCTTGGGATTACTCAAGTCGACAGCGATCAGAACTTTGCTTTTCTGCTCCCTTTTCCCACAGATTGACTGTTTTATTATTTTTTTTAATAATTTCAAAGAATGCTGTTTATTTTTGAAGACAACAGACTGAAGAAAGAATTCAAAAACTGTGTGCAGAAGGGCAGATTGAAATCTTCTTGTACAAATGCTCTTCAGCTGGAAAAAGTTTACAGCTATCGAACATTTTCTTTAAAATGTCTCTCTGCAATAAAAAACACACTCAAAAGGTTATTTTTAGTGTGTAAGTATGAAATCAAAAGCAGGATACCCTGAGACTGAAACGTATCTATGTATCCATGCTCATATGTAGATATTTGAAGGTGGAATGTATACATCGCGGCCAACTGAAGAGTTGTTTTATAGTTGTTACCTCGTTGTTGAGGTTTTTTCCCTCATGCATTTACAATCTTTGACTTAACATATATCAGAAATAGAAGGTTATTCTCCTGCCTGCTCACTGTTACACTGCCATATAAATGGATCAAGGGGAAGACATCCAGGAGGGATGATGGCATCTTCCTGCAGCTGCTAGATATCTTGAGTCTCTGACTGCACCTTACAGAGCTATACTTAGATAGTTTTCCTTTCAGAGAATGGCTTGGGTTGGAAGGGACCTCAAAGATCACCTAGTTCCAACCCCCTGCTGTGGGCAGGGTTGCCACCCACTTCGTCATGTTCCTGTGGGTGTTTCCCTTCATTTGGAGGCCAGACTTGAATACACAGAGTCATACACAAGGCAAACCCAATGATCCAACTCTTACTTAGGAGGAAATGCCATGTCAAAAGCAAAGGTGGAGGAGATCATCAGATTCCCATAGAAAACATGCATTTCTGCCTGTGACATCTGAGAAGCATTTTTAGACAAGAGGAAAGTTGTTGTAAGCCACAAAGCTCTGATGAATGCTTTTAACATGGGAAAATTATGGAAAATATACATAAGCTGATTTTAAACTCAAATTTGCAACCCAGATGATATCCTTCCCTAGAAGTATGTATTGAGGTATACTGAGAAAGAACTGCTTGGCCTACCTCTCTCCCACAGCATGTTATTCCTGGATGAATTTTCACACAGAGCGTGGTGATGCACTGGAACAGGTTGCCCAAGGAGGTTGTGGATGCCCCATCCCTGGAGGCATTCAAGGCCAGGCTGGATGTGGCTTTGGGCAGCCTGGTCTGGTGGTTGGCGATCCTGCACATAGCAGGGGGGTTGAAACTAGATGATCATTATGGTCTTTTTCAACCCAAGCCATTCTATAATTCTATGATTCTATGATTCTATGAATTTGTGACTGGATGGGCAAGTAGAGTGCAGAAGGTGAAAGCTCACCTCAGCCCTGCTGGATAACTGAAGTGTCGTATCAGCTCTTTTACAGTTATCTTCCAAATGCCAGCTTCTCCCACCTGGAACTCCAGCTTTCATCTACAACAGCCAACAGTTACTGCCAAAAAGACCAATGCCACAGAGTAAAATCTGGATTTTGAAGAGCATGAATAAAGTTTCCTCCTATTTTCACTAATAGTTATAACATGAACGACTTTGACAATGCATGTGTTATACTTAATATGGTGAATTAGCTGCTCTGACAGTAACATCCTTAGCTTTTTGTGTCTGGCTTGCTTCCTTTCATAAATATATCTTCAATAATGTAAGAGGGTTATTGGTTGTTATTTATCATTTAACTGGTAGAAACTGGTAGAAACCATTTAACTGGTAGAAGTCCCGGGTCCTCTGTTGAGAAGAGTTTAACTCGGGCTTGAGGAAGGTCTCGGTGTTTTCAATGAGCACCTTCTGGTTGCAATATTGATTAAATTACCCCATCTGCAGTTCTCTGTGGCCTGGCAGGAGAGACATGAACAATTCATAGAATTTTGTTAGAAGCCAGATACTGAAAGAGATTAAAAAAAAATGGACAGAGAAGTGGCCAACAACAAAAGTATTTGACACTGATGAAGAGTGCTCTGTGGGCAGTGCCTACAAGCCAAGCTCTGGCCCTTGGCAAAAAAGCTGCTTTTGCTCACTGATGGCTTACTTTGAACACTGTTGGCTTTGAAACTACTTAGAGAATGGGGAGGAAAAAGAGTGTGATGCTTCAGGCTTTTTTTATTGATTAAATGATGGACTTTTCCTTCTCTCAGCCTCACTTTTTAAGTTAAGAAAATTCATGTCTCGTTATCACTCAGCTAAAGGAATGCAGAACATCATTCTCTGCATCTCAGTTTTCCAATACCTTGACATTCTCTCTTCATCCTCCTTTGGGATGATGAGCATGAAATGTTTTAGATGTAGTACATAGGTGTGTGTATAAAGCAAGAAGAAAAAAAGGGTCTTTCAGTTTAGATCTGGAATTGCAAAGATGACATATTTTGACATTCTGATCAGAATCACATTTTGGCATTTGGAAACAAATATTGATTCATACCAAACTGCTTAGTTTCAAAATTGCCATTTCAGTTTGAAGATAACATTAAAACAGCATTTGCCACTGAAATGTCAATTTACAAGAAAGTGTTCCAGTTTAAACTGACATACAGCAACCAAAATATTTTGATTCAAAATTTGCATTTGTGGGGGAGTAAAAAATCTTTTTGTTGTTGTTGTGAAAAACACTTCCTTGTGAATTGCACTGATCTTCATGAAACCAGAGTTTCCTACAGCAACAACAAATCTATTTATTGCAAAGCCTGTTCTACAATTTCTGACTGACCGGAATACTGATGAAGAAGTGGTACCACCCACCACCATTACTCTCTTTCCAAAACTGCACAAGTGAAATCACGATAAACCAGGGCCCAGTTTCAACCAAAAATGATGGTCAGGATTCATCCACCTGCAAAAGCTATGAGGCTGTAGCAATTCTACTTCCTCTATCTGGAAGGAAACTAAATGTAGGGTGTGTGCTTCTCTGCTGGGGTTGACTTCAGAGTATCCATCCCAGTCTTACTAGTTCTTCATTGTTCTCAGATTTCTTCCTCTTCAATACTTATCTCAGCCTCCTTTATGCTCCCCATTTCTTTAAAGGCTGTTTTTGTCAGCGTCCTCTTTGTGTTCCTTAGGACAAATTTAAGTTTCCTGGTCAACATGCCTGACCAGTTGTGGCTGTAAAACAGAAGACAGGAGGAGTCAGCAGCCCTGCTCACTGAGGAATAGCTATTCATTTTACATCATTTTGCATCAGACCAAGCAGGAACATTAGATTTTCTCAAAGCCATCAAGGACCAAGCAGGGAGGAATTTTGGTACAGAACTACAGGGACGCTGTGGCCCCAGTAAACCACAAAAGCACTGGAGGAGTTGCATGGGTTAGTGAGATATGCAGAGTTTTCAACCAAGGATATCCACTTCATAAAGGTAAACATCATTTTTCCATAAAAATACCAAAGGGCTTCAGCTGCTCATGAAGAACATTTCTAACTGTACATCACAAGCCTGACAAATCCTCTGTCTGCTAATAGCAGAGATTCCTTGTTAATCTGATGGGTTTCTTTGGGTTTGAGGTCATTCACTGACACTTATGGGAAATGTGAAGGCCCAGATGCTCTTATAGTCCCACAGTCCCTCCATGTCTGACACAGGAGGCACAGTGACACAGAAAGACCTGACAGGCACAGAGTTATTGTAGTATAGTGGGAGTTTCAGAAACAAACCAAACATAAAGGAGTTGTGGAAGGCCAGAAGCTGAGCTTCAGTTAGTTCTCAACTCTGTCTACAACCTGCCCTACATCATGCATCACAGAATCACAGAATCATAGGGGTTGGAAGGGACCTCCAGAGATCATCGAGTCCAATGAAGCCAAATTCACTCCTTACACAAAAAGAAAATTTTCCGGTTGTAAGCTGAAAAGAATCAAATTCTAACACATTTCAATATCAGTTATCATTATGCAGACATTAAAGAGAATTATTTGAGAAACTGTTTTGTATGTACATAGATATGTAAGGTTTCAAACATCACTGCTGTGAACAATGAACAAGCAATTACTTTAGAAGAAAAATATATGTAAAACCCAAGATTATAAAATAAGGGGCCTTGAAAGGAGAGGAACAGGATGGTATCAGGCCTAAAAAGCATTCACACCAATAACCAATTAATAGTATAGCAGCCCAATGAAACTGTCCTCAATGACAGCACAGGATAAGCTATTTTTAAAGGATATACAACATATACAAAGCATATACAAATACTAATAACACTGGAATCAGAACTGTATTGACCACTCTGACACCCATTACTGCTTTTGTGTTATCATTTAAGGGTGTTGTGTTTTATTGTTTGATCTGATTCTGCAGATGGTCTTTGAAGGTCTGGTTACCTGCCCCTGAGGACAGGTTATTCAATTTGGAAGTGACAAAACAGCCAGGACTCCCTATTCTCTGCACATAGGATGAGAGCTAATGGCCTCAAGTTGCTCCAAGGGAGACTGAGGTTGGATACTAGGAAAAATTTCTTCTCATAGTGGTCAGACATTGACACAGGCTGCCCAGGGAGGTGGTGGAGTCGCCATCCCTGGAAGCTTTCAGGAGCAGCGCAGATGTGGCACTTGGTTTAGTGGACATGGTGATGATGAGTTGATGGTTGGACTTGGTGATCTTAATGGTCTTTTCCAACCTTAACAATTCTATGGTTCTGTACTGTGGTCTCTTCACTCTCACACTTGGTGGGAGACCAAGGACAGCCAAGTGCAAGAAAACAGTAAGAAATCTTAAGGCATATTACTGAATCTTAAGAAACTGCAAATGTATCAAGTCACTGTGATTTAGGATTCACCCCAACAGTTCATTTATTCAACATTATGAGAAAGAGCTAATGACTTTGTAAAAAATGATCAGAACTCTTGTGCAACCACTAAGGAGTCAAGGATAAGAAATTTCCTTAGGTGTTTTTTTTAAGCCTTCCTGGTGTTAGTGAAAGATTTTTCTTCTACTGTGTTGCTGAGAGATGCCTCTGCATGCCAAGACAGAAGTAACTGATGCAGAGCAGCAGATGGAAGAGAAGAAAGATGTGGATGGGAGAGAAATCAACAGAAGTGAGTGCTTGGTCTCAGAAGTTATGTTTTTATTATTTAGAGAGGTCGTGCAGGCAAAATCATCTAAGATTATCCCAACAGTGGGGCTGAAGGAGAAATAGTAAGCTGTAATTTTATCGGGCTTCTTTGTAAAAGCGGGTTTCACTTTCAAGTACAGAGTGAATCTTTATCAAATACTCTGTGCTGAATCAGCTTTCAGACCTCACATTCAAATCTGAACTTCTGGTCAACCACACCTTGCTAGTTTATGGTTAGGCCAGCAAGAAGCAACTACTGTATTTTTCCAAACATGAAAGGATCCTGAGAGGTCTACTGTTACTGAGCAGAGTTCATGGATGAAGACATCAGAACGGAGGGAGAAGTTTAAAATAAATAAATAACTATACACCATATTATACACCACGTAACTTCTGATTTCCAACCAGATCATCCCAGCTACACATTTACTTCTCATCTCAGTTGGTACCATAACAATGAATAACAGAGCTGATCTCATGAGGTGTGCTAAAAGAGAGCAACAATAGGCCAAGTGGGTTCTTCCAGGCTTGAATTCCAGCTTCATCTGAGTTCACCATGGGCTGGGCTTTTCCTGGCACACTGTGCATTGCCATCAAGTGGATCAATAATACACTGCAAGTAGATGCAGTAGTGCCATATGTCTTATAGGAATGAATGGGAAAGCAGGTCATAAATTTGCTAGGAGATCACCCAACAAGGCTACTACGGTCTCTAGACAGCTCTGGTGCAGTTCCCAGCACCTTTTGAATGAGGCACTTTAAAAGAATAATACATAGTTTTGACAAAAAAAATAAATAAATAAAGGCATAAAACTAAAACCAGCAATGTGCAGACAAATAACACACAAGCGGGCACTAAACAGAAGAGCTACGTGAGGACTGTCCTACAGCTACTACCTCGGATCTAGGCCTTTTTGCCAAGTTGTTTTGCAGCTTTCCTCCTTTTGAACTCTGCAATTTCTTCCGAGGGTAACCCATGAGCTTTACACCTGCAGTGAACAGGTAGGCCATTAGAGAAAGAATCAGTTCAGTTTCATCTGCAATAAAGAACAGACCATACTGGTGACTATGTGAAAAAGTGTCTTCTAGTGTGAAGAGAGGAAAAAATTGCTGGGCCTTCAGCTTGACATATTGCAAAGAGTGAAGTTAGCTAATTTAATTTTAACTGTCCTGAAGTTGCTGAGACAGGCACATTTTGTAATCTCTATAGCCAGGCACTTCCATACTGCTCTTGACACATCCTAGACACCTCTCCCAGGATGAGATGAATGACTTTGTTGATTGATGAGCTCAAATTAGATTTTGACTAGATGGTTGCATCCTAGATCTTTTAGGCTACATGAACCCTGAGGTAATTATTCTTTTATTCCTCTGATCCTCCCTTATTTCATCAAAAGGAAGAACAAAACCAAACTTCTGTGAAGATCTTACGGTGTGGTTTTTGGGTGGTCCTGTTTGGAGCC
Organism: Pavo muticus; assembly: GCA_016647715.1. NCBI lineage: Eukaryota > Metazoa > Chordata > Aves > Galliformes > Phasianidae > Pavo > Pavo muticus. The sequence continues at coordinate 810,466 of JACDJE010000432.1, read as the reverse complement.
AAGAGCTGGACTCGATTATCCTTAAGGGTCCCTTCCAACTCAGGGACCAACTCTATGATTCTGTGATCTTTAATTTGTTTAGTGTAGTTCCTCTCTCAGTGCCTTTTGCTCTCACATGGGGTGTTGGTTTCAACAATTCTTATCTCTCAAAGCTATGGACATATTTCCAAATTGAATTTCTATATAACTATCCCTTGAGACTGCCAGTTTTCTCTGATAGCTTAGCACAAATTTTAACAGACTTTCTGGAGGGAAAAACGAATCAGTTTTCAACTCTTTCACCAGTTCTATCTTATAAATTTTTATCTTTGAATCATAGAATCATTAAGGTTGGAAAGATCACTAAGATAATCAAGTCCAATGATCAACCCATCACCCACATGCCCACTAAGCCATGTGTATAACCACATTGTTCTTCCGTGTCTTACCTAAATCCTCAACTCCTACAATACCTTTCCTTCTCATAGAAACATTGATTCCTATTTATAAACCTTCCTATGAGTGCCGGAGCCTTCAGAGACGGGTCCTGAAGGCAAGGAAGACCAAAGGACTTAATTCATATGAATTGAATGAGGAATAGCTTCTTCTGGGAATATACAACTCAGGTGGGAATCGTTCCACTACCTGCAGCAGAGATATTTCCATTGGAACAAAAAATTTGGGGCTCTCTTCTGAGCCAGTGGAGGGAGATAGAAATTGCTGAATGAGAGAGTGTGTTTATCTCAAAGAATATGTCTTCCATAGGCAGAATAGTGGCACCTGGAAGTGCCCAAATCTCTACTTGATTCTAAAAGCTGTGTGAGTTGCAAAGCTCAGAAGGTCATGGCTATGCCAGAGCTAGATAATTTACATTAGCTGAAGTACTACAAGCTGGTTCAAGAGGAGGAACACTTGAACTCCAGCCCCTCTATGCAACAAGTGGCAAAATTCAGTCAGTCTCTAAGTGTGAGGAACTTATCCCTGAGATAACCCCACTGAACATCATCCACAGGGCGATGGAGGATGTTGTTGCCTGTCTCTGCACAACAGTGCAGTAGGCTGTGACCTACCCAAAGGCCAAGACCTGACCAGGGTCTTTGTGGTCCAAGCCCAATATCAGATTTTCTAAGCTCTAACTCTAAACACTGTTTATATATATATAACAAATAAACTTTTGCTTATGAGTTGGACTTCACTCACAGAACAATAATAAGAAAGATCCAGTACAAACAACACTGATACATCTCCTGAACTTGTTAGAGTCTGAGCAACTGCAGACTGCTGATTCTGCATCCTCCATCCTAATCTCTTCCAACTCACCCTGTCTGAAATCATCTGTTATTTTTCCAAGATATTTTCTTCCCTCCACCTTGTTTCTGAAGCTAGCAGGAGAAAAGCTCATGTGAGGTCCTACGCTCCAACTCCCTGGACAGGATCTTCCTGAAACACTGGCACAGGTTGCCCAGAAAGGTGGTAGGTGCTCCATACCTGGAAACATTCAAGGTCAGACTGATTGGTCTCTGAGCATCCTGATTGAGCTGTAGGTGTCCCTGTTTGTTGCAAGGGAGTTGAATCAGATGGCCTTTAGAGGTCTCTTCTAACTCAAATGATTCTACGATTGCATGATGTTCATAGTCAGAGCATCGTTGTGACTTGGCCACTTCGTACCCTTCACTAAGAACAACTATGCTCAAATAGCCTCAAGACCTCAGTCATGAGTGAAGATGTCTTATCTGTCTTCTTTTCTTATTCCCATCTCATACAAACTCTTGTACTGGAGCAAAACATGATCTACTGCCAGGTATCTTGGGCAACTCATTATATCTCAGCTCTGTGGTCCTGCTCTATCCAACCCTGGGGCCTATAACGTGATTGATTCCTAGTCCTCTTATCTCTCAGCTATGTCATTCATAAAAGAACTTTGTTCTGCAAAAGCATCCTCCCAGCCTGCCTAGGGGAGACAGGAGAAACTACCAGGCACATTTCAGCAATGCCATGCCTAGAGCGAGAGCTGCAAGCTAGAATGTGGTGGACAAAGACTGGTAAGTAGCCCTCCCCTTAATCCATACAAATATCTGCAAAGGAAAGGGCATTGCGTTGAATCACAATCAAATTCTGCTACCTTAATTTTCTTCCTTCCTGAACACTTCATTTTGGGTTTCTTACAGCATTTCTCCAATATTCCAGAAGCCTCAGCTTGCTCCTACAGAGCCTGTTTAAATAAATAAGCTGAAGCAACTACATTCCAAGTCACAGAGCCTTGTTCAAAGGGAGATGAGTCACTGGCTTTCTTTACCTTCCCCTCTTTAAAACAATCAGAATTCAGATAAAAATTTTTCTTTCTCACCTGATTTGTGGCTTAGCTGTGGCCAGAACATTCCTTTTTCTTCATTTTGCTGTTGTATTATTGGGGGTTTAGAAATAATTTTAAAAGCAAACACTCACTGTGAAGCAAAAAAAAAAATCTGTCCTGACATTGAGGTGATCAATACTCTGAGCCAGAATGTGCTTTGATTTCCCCAAATAACTTATCTTATATTCTATATAAAGTTCATTTATGAAATCTTGTGATGCTGTTGTATAAGTCCAGCCATGTAAGGACAGCATTTTTTTTGCTGCTGCTGCTTGCTCTACAAGCTCTTTATTTCAAGTTTAAATGTGTGTTGGGTAAAAAACTTCAGTGGGGTCCTGAATGGAAATCCTTCCACTTGCTCCCCAAGGAGATACATCAGCAGCAACAAGAAAGATTCCCCACTGATCCTCTCCCATCAGACTGCCTCCATACAGAAGTGGAATGAGAGAGCTTTCTGTTGGGTAGAGTAAGAAGCCATGTCATCCTCATGGATATCTTTTTCCTCTCAAAGAGCTGTTTCTCATCTGGTATTTGGAACTGGATTCTTTGAGCATCCTCCACTGCTTCTCACTCATTTCATTTTCACTTAAATTCTTGGTGCTTCCTCCAAGGCTGATCCTCACGTACGGGAAGATGGGAAAGTCCCAAAGCTGTCTCTAATTCCTGGCTGCATCTTCATGATGACCTGATGATCTTGAAGGTCTTTTCCAACCTGAGCAGTTCTATGATTCTATGATTCTATTCATTTTTTAGTGATTTCTCACTTCACATTGTGCTTAGTACTTATGATGATGTTGGACTGGTTGCTCTATGGGCTCTTCCGGTCTTAAGAACTTCTACATGATTTCATACAAGAGCAGGGCTCTGTGTTTGATGACAGCAATGCAAAACTCTTGTATGTTCCTTCCCTAGGCAGTGTGTTTATGGTTAAAAACCCTTGAGAGGATCTACGGTCTATATCCAATATCTGAATCATATATCTATTTTTTTTTTCTCCTGTTGGCACTATTTAATTTAAGATAGGATTAGAAAGGTAAAGTTCCCAGATAAAACTGCCTCCGGGGATAGAAGTCTCCAGCTGCTTGTAAGCACTGTGTTCAGTACCAAAGCACAAGATTGGACTGTTGAAGTTGGAAAGTTAGAAGAGCCATTGTGTCACTCAACTCCCTGAAGCTGCAGATGAATGTGATCCTGTCTCTCATTGTTGACTGTGGTTTGTTTGTTTGTTTTATTTTTTTCTGAATTTCCAATGTTATTGAATATTTCCAGGTAGTTGATAATTTCCAGTACTTTGCCAAATGCAGCAGGCTTACATTTGGTAGATTTCTGTAACCTCCTTTCTGCTGTCTGCGGCAAGAGGGGTGCCTCACCAGTGCTGACAAGTGTCTGCCTGTTCCAGAGCATCACAGCATGTCAGCTTCCAGTATCTCAGCATCTTTGTGCTTTTTCTTTGGCTGCTCTTTAGCCCTCAAACTTGCCTCCTGGTGTACCCTCAAAGAAACCTCCTAGCTTTCCTTCAAGCCTACCTGAAATCTCCAAAAAATATCAAGGGCACAGTTAAGCTGCTGCTCAATTGTTCATTCAGCATGCTTGCTTTGTCTGTCTCGCCATCTTGGTACACTTTCTCTATGCCCAACCCAATCTGCTATTATTTCCTGCAATAAGGTGAAAGACTTCTGTAGAGAGCCTTGTTCTTAGTCTCGCACAATGGAGCCCCAACCTACAAGATCCTGAGATGAAGCAATACAAATCCCAGTGAGCTGCCAGGAAAGAGGGAAAATAACATCCATCACAAGGTAGACATCTATCAGGGAAGCTGTAGGAATTTGCCTTGGAGCAAGGAAGGGACCAAGGAGCCTATTTCACTAACCGCACTGTTTTCTGAGGGAGGCTAACCCTCAAAGAGAAAGCTCTCTGGAGTAGGAGGCAGCACTACAGTCTGGATATTAAACCTTCACTTTCCCTCTGTCCCTATGTCCCTGTGTCCCTGTGTCCTGGGACACTGATGAATATCAACCCATTTCCCATACAAACAGTATGTGAATGGGTTTCTTACTTGGCTTCCAGTAAGCTTTTTACTCCTGAAAAAGGATATACAGACCCTCTGTAGCTTGACATAAGGTTGATTTTATGAATTGCCTTTTAGTTCATTTTATTTTATGCATGGTTGGAAGAAAGTAGAGGTGCTAAGAAGCATATTAGGAACTTTAATGGAACTTACTTTCTTCTTAATTAAAATGCATTGTATCCTATGTGAGCTATGTCACCTGCAGCACCTGGCTTTTAAGAGTTATGTGTGTTTATCTGAACCTCCTTACACAATTGCAAATATATTAAGGCCTAGTGCTCACAATGGAATTCAATGATGATGTTCCAATTAACGCCTCCGTAAGACTGTAATTGGGATTAAACAGAAAGGTTGGTGAATATCAATTAAATTCAAATTATGTAAATGCAGTAATGGTTCCTTTGTTAGTCATTTGGTTATGGCTTGAGGTTTATTACTAGCCAGTCAGATATATTCTCTCAGTAATTTCAACAATACCAGAAGGAATTGTTTTCACAGTATTTTATGGGACTACTATTATTAACCAAATCACATAATTAAATATCCTCCCACATTTTTACATGTGCTGAAGTTTGGCTTTTAGCCTGCGTTATATGCAGGCTCACCTATGCAGGTCCAGGATCATTTTCCAGACCTAGGCATGCCAAGACTACAAGCACACTGATAGTTTAAAGTAGGATAATGAAGCTTGATTGATCCCTAGAGATCTATGAACAGCGATATGAGCTACCTGACTGTAGATCTGCTCATGACTGCCCACCAGAGCTAGAAAATTGGCTTCACGTGTATCAAGAAATCCTCCTGCCAAGGACTGGGCTTTCAGCTCTATTTGGTTGATGGGTTCTGTATTACGGGATATAAAGTTAGCACTTTCTTGATGTTACACTGCAATGTAGGCCAGAAATACTCTGTATTTCACACAGTATTTTAATGGACAAAAATCATGGACTTATGTCAGCAAGAAGCACTAAGATACCATAAGTGAGACAAAGTTCATCAAGCTGTCCAGGTTCATATGATAACTCATGGGGTCAGACACAGTCCACCCATTTTTATGAAGACAAAATCAGTCTTCCTAAGATTACTTTGAGCCCTTTCTCCACACAGCACTTCCATCCCAAGGATTTGAACCTTAAATCCATGGCCCCCAGACTTGCCCTCCCATAGTACAGACATGAGACCAAACCTAATTTATTAACCTTCTCTTAGCAAGTACAAACTCTCAGCAAGACCACCACAACTACCTGTCTGACGAAGTTTAGGCCACTCAAGATGTAAAATAAAGCATGAGACACAGGCAGTTGACATTTTTATCTCTTAATTGACTGGAGAAAGCACACATCAGCAGTAAAGATAATCCAGTTGACATATGGGAAAGCGTGAAGCCATATAGTTCAATTTAATTCTGTTTTGTGAAATTCCTCAGAGCATACAGTGTGTGAAATACCCTCATCCAGCCTTGTGAGCACTCATTACTTTTCAGAGCAGTAGGCACCAGGGATTAAGGACAAGTTCAAGCAAAATATCTCTCCAGGATGCCAAACAGATTACATTAAAATAGACATTACAGGCTCATTTGGGTATAGGGATTTTCCTAGCCCAGGAGCTGAATATTTACACTGGAGCAAATCCCCTTTCCTTGTTGTTCAGTACTTCGTGACCTGTGGTGGTCTAAGTCAAGAGTTCAGACAGAAGGCCAAAACTATGAGTTGAAAGTCTGCAGGGCACCTCTCAAAGGAGTGTTACTTGCTTTTGTGAGCCATGATTATAAATGAAGCGATGAGGAATGCATTCCTCACTCTTATGAACAGAAGGAGAAAATCTGCTGATCCCAGTAGTTATGAAGAATCAGGTTGTACAAGACCTCATGGAAAGGAAAGATCTAAACAGAAGAGGAGTTACTTCAGGATAAGGTGTAAAGATGAACTGAAGAGGAAGAAGAGGATTCCTTATCTCAAAAGCCTACAGATGAGGAAATTCCGGAGAATATCAAGCAGTGGCTTGAAACCACCATATTGACCAAGACATAGCCATAACAGAAGAATAACAATCAGCCTCTAATAAATTGGCCTAAAAATTGAACCTCAAGACAAGGCTGGAAAAACAGGACACCATGTCTGAACCTTGCCTGATAATAGCACTGCCTGTACACAAGGCAGTTCTCATGTACTTGCTTTTCTTCTGCAGGACCTAGCTTTCATTTTGAACCCTTAAATTCATTTAAGGACAGGTTCGGTTTCATTTAACTTTGATTTTCCCTCTGATTACTTTTACATTCATTCAACTACTGTGGAGACAGAAATAGTGCAAAATAATAGTGAAGATCAGGGCACAAGGATGCTCAAGATCCCTTGATCTTGTGTGCGTAGGACACCTTGTCATATTGCCCCCATCTTCAACCACCCAGACATGATGTATTTGTCATCATTTAAAATTTGTATTAAAAAACAGCTCTAATCTGCATAAATCTGACCAGCTACAGGCATGTATTACCAGATGACTTTTTGAGGGCTGTCAACAGTCAACAGTGGCCTGACAATTGACTTTAAGATGGTAAAACCCAGGTGAGAAGGACCTAGCAGATTTAGTACTTCCTTGGTAGCACGGAGAGACAATTCACCTTAGCAATCTGGCAAATCTCCTCCAAGTTTTGTATTTCTCATGAAAAATGCATCACGGATATCAGCACACATTAATCAATAGCTCATTTCCATCAAATATTAACAATAAAATGCTTCCAAGTATAAGAAACATTGTGCATCTCTCACACTTATCTTCCAGTCGCCTACTGCTTTCCAACCTGACACTCAAATACCTTAAAAGATATGACCCAAAGTACTATTAATTTCATGTTACCCCAAGAAAACTCTGCGAGCACTTTGTACACATGGGCTGTCCTGAATGCAACCGTCCAGTAGTTAAATGCTATCTGACAAGGGAGATAAATACCCTTTCCATTTTACTAAGAGGAAGTCTTCAAAAAAGATTACTCAAGAGATGTTAGAACTGAAATAAAAACATACACTACTTGCTGTCAGACACTGCAGGACCTCTTTACAGTCAACGAGCATCTTTCAAGTACAACTTATCGTATTCCAATGTAGATGTTCAAGCAGGCCAGTCTACTTACACCCTGTCAGCATGTATTTCTCTTCGTTGACTATAAACAGAGTCAAGCTTGAGTAACTCCAGTGTGGGTGACTACACTGTTCTTGTCAAACAAATCATACTCCCAGTTTTCATGACCTGACCACAGCATCATTTCCAGGCATTCAGCATATGACATCTGAGCAGGGACACTCAATCTGCAAAGTCAGGTATTGCAGAACTTCAAAATGGCTGCACGAGTTATGCTCATCCCCTCTTGTATGGAGGCAACATCATTAAGTCTTTAATTGCATAATGTTGATATATTTCTAAAACAAAATATCTTCTTATGGTTTGATTGAAATGAACAGTGCTGCAGGGAATAAATGTGTTTGTAATGAAGCTAGTGTTTTCTGGGGGAGTTTGATAGAATGAGAGAAAAATCTGAGTGTCACACACATAGACACTGGGTAGGAGTGGCATTCAAGAAGGAATTGCCTGTAGCTCCATTTCTAATGGACTGCAGGGTAAAAATAACAAGTTCCCATGAGACTTTCTTGGAGCTGTGATTCAGAAGTACTGAAGCACCTGCACCACTCCTGAGTCCCAGTGCTATGCCTGAGAACATGTACATCACCTAAGACAAAGGATGCAAAAACTTTGCAAACAGATACCAAAGACAGTTATTCTAGCAGTGAGCTCCAACAGTGACCTTTTCATGAATATATTGAATAGTGATTAAGTCACACTTACCCTGGCTTTATTTCAGGAGGCTTAGGTAAGGGCTTCAGAAATCCTCTTTTCCCAACCAGCCAATATGTGTCTTCTACTCCTTTACCCTAAAATAAAAACAAAAGTTCAGATAAAGAACAGTTTTTGGACCACCCTCTGCTCAATACTCTCTGAGTGCTTCACATATATCCAGAGGCAGAGAATGGCTGGAAGTCTTTTGCTCTCCTTTGCAATGACTCAGGGAGAATTTTAGTTTCACTGCCTTTAAAAAACAGGCCTTGTTCAAACTGCCATGTACAAATGACCTTCTCTAATCAGGGTCATTGGAACTACACAGTTTAATAGAAATGAGGATCTCTAATCATCTTATTTTGCAGCACCGGCATCAATAATAGAGAGATTTTACAACTGCTTGTGGGCTGAATATCAGAACAATCACTTCCTTTCCCTACATCAATAATTTATTTTTTAAAGTGAGATGCATCTGATACAATCCAGCCAACCATATCAGAGCCAACCATCCCTGTCTGGAGCCAGTGCTGGAAAACAGACTCTTCTGAGGTGACATTTATCTTCACAAAAACTGGACTCTGAAAGTAAGTTAAGTTAGGTTAATAATTTCCTGAAGTGCCATTTTATCTTCACTGACTATGCAAAGGCTTCTTTCTATTAACTAAACCTGGAGTGATTACCTCAGATATCCCACTGCAGCCATATGAACTTGGGTGACAAAACACTTCTTTGATATAAAAAGGGGAGACCTAGGAACATAATCATACCTCCTACTGTAGATGTTTAAGGTAAGCAGAACTACTTCTTTCTAGTGATTTTATAAGAAGGTAAGTTATGTTTTATTTAATTGTGTGGTATTTTATTTAGTGATGAATTACTGTGTCTGGTTTAGGCACTGCGAAGATCAGCAGCTTCTGTCAAGGCTGAATCAAATAGAGTCCTAAATACTGGGAATATTTCTGGCTGAAAAGTCATTAAATTTTGAATGATAAAAGATATTATTGTGATATTGAAATCCTCATTTCATATGGCGAGTGGCTGATCAATGGAGTAAGGTACACACTTTGTCCCTGTAAGCTGAGTATACAAATTCATACAAATGCTTGTAAACCTGCATAGCATGGATGCAAGTCACCAGGTAACCTTTAGTCATCATGAGAAAGATGACAGCACTTCTAGATTTAATTGTATGTCCTCTGAGTTTTTCTGCATGTCCACCTTGGAAGGGTGCTGCACTTGTATCTACAGCTCTCATTGACGATAGGCAGCTCAAGTGGAGGTGCATACAGACATTGACTTTAGAACAAATGAGCCTTCATATGAGTCTTTTCCACAAATTCCTTACAATTTTGTGAGTCTCTTGTAATTATATAATGCCTCAAAAAAAAAAATAAATTGAGTTTTGGAACCATGTATTGTTCTAATACACATCTCCCTCTCCTCTTCCCCATGGTATTTATCAACCTAAGCTCTTTCTGAATGAGGAATGCAGTGGCCTCATACCATGAGCATTCTTCCTTCTTTCTGCCACTATTTTACACTCCTCTGATAACCACTGAAAGGCTGCTAAATTCAACTCAGGAGTTATTCTCCTGTGGTATCCTCTCTGAGCAAGAGCAATCCTATTGCAAAGAGTGGCTCTTTGTTATGTGTATATTATGACTCAAGGACAATGTTAAGGTGAGAAAGAGGGTGACTGCACTTGACTGAATATTCAAAGCTTGATGTCATGCAGAGCTCTGTGTGGCAGTAGCTGGAAGGGGTATGAGCTTTGTTTTCTATATATGGTTCAGATGAACTCTATTATAAATTTCAGAAACAAAGACTAGGAAAAAAAATAGCTTTGGAAAAGACTTTTGCCTTTCCTTTCACCCTCTACACCAGGAATCCACTCACGGTAGAGGATTTCAGATGGCAATGGCATTGTTCAGTGCTTTCCCTTTTGTTACTAAAATTTTCAACAGCTTTCTCTCCTGATTTATAGAATAAATAGATACAGAACATACATCTGTTTGCTTGATAGCATGTATTTTTCCATGGCCCTTCAAGAATTACCTCATGTATTGAACCAACTGATGGGGATTGTTTAGGAAGGATTGCATGGAAGAGTGATGGATGAAGGCCAAAGAAGACCATAATATGAAAATTCCTTAAGCAAGAAAATTCCCTCATGAAGCATTTCACACAGACCAGGCCTTCTTACCTTCAGTTCTGTTTTTCCCCTAGGAACGATTTCATAGCCTTCATTTAGAGACCGAAGTGTATTCACCGTACTTTGGCTGACATGAATTCTGTAAGCTGAGAATGGAAAGCAAAACAGCTGGCTCAGTACACTGCACACACACTGTGAATCCCCACTACTTTCTATTGGCAAGGAAAACTTCTCCGGGGCTTGTTGGCGTGCTGTAGCTGTGTGGTGATCCTCTGTGTAGAGTACAGTGGTGATGGATTGGATCCTCCCAGGTAAGGCTGCAACAAGTACAGGGTGAGATGAGATCTACACTGGGGACTTCTTTGAAAAGGACAACAAACACACTAAGCATGGGAAGCCTTGCTCCTCATAAAGATGAGAAGTGCCATTTGAGCAACATTGCTGGCTGGAATGAAAAATGTCATTATTGATATCTTTTGCCACAGTGTAAAACCAGGCAGCAAGAAAGAAAAGAATAATAATCGACTGAAGTTCTGTTCCAGACAGCCAGCATCATTTGAAAAACAGGTGTTGGGATTAGGAGCAGAGAGGTGGGGTTTGCAATGAGACAGAACGATAATGCGGCTGTACATGTAGATCCATCTGGATTTTTCAGTAATTGATTCCACCCAGAGCTGCTGTTAACATTTTAAAAACTAAAATGGCAAAGGCAGAGATCTTTATCAAATTCCCATCTCCTCAATTTGTTTTGCAGCCATTGCTGGAACTCACTGAAATTTGTTGCTGTGCTATTGAAATATTTCCAAACTACTTTCCCCAAAACAGTTTAATTGTTGTTGATGTTTTAAGATTTTTTTTTCCAGTGTCTCAATCCCATTCTGTTTCCCCCATGAAGAATGTGAGAGCAAACTAGTTAATTATTTTATTTTTTTCAGAATGATTAGAAAAACAAGAATATCAGTTTAAAGGAACTGATGCAGAGGAACATCGCGCTGCTTTTTGCTACATTTAGTGTAGCAGTAAGCTACAGTCTATTTATCATTGTGTATCTGTATAAGTTTCTATTAGTGTACAAAGATCTTGTATCTGCAGTGTTAGCAGTTTCCAGTCTTAGAGGGACTTTGCATTTCTAAGGTTCTAAACCTTGAAAATCTTCATGTTTAAGTTTAATTTAGTTGTTAGTCTTGATTAGTGTAGCTGAAATCACTGGAATTAGAAATGTGATGGTTATATGACAGAAAATTTGCAATGTTACATACATACTATAGAGTAATTTTATCCTGACAATTCCTCAAGAGTTCAGTATTAAATATCACAGTTTTCCAATAGTTTGTGGAATAGATATATTAGCCCATCTATTAGAACTGTTGAAAATATCAAGAGGGAGACCAGAAAAGAGCAAAGGTTAAAATACACAAGATATTTTGCATTTGGAAATCAACTTGTACTGATGGACTGAACATCAAAAGCGAATTCAAAACTCTTCCTGGGCTCTGAGCATGCTGTCCACTGTATCATCCACAGTTCATCCACCATGGCTTACAGATCCATGCCTCAGTCAAGGACACAACAGAAAGCAAATCTGTTTATGCATATGACTGATAAATGCTCATCTCCCATCACCCCTTTTCCATGTCTAAAAGCCTCCATCTATGGGACAATAAGAAACAGCTGTGATGTAGTGTTGCATTATTGGCTGCAGCCATTGGCTCTAGGAGTGAAGACTTGGCTTCTATAACTTGAAGCCATTGGAGAATTAAGGCAAGAACTTGAGGGAAAAATAGCATTAACATCAACTCATCAAGAAAGACATCAAGAATACTCAGAGGAGAAGGGAATCTTAAGGATTTTGCTAGAACCTGCCAATACTTGTTCACAGAGTTTCTATTGCTGATAAATGAAGCTCTCATAAAATACACCAGTAAACCCCCCAAGTTGCAGGGCACCATTATCTGTGGTCTGCTGTTCTCACTCTCTATCATGATAGAATCTTAGATTCATAGGATATCCCAAGCTGGAAGGGACTTACAAGGATCATTGAGCCCAATTCTTGGCTCCACATAGGATCATCCAAAACTCAAATCCTATTTCTGACAGCATTGTCCAACTGCTTCTTGGATTCAGCAGCTTTGTGCCATGATCACTGCCCTAGGGAATACAGTGCTCATATTTTCTTCCCCATTTGCCTTATACTAGCCATGGCAGGTAGGTACATTTTTATACTGTACAAGAACAGCTCTGAATTAAGGGTCCTCAGCAGTCTGAAAGCAAGATACAACCCCATGCAGGAGAAATGTAGAGCAAGATTCATGTTCATTTCAGCTGATGGAATCCAAATCAGAGGACTATAGCTAGAATGCAGGGTGTGAATCACATTGGTTACTGGACCAGACTAAACATTCTTTTGAGATTTTGCAGGGAAAAGAGGAGCAAAATTAAATGATCTCTTTGTCTTAAATATTGGCCTCTGAAGGCTTCAGGCTGCTTTTAATTTTGTCTTCAGACTTGACCTTTTCGTGAGAGCTGATTCACTCACAATGCCTATAACTTAAGATACACATTTCTTTATCTCCTTTGAGAAGGAGGTTATAGTGAAGTGGGGATCTGCCTCTTCTCACAGATAAGTAGTGACAGGGCAAGAGATAATGGCCTCAAATTGCATCAGAGAAGTTTCAGCTTGGATATAAGGGAAAATTTCTTCTAAGAAAGAGTGGTCAGGCATTGGAACAGGCTGCCCAGATTAGTATTGGAGTTACTGTTTCTGGAGGTGTTCCAGATGTAGATGTGTCACTGAGGGATGTGGTTTAGTGGGTGTGGAGGGGATGGGTTGGGGTTGGACGTGGTGATCTTAGTGTTCCTTTCCAACCTTAGTTGTTCTATGATTCTAAATATGTCAGTAATCCACCCAGGCACTGCCCCAAATACTCACGCAGACCCGTGGACTCCATTCGCGATGCCGTGTTCACTGTGTCTCCAAAGAGGCAGTACCGGGGCATGGTCAGGCCAACCACACCTGCCACACAGGGCCCTGAAAGGCACAACATCTGTATAACTCAGTGATGACACTGCACAAATCACAGAGCTCTCTGGCACACAAGTCTCATCTTCTCTGACATACAAAAGCCAAATGGAAATACAGGTGTTCAACGTGTTCAGAGAGGCAGTACTGGTGCATTGGAACTGGCTGCCCTGGGAGGTGGTGGAATCATCATTCCTGGAGGTGTTCAAGACAAGGGTGGATGTCACAGTGATTGACATGGTTTAGAGGTATGGTGGTGATGGGTTGATGATTGGACTAGATGATCTCAGTGGTCCTTCTAGCCTTAATGATTCTATTATTCTATGGTTAGGCCTACTACATCTCCCAGGACAAGGCTTTGAAAACACATCACCTGTACAACCAAACCATTGTCTATACAAACCATGGGGCTCACAGACAAGCAAATTTCATCTTCTCCTCTGGTATCCAAAAACTACTTGGGAATACAAGAGAAGGATTTTTAAATATGTCTCTGGCCTTCATGCTTGGTAGAAGTAGTCAAAATTCAGACATTTCTCTAAATTAGACAGTGGCTAAAAAAGGTCTTTTGTGTCCCAGTTCACTGTCATCTGGAAGAAATTCAGAGTTCACTGAAGCTCAAGGACTACTGAAATCTCATTTTAAAAAGTTATCTCTGACCTCCTTTTCCCTCTAAAAAAGCTGAAGTTGAGATCCTTTGTCACAGTATCATAGAATTGAATCATACTATTGTTTGAGTTGGAAGGGACCTTTATAGCCATCTGGTCCAACTCCCTCACAATGAACAGGGACACCCACAGCTCCATCAGATGCTCAGAGCCTGGTCCAGCCTCGCCTTGAATGTCTCCAAGGACAGGACATCCACCATCTCTCTGTGCATCCTGTTCTAGTGCTTCACCATCCTTATGGTGAAAACCTTTTTCCTTACATCCAGTCTAAATCTCCCCTCTTTTGGTATGAAACCATTTCCCCTTGTTCCATCACAACAGATCCTGCTAAAGAAACTGTCCCCTTCTTTCTTACAGCCCTTTTTAGATACCGAAAGGCCTTTCTCAGGTTTCCATGGACCCTCTTCTTCTCCAGACCGACCAGCCTTAGCTCTCTGGGACATATCCCAGTGAAGCAAGATTGAGAATCAGCATTAGAAGTCAAGAGATGCTGGCAGCACACTGGACCACCCTGTGTCCCCTCCTTGGAAAGGAAGACATCATTAGTTTTCCTGTCTAGCCAAAAGCTGTTTATTTTTCCTCAGTCTCATCTCAAAGACAAGATCCACTCCCTTCCAAAGTAGCTACCAAAGAGCTGGTGCCAAGTTCTCAGGGAGAGATATGCATGTAGGATTCACTTGAATAAGCACACACACAGAGCTAAAATGTAAAATGTGGCAGCCAAGCAGCACGGATGTATGTCATATGGGGCACTTGGATCAGCTAATGTTTGGACTGGGCTCTGAAGGATGGGTTGCTAAATTTCATCACCCACGTACTAAAATATCAAGGTTGCAAAATAAATATTAAAAAATAAAAAATAAAAAATAAAAAGTTTAAAAAAATAAATAGTCTCAGCATTCTAAGTAGATATAGAACATTCTGCAGAGAAAAGACAAGCATCTGTGCATTCTCCATTGAATACATTTATGGCACGTTTTCATGAGGCTCTGCCTGCCTTTTAAATTTCCTTATCTTTCTGGGTTAAGATTTCACAAAACTATATCAAGGAAATATTTGTGACCTGTGATTCTGAAATATTTTGCCGTGCAAGTTTATAAGAATTGTCAGTGCAGTACATCATCAGCAATATTTAAAGATACATTAAATATGAAGCTTTTCATAATACAAAATTTTTGAGGTTAAAATGTTTAGAAAGTAATTTAGAATTGAGATCACTTCCTTGCCATAAATACTCAGCATCAAACAATGTAACAAAGCAAGTAATTTTACTGAGATTTTTATCTTCTTTGTCACAAAATTGATTCTTTATGTAGTTTTCAGATGCACAGTAAGGAAAATGAAACACCATCAAGGCACATGCATGCATAAAAATTAACTTTCACCTTAATCTATATATGCATGTATGTAGGTATTGAATCACAATCTGAAATACACCTCTTGTAAAACTGAAAGCTATGGATAGCTTTACAAGGACTGTTGCTGCAGATTCAAAGTAAGAGCATTTTGGTACAATATACAGAAGATGAAAATTGAGAGGTAAGACAGATTTTTACTCCTGCTTGATGAGATGTCACTTGCTTAAAGACTGAAAAACAGAGAGGAAGAAGAATGCTTCATACCACAAATGTTACAAGGACTTTTCTACAGCATGTCTGGATTGAAGCGACATGCAGGGAATGCTGGAGATCAGGAGGACTTGGTTTACGCTTTTATTGCCAACAGCACGCTGTGCAACCTTGGATAACTCACTGCCCTTCAGTCTCTTCTAACCCACTTTTATCAGTACTCTAGTTTGGTTCGAGCTCTTCAAGAGAGCACCAGAAGAGTTGGACCTATCATGTTCACCAGCTCTCCACCGACCACAGAGCAAGAGTTGACCCCCTAACACTGTTGGAAACACCTCCACATGGATGTCTAAATTTAGGTTCCTAATCAGTCAATGCAATCACCCAATCACTTCTGCAAAGCTCACAAAACTCTGCATCTCGAGTGGTGCGTTCAATTTTTGGTCCCTCATTGCAAGAAAGACATTGAGGCCCCAGAGTGTGTCCAGAGAAGTGCAACGAAGCTGAAGGGGTCTGGAGCACAAGTCCTACAGGGAACGGCTGAGGGAACTGGGATGGTTCAGTCTTGAGAAGAGGAGGCTCCCTTTCTCCTTGCCTCGTTGTGGTGAGGTAAGGATTGTCCTTTTCTCCTGGGTAACAGCAATAGAACAAGAGGGAACAGCCTTAAGTTCCCCTAGGAGAGGTTCAGGTTGGATATGAGGAAAAATTTCTTCTCTGAAAGAGTAGTCAGGCATTAGAACAGGGCGTCCTGGGAGGTGGTGGAGTCACCATCTCTGAAGGAGTTCAAGAATATGGAGATGTGATACCAAGGGACATGTTTTTCAATAGGCAATATTGATGGGAGGTGGATGGTTGAACTAGATGATCTTAGAGGTCTTTTCCAACCTTAATGATTCTACGATTCTATGAAAGATGTTTAGGGCAAGCTAATATCTTTCTAGAGCATTGCCATCATACTGCAGAAAGGGATTAATTAAAAAACAATGTAAGAGTTAGCATGACAAAACGATTTCTCAATGTTGAAAGCACCCAAGAGTTAATTCATCTGCTGCCTTCATTGCCTGTGTGTGAGTTCCCCTACGTCTAGACTGCCTCAGCAAAGAGATAACAACAACTTCCAGAGATAAATCTCTGACAGTAACAACTTTAAAGGAAATTGGAGACCCTGTGATGAGAATGCTTTGGCCTAGTTGTTTAATTACGCAGGTTCTCCAGTTTGTTTTGAAATGTCATTTTTCCAGGGCTTTGGAGGGTCAGTTAATAAGTCATGCTGGCTGAGCCTCTGCAGCAACCGTTGTTGGTGCCTTGGAGGTTAACAAGCTCGATGGAAATGAAGGACTGCCTGCCAGAGAGTGTAACCAATAAACAGACCTCCTTAAGCATCCGTGGAGATGCCTGTCTTCTCACTCTCCCCAGCCATCCAGCCCCAACCCAGATACAGCTAGCATGGAAACAGCTGATTCAGCTAATTTTTTTTGGACAGGCTGTTGAGATGAGAAAGTAGAGACAAGAATCCAGGGTGCAGTTAAAGCAGGGGAGGAATTCAAATCAAACACTGGTCTTTTTGTCCTCCCTGACTTACCCATGCATGGTCACATGCATGGTCCATCAGATGTTCCCAGAGCTGTGGCTTTCTACTGTGGTCAGAGAAGACAAAGCAGCCAGGAGGGACATGGACAGCCCACATCATAAAGGTCTTTCCTTCTTTTTCAGAGATGGAATCATGTGTTCCTCTTGGCACTAGATTCCAGAGAGCAGCTGGTCAACAAAGCTGGTGCTCACACCCCTTCTCCATCCTTTCCAGGATGGTGTGATAGCCAAGCCCTCTTCTCCTCAAGCCTTCCTGCTTCATGATGTTAGTGATTTCCTCTTCATGTTTCTTTCCTTGGGAGAAATGGGATCTAGGGTTATTCAAACTCTGCTTTCATCTTAGTGATTCAGAGAACTGATTTGTCTTGGAGCACAAATTTCTTGCTGTTCCTATGATAGTTTGACATTGCCAGATCATCACAGAATCATAGAATGGCTTAGGTTGGAAGAGACTTTAAAGATTATCCAGTTCCAACCCCATGCAGAGGGCTGATTTCCACCCACCAGATCAAGTTGTCCCATTCAGCCTGGCCTTGAACATCTCCAGGGTTGGGTATTCACATCTTCTCCAGGCAGTCCATGCCAGTGCCTCTCTGAGTAAAGAATTTCTTCCTAACATCTAACCTAAATCTCCTCTTTTTGTTTAAAGCCATTGTCCTTTGTCCTACCACTATTAGATTGTGTAAAAAGTAGGTCTCCCTCCTGTTTATACACTCCTTTCAAGTACTGAAAGGCTGCAGCAAGGTCTTCCCGGAGCCTTCTCTTCTCCAACTCCCTCAACCTTTCTTCATAAAAGAGGTGCACCAGCCCTCTGATCATCTTTGTGGCCCTCCTCTGGACCTGCTCCAACAACTCCATGTCTTTCTTGTATCAACTAGACCACTCAGCTTAATGTCATCAATAAACTTGCTTTCAGTGCGCTTGATCCCACAGTCGATGTCATTGATAAAGATGTTGAAGAGCACCTCTCCCAGCATGGACCCTTGGATGACACCACTTGTCACTAGCCTTAGAGCCAGTGGACATAGAACTATTGACCACAACTCTGTCTCTGGCTGCGACCATCCAACTAATTCCTTATCCACCAAACAGTTCAGCCTTCAAATCCTCCAATTTAGAGATAAGGATGTGATGCAGGACCATGTCAAAGGCCTTGCACAAGTCCACTTAGATAACATCTCTGTTGCCCTTCCTTGGTACACCAGTGTCGTCACTCCATCACAGAAGGCCACCAAATTGGTCAGGCATGACCTGCTCTTGGTGAAGCTGTGCTGGCTGTCTTGGATCACCTACTCATCCTTCATGTGCCATAACATGTCTTCCAGGAAGATCTATTCCATGATCTCCACAGGCACAGAGGTGAAGCTCACTGTAGTAGTTCCCTGGGTCTTCCTTTCTCCCTTTCGTACAAATGGAAGTGATGTTTCCCTTTTTCTGGTCACCAGGGACTTCACCTGAAAGTCACAACTTTTCTAGTATGATGGAGAGTGACTTAGCAACCACATCACATTCCTTCAGGACTTGGGATACATGCTGTCCAGCCCCATAGACTTGTGCATCTTCAGACTCATGAGGCAATCTCTGACTTGCTCCACCCTTACAATGGGGGAGGATTCTGTTCCCCTGAATCCCTACCCTGAGGTTCAGGTCTGTGCAAAATAAGATCTAGCTTCTGCTCCTTAAAAAAAAAACACACTCCTTTCCCTCTTCTCACACCCTCACAGCAGCAGATATTTCCAGATACCCAGAGTTCAGAAAAACAAGAAAAAAATCACAAGTAACACTCCCCCGTCCCAGTCACCTAGGGATAGATTTTTGGCTGGATGCATGGAAGGCATTCTGCAGAACTGCGGCCAACAGGCAGCAGCAGATGTTGCACTTCTTGTGTTGAAAATGTAATGCTGCTGCTCCAGAGACTCTTGCTCCCAGTCACAGACTCATCAGATTCCAACCATACTATAAAACCCGCAGTATAAAACCCACAGTGTGTCTGCAATCACTCCTTAACACTTTAGACTTCTGTAAAAAGCCAGCTAAGAACCCCAAATTGCAATGAAAACAATGGGGACAATGAGTTGTCAGAGACAACTCCAAAATAAGAAAATACACAGTCTCGGGAGGTATGAGGTATTGATTTCAGCTGTGCTCAAGTCACAGCTCTGTTTTTAGGGTATTCTATGTGAGATGCTTCCTTTGTTCTTGTTTCCCTGCGTGTACAACACGGACTTCTGTACAACACTTGTGGTGCCAGAGCTGCAAAAATGTGGATATTATTCAATAACGCTAGATCAGACTCCTTGACAATCTTATTATTCTTCTTCTACCAATGGCTGGTAACTTGTACTTGAGAGGAAGAAGTCCTGTGATGTACAACTGGGAAAAATTTATTAGTGGATGACCGTGTTATAAAATTCTGAAGGTTCATATTTCTTCTGAAACTGTTGACTCTTATAACAGCAGATGTCTTTTCCTCAATTTAAAATCCCAGCCATACTTTCAGATATACGATGACTGCAATCTTGCTGGTTTTGTTGTTGCTGTTCTTGTTTTTTTTAGAAAAATCAAACTCCAAATCAACTCCTTTTCTTTTTAAACAAGCTTCTTTTTTGTTCATTGAATAGATTATGACTTCTGCATTAGAGGACATTTACTTTATAGCATAACCTTTTTTTATATCTGTATCATGTTCTTCCAGTTACATCCTATCTATAATAAGCATCCCCAGTCTTTTCACTCGCTTTGTATGGTGGTGATGGGTTGATGGTTGGACCGGGTGATCTTAGAGGTCTTTTCCAACCTTAATGATTCCCTGATTCTATATAATGATTTTTCTACTTATTATTTTTTTTTTCCACTTCAGAACAGAGTTACAAAGACTTAGATGTCTCAGTATCATGCCAGCAAAGATCCTGAAGCACATAAAAAATCCACACTTAACAATGCAGCCTTTGGGACTAACATTTCTGATGTAGCTCCTGACAGACAGAATACAAAATTTCTCCCCTTAATGACACCGAGCCATTTTTCTACTTTGGGTTTGCGCTTCCATTTTAATGACCTTGTTGCTATGGAAGGTTGTTAAGCATCTTCTAGGGACTCTTGCTTTGGGGTGAGCAAGGAGAAGGCATTCAGTGCTGGAAATACAATTGCAGGAGCTCTTTGATGCTTAGGTGCCTACCTGTGTGCAGGCCAATTCTTATCCTGAGGGGGATGTCTGGCATGTGTCTCATCTTGAACGTTCCCACTGAGCTGAGGATGTCTAGGGACATGTTGGCTATCTCAGCTGCATGCTTGTTTCCATTCCGTTTCGGAAGCCCTGAGGCAACCATGTAGGCATCTCCAATGGTCTCTACCTAGCAAATACCACAGCATCAAAAAAGCAAAGAAACAGAAGATGGGAAAAAGCAGTAGAACAAAAGTGAAGGAGGATTTGACTCAGGCATGGTTTGGTCCTCGTGCCTGGGTACTTCTCACCTTGTAAACATCATGATTTCCAATAACAGCATCAAACAGAGTGTAAAGGTCATTCAGGAGGTCAACTACTTCAATGGGTTCACTGAGGGCTGAAATGGTTGTGAAGCCCACGATGTCACTGAAGTAGATGGTGACTTGGTCAAAATACTCAGGCTCCACAGTGCCACCAGTCTTGAGGGCTTCTGCTACTGACCTGAAATGGTAACACAAGGAGAGGTGACACGGCAAATGCCCTTGTTGTGGCATGCCCAAGAGCTCAGACACTCTTGCCTTGGCGTACCTAAAAGATCTTCCAGTAAATAGAAGGACTTACATTGCTGTAACAAGCACTGATGAAAGTTTCTTGCTTTGTTTGAAAGATTCTTGTCAAAACTAGAGATTTGCCGTGTAAATTTACTCACTCTGGGAGAAACATTTTGTCCAGTCTAGCTATATAACACCAAGGGCTTTTTGCCATCTATAGTACCAGTACTTACGGAGGAAGCATTTGTGATAAGAGTTTCTCTGTCTTCTGTTTTTCAATCTCTAGCTCTTCTGTCCGCTCCCTGATTAAATCTTCCAAGTTGCTTGAATACTGTTCAAGCATTCTGAGCATTGAGTCAATTATATTGGTCTTCTTACCTTTGTTGATGGTTTTGAACTGGAAAATCAAAGTGGAGAGTTACTTCCCTATCTTATTACATCATAGTAGCACTCTAAGCCTGGAAAGGAACAAAAGCAAGCACTTTATTTTTAAGTCACAATTCTAAAGACTGGCTTCATCTATGGCAAAACTTCAGCAATAAAGAAAGAGGCAAAATGGATGATGAATTTGTACCACTAACTATGGAAGCTGCCTGCGGACAAGTTGCTCCTCTGCAATCTTTTTGTGAAAGTTAAGTGAAGCGCCACCTCCCTTGGGATGATAAGCAGGTATGTGAGATTTTTTGGAGTCTTACAGGGCTGCAGGTTTGCACCCTCATTTGTCCCATGATAAATTCTTTCTGACCAGCCTGTGGAATCATAAAATCAGAGTCATAGAATAATTTAGATTGAAAGAGACCTTCAAGATCATCAAGTCCTAGCATCATCTTGACCTACCAAGACCCACCACTAAATTGTGTTCCTTATCACAGAATCGTAGGTGTTGGAAGGGACCTCCAGAGATCATCGAGTCCAACCCCCATGGTTCCTTAGTACCATGTTCATATGTCTCCTGAATACCCCCAAGGATGGGGACTCCACAGCTTTCCTGAGCTTTCCTGGATATCCTGTTCCAATGCTTGACCACCCTCTCCATTAAGAAATTTTTCCTTATTTCCAATTTAAACTTCCTCTGGTGCAACTCAAGACTATTTCCTTATGTCTTATCGCTTGTCACCTGAGACAGGTCGTTGTAGAAAGTGATGATGTCAGTGTTGCCAGGGCACTGGCAATACTTACTTTTGTCTTACTGGTCTTAAACTGCCTTTGTACACAGGCATGTATGTGCACTGTTACACCCCACCACATGGAGTTGTGCTTGCACCTCTTGACCTGAAAATGAGCCTTGGGACAATTTGGAGCATCTGTGGTTTCAGATATTTCATTAGGATCAAGTATGGAGTGACATGAGTGTGAAATTAATCATAGCTTCATAGAATTGGAAGGTGCAAATTATGGATATTGGATTATCTAGTTAGATCTTAAAAGAACATTGGAACAGCATTACTGGATCAGACAAAAGGCTTATTTTGCCAGTGGCCAGTAACAGATGTCCAGAAAAGATGTTCAAACAGGGCTTGTGTACAGTCATGCTTCTCCAGAATATGTTCCCAAAATCCACCAGTTTGCAATGCAGAGATCTCTGATGCCAAATATTGTATTTTTGTGTTTAACAGCCCTTGATGAAGCTGTCCAGTTCACATATGTAACATGTGAAGAAGCAGTTCTTTTTGTTTGCTTGAAGTCTGGATCATTTGCTCATTTTATTCGATGCCTCTAGTTCTTGCATTATGCAATAGAAATGGAAAACAATTATCCCCTAATCACCTTTTATACACCAGTCATAATATCATGCAAGGTTTTCATATCTGCTTTCAGTTGCTTCTTCTCCAGGCCAAAGAGCTTTGGCACTGAAGGTCTTTCAGTTTTGGAACTCTTGTAACCAAGAAGAAATACAGAGTTTTTCTGCAAGACTTCAGAAGACGAAACAGCATATTGATCTGAAAGCTACATCATAATTCACAGCTTTTTTTGATCTCCATGAGACCATCAGGATAGGCATATCACAAATGTGAAGACAGTAGGCCCATGTCTTTCCTGTGTTTCCCCATGTTGTAGTCCCACTTGAGTCCAAGTCCAGAATATGGTGTAGAAATGTCACAGCTGATGAAAACAAGCATCTAGACACCACAATCCATAAAATAACCCAAAAGCAAAGCCTCTAGGGCTCTAGTGTTCTCTCAATCATTTCCTGAGGGCTCTCTTACAAAAAACACCTTCCTGCTAAATATGAACTAAGGATCACACCTTGTGCTCTGTATACTGACCTTATGAAATACCTCCTCAAAGGTGGGACGTCGTTCAGGGGCTTCAACCCAGCATTGCTTCATTACCTGGATGCACACCAGGGGGGCCATCTCAGGGGCTATGTTTGGGCGGCACAGTGGAGGTGGTTTCTTCACCTTCTTTATAATTTCTGTGGCAAAGAGAAGAATCCAAAGCACAGTTGGAGATGGAGGCACTTGGTGAGGGCGAAAGACATGAGATTTTTCATCTGTTTCTTGCTCATTCCTTCATTGACGCTATTATTCTTCATGCTTCTATGGCTGTGTCATACGAGCCTGGGGATTTCTGCTTTCTTCTGTCAGGAGTCTCTTGGAGGATTTACAAGACAAGCAATTCAATTGCCTTCTTGTCCCTGGAGACCCAGGTTACAAGCAATAAAGTGGCTGGATGAGGGAAGCTTGTGTGACAGATGGGTATGTGTGAGCCTACAGGCTTATATTTAATGAAATTGCCTCTGACTCTCTCCATCAGGATTTCTGGTCCTCTAAGACAGCAGAGGGTTACAGCCAAGCCCAGACAGGAAGGATACCAGCCACTGACACTTCATCTTTAACTGGGAAATAGCATGTAGGAGGTTTTCAGAGAGGCAGTGGGGTTTTGTTATTGCTTTTTAGCCTGACTCTCCGCTATTTAGACTGAGAGTTACCCTCAGGGAGCTAACTGTGCCTGGAAAAAAGTGAAAGGTAGAACTCTATCTTCTTGCTTAAAATACAACATCTGTGATTGTTTCCGAAGGTTTCATTTTGTGAAATGCTGAGCAGTCATCTGGAGTGAAAACCACTCTCTTTCTGGCAGGGACTCTGCATTTCCACAGCTGTTACTGTGAGCACCCAAAGCTTTTCAGTGTTGACAGTTTACTTTAAAGCTCTCTAGCCCATCCCACCAGTCTCCACCAAATGAACTAAACAAAACACTTGGCCCTAACATTTCCAGGGGCAGCCAAGGGGAAATGCCTTCCTCAGACAGTTTTAAAGTTCACACCATGAGTGAAAGCTCCTTGAGGATTAGGAAGAAATGAGTAGAAATTCATCATTTTATCAAGTCAGGAAACTAGAATGCATTTCAGGATCTGCTGGAGGTTGCCCAGTGAGGCTAGGTGGGAGAACACCTGCAATTTACATCATCCATCACATCACGGTCCAGGTATGAATTACAGAGCAGGTTGCACCATGGTTACCATTGTCATAGCATTGCTGCAGCAGCCTGGGCCACTGCCATTTTTCCATGCACTGAACTGGCAGATACTGATGACTGTACCCTACCTGGTGACCGTCCAACCTAAAATGGGTTTACAATGGGCATTCGTTGAAATCAGCTCTTTTTTGACTGCTCTCACCCCCTCCCTATCCAAGTGCTTATGTGAACTTGATTGAGTGTATTTGCTCTTCCCATGCATTCTCAACAAGATTTGAACTAATGGGAGTTACACCATGAGCAGTTCCTAACAAATTCACCTATATGCTAGTTCTGATACTAGCAGACTTCAGCATAAGTCATCAGAGTTGTGATGCATCACTTTGATCTCTGATGAGGGGAGAGAAACTCTTTAAATGGGGAAACAATTAAGGAAAAATAGACGGGTAGATGAACAAAATAGGAAGAAGCCAAAAAGCTCAAAAACCTCACCCTTCTTATGACAGACAGAAAAGGAATGATGGATGGGAAGCAAGGGAATTTCCAAGCCGTGAAAAATTCTGCTGACAGATTTCACCTCACACCAGGATGAAAAGTCAAAGGTGTGAAAGGGCATTGGAAGTGCTACAGCAGAGCTGAACAGCTTTGAAGCATCTGGGGAGGTGATCCACTGTCCCAACACCCCTGATAGGAGCGATTAGTCACGCAAAGAAGCTGAGGTCAGAAATATGCATTTGGATGTTCATTATGGATATTTTTTTCCCCCTACAAGAATGGTCATGAGATTGAGACATCATTTCCACACCAACATTTGATCCAAGGGGCTTGACCAGACCTTCTGTGAGTGCTCTGTGTAAAGCCTTAAAAAACGAACAGAAATTGTTGCTTACCTTCAGCTGAGAGGTCTGAAGTGCATTATGGTGGGCCCCGAACAACAACTTCTTGTAGGATAATTGCAAAGCTGTAAATGTCTCCTTTGAATGTGCCTTTTCTGCACATGTCTGGGTCCCTCAGTAACTCAGGGGCTGTCCAGAGCAATTCTAAATAAATCAAGAGCATCAGATTCTTTATACTTGGGCCCATACTGTTAATTTCAGTGACATTCCCAGTACTGAACTGCATCCTTCATTTCAGTCATTTGATAAGGGGATGGAACATACGTCACGGATTACTAGATCAGGTCTTTTTATTTCTTGCTATGTGCCAAAAGTACTAAACTTACATACAGTCAAACAATGTGAATTTTCCAAATTTCACTGTCTTTAAATTATTTTTTTTTTGCTATATCAACAATTTATATTCCATAACACCAGCCTTGAACTTCTATGTAGGAAGTCATCTCACCAGTGTCAAGTTTTAACTCCTTTTCTGTACGAAAAGCATCTCTCAGACAAAATGTTGGTGCTAAAGCTTGGATGTCTTGTTACAGGTGTTGCTCTTTAATAAAATAACAGCTAATTAAATACTTTAAGTAATTATTCTCAGACGGAAGCAGTTTCCATAGAAGTATGATCAATCTTTATAATTCTGTAGTTCAGGTGGTGAAAAGTACAGTTAAAACATAGCCAGCCTCACCAGGAAGTGAATCTTCTTCAAGCTGGGGTATTGTTAACCTGGCAACTGTGGGTAATGGGAATAAAGAACATTTCAGGTACTGCTATATTTTTAACATCTCTAAGGGAGGAGAAGAGTGGTCTTCTGACAACTGCTATAACTGAGACACTGGAAATGTGGGAAACAAATCCGATGTGAGAAGAATTGAAGCACGGCATGCCACTTGAATCCAGCTTACAAGGCTATCATATGATCCCAAGGCAACAGCTGCCAATTTCTTCTCACGTGGAAGGAAATTTTGTCAAAATCTCCAAACCTGATCTTGTGACATGCAGTCCCTAAGTGGTGGGGATGTCATGTAGGAGCCTTTGGTGACTGGCATAGAGGACTTAATTCAAAGAGTCCAGTATCACCCTATTTTTCAGATGGAAGAAAAAAAAAGCTCTTTGTATATTCAAAGATACGACTAAAGCCAAGAACATGAAGCCAATTCCACCTGTCACAGCAATTCAGGATTGTTCCAGATTTGAGATGCACTTAAATCCTTCCCCAGCTACAATGAGCTTAAGCTCCGTCACTGCTTACAACAAAATCTCTGCTATTAGCTTTCAGGAAGTCTGAAAAACTTTACATATCCTTTCCTACAACAGTGCACTGAATACAGATGCCTGGATGTTGTGAGAATGAGCACAACAATCCTCGCATGGCCACTGGCTCACAATTGCACGAGGACAAACATCTACTAAATCAATAGACAAATATTTCTCCAAAATCTTCCCTGATGCCACCTACCTTCTGGGGGTGGCTGAACATAAGGGCATTTCTGGGCTTCTAAGAGCTCATTGTAACCATAGTCAGTGATCTTCAGCACGAACCGTCCATCCACAACACAGTTACGAGACTTCAGACGTCCGTGGGCAAAATCTCGGTGGTGCAGATACCTGATTCCCTATGAAATATAGAAGAGATTGAGGCAGCTCCTTGAGATTGTATTATCAATTAGGATTCAGAGCCACTGAGTCAACCAATCACCTTGGAGGGCATCAAATACAGCACTGACTTTATGCCAAATGCAAAAGTCAGTTCAGGTACCACGCTCTGGAATAATCCGAACCACACAACCAGCATTAATCAGCCCAAGAAACAATGGAAAAAGTTTAGAAATGGATTAGAAATAAGAATTTGAGTAAGCTGTAGTACTGGAAAGCACTAGCACCTCTAAGAGTTAGCTGCCTCCTTCTTTGTAGCCTTAGGAGTAATTGTGCCCAGAAGCTGTACTCTTGGATGAAGTTAAGAAGGTAGACATAAGTGATACCCAATGATTAGGTCAAGAGAAGTGACAGAGGCAATGAGAGCTGGATGCCATGGCCCAGGATCCTCAAGGAAGAAGATCACATTGTTCATGAATGCTTCTGGAAGTAAACCCTCTGCAAACTACCTTCCCATGACCCCTAGCTCACTTTAATGGGATGTAAACAAATGGGATGTGTCTGGAAGTGAGTGAGCACTCCTGCAAAGTGACTATGCATGTAGCCATCTTATGACAGGAGATTTCTATGGTTTGGTTCTGTGCTGGAAACATTTCTGATTTATGTCAAGAGAGGGACTTCAGGAAGGAGGATTATGTCATCAGATTCATTGTTCCAGGTGATTAGTTCCAGCTTGATGGGTAGTTTTAACCTCTCATCCTGTTGAGTGGTAATTCCATCACCCTGAACTGTGCTTCTCAGATGGTAACAAAATAAGAATAAGAGGTTTCCATTAAAGGCCAGTATATACAATATAATTATATTCATATTGGTTTTCCCTGCATTACATTAGTCCGAGAATCCCACAGCCCTGGATTAAATAGCTATGGTAATATAAAAATCACGTGCAGGTCATGCTTCAGCAGGAG
Organism: Pavo muticus; assembly: GCA_016647715.1. Taxonomy (NCBI): domain Eukaryota; kingdom Metazoa; phylum Chordata; class Aves; order Galliformes; family Phasianidae; genus Pavo; species Pavo muticus. The sequence goes on along the minus strand of JACDJE010000432.1, from coordinate 782,650 downwards.
CAATGGATTTACTTTAATTAGATCCATCACGAGGGAGGACTTGAACATCCAATCCAGTTTCATGTCTTCATTTCTCAGCAAGTCTTCCAGGCTTCCTCGGGAACAGTACTCTGTCACTATGGCAAAGATGCCACAGTCAGAGAAAAAGCCCAGGAACAGATTCACATTTTCATGACGTAGATCTTTCATCTGAAACAAGACATTGAATCACAGGAGACCAAACCAGCCAGACATCTGCTTAGAATTATCACGAGCTCTTACCATTCCTACGCTTGCAAACAGCCTTTCACACCAGGATCACAGAACCATAGAATCATTAAGGTTGGAAAGACCCCTAAGATCACCAAGTCCAATGCCAACCATCCCCCTTGTGCTCACTGACCACGTCCCTCAGTGCCAAGGCTCCATGGTTCTTGAACACCTCCAGGGCAGTGACTCCACCATCTCCCTGGGCAGCCTGTGCCAATGCATCACCACTGCTTCATAGGATAAATTTTTTTAAACAGTCAACCTGAACCTCCCCTGGCACAAACATTTTGCCACTTGCTTTTGTCTATTTAAATCTTTGCTCATCCCAATCTAACGACTAAGACAAAGAAAGCAAGATGGCAAAAGTAAGCTGAACAGTAATTTGTTTTTCTTTAGACAACCTGGGCCTCTCATCAGGACAGAATGACTTAGCTGGGGTAAACTGAGTTCAGCATATGGGGACTTGCTTCAGCTCAGGTTTGATCTGGAAAGCAATGCCTGGAGTACCCAAAGTCATCCTTCAATGGTGACATCAGCTAAATGCCCTGGTAAATTTGCTGTATTTCTACAATGCCACTCCTGTGTTAAAAGTAGTTGCCAACAGCTAATGGCCTTGAATATGGAAAACAAGTGTGTTTGTTTGTTAGTCAACAAGTTGCAAGACTGAACTTCTAAAGGGAATCTTAGCTGGAAATACATGGCAAATCCCACTGTATCTGTGCACTGTTAGGTAGTCAACAAACAACAGATAAAATAGCTACCAGTATATTATCCTGCCGTGATACAGAAAGGGATGATTTCCTCCAAACCACTCTGCCTTTGCAGACAACTTTACTTAGAGGACTTTTTGTACCCTTAGTGTTGCACCAGCTCTGAAACATCAGGCTCAGGGTGGGGTTTGGTTACTGCCACTCACTGGTCATGGTCATGTTTGTCAAATGCAGTCCTACACACTGCATTCCAATAGATTTAACCAAGCGAGAATTATTGACAGTCACGCAATATGATTCAACAGATATAAAAGGGAGACAAAGGGAATAAAATCTCCCTGCCATTGCAAAGCCCCCCCAAACAACCTTCCCTCCACACGCCCAGGCAGCCCCTGTCCCTACCTTCCTCAGGATGCTGGTAGAGCTTTGCCGCAGGTGGTGAATCGCTCCCATCTCAAATTTTTTCAGCCATACCCAGTCTCCCTGTCCACAATACAGGTGGGTGAATTATAGAGCGAGTCTCTGAGCAACAGTTAACACTGACACCTAGGTTTGAATTCCAGATCCTTGACTTTAAAAGCGGATAAAATATTTGGATTGTGTCTTGCAAGAAAGGTCCTTATTAGAGATGTTGCCACTAAAAGGCTCTGTTCTCTAAGAAAGCTTCTTCACAGTGCCTTTAGGTGGTGACATCTCAATAAAGACCAGACTTGGCAATGCTATGTATTGACAGAGGTGCTGCCTGTTGAATACCTCAACCACACAAGAGTCAGTGTGTGGACTGGGGTATGGTCACCTCAATCATTGGTAACTCCATGCTTGAGAGAAGCTTATCATAGAATCATAGAATCATTTGAGTTGGAAGGGACCTTTAAAAGCCATCTGGTCTAACTTAACAGCAGAGACAGGGACATCTACAGCTCAAGCAGATGCTCAGAGCCCCATCTAGATTGACCTTGAATGTCTCCAGAGATGAAGACATTTCACCCTCTTGGGCCATCAGCAGCACCAATACCCTGGCATCTACAGTACTGTGGCCGAAGACTTTCCCCACTTAAGCAGCCCAGTAAACCAAGGTGGTGGTTTGTTTTACTGTGTCCATACCTACCTCATACAAAGCCACGTTGGAGGTTTCATGGGTGGCAGCGGTGCTTTTCAAGGATCCAGAGTGGACTGTGGATTTCTGGCTTCTGGTTTCGGCTGCTACACTGTTTGCATCAGTCAGACTGTCCAACGTTAGTCTCTGGATGCAAGGAAAGCAGATGTAAGACAGTTAACACCTCTAGAGGTAAACCTCCACTCCAGCTCTGCCCAGGACATCTATGTCACCATGCTAGTAAGGTTTCCTGCACTCCCAAACTCTCCATATCACCTCTGAAATACTCATAACTAGTAACTGGAAACACTACAGCAGTGCTTTAGGTGATGGAAGTGAGGAGGGAGGTTTCAGTCTGAGCGAGTCACTGGGTAATTTCTCCTTTGGCATAGACAAGAGATCTGTAACTGTGCCATCAACCTAAGCAATGAAATGGAGCAGTCCAAATGGTTGGCATTGGTCTGGCCTGGGCCAAACAGCACCCCCCAAACAATACTCAGAGCTGAAAGGAGCCAGCCAACACAAGCCAGGAGCCATTCCCTGTAAGTAGTTTGGTTGCAAACATTTTGTTTTAGGTAGTAAGGTGGTTTATCTATGTGGATATAAGCAATGCTGTACTTTTCAACCCTAGGAACAAAGAATAAGCCCTAGCTATTAGAATAAACGTAACCAAGGGTACTATTTTACATTATAACAGCTTTGATTATTTTTTTTTTGGGGGGTGCACCTAACCTGAAATTCAAATCCAATCAGCATATGGGAAAGTGTTCAACATGAAGGGGGAAATGAAGCATAGATAAATGGGTATGAAAGTACTATAAGCAAACCTATCTTTGAGTATCCTCCCAGATCAATGGCATGTGTGGACAGACTTACCTTTTTATGCAGCTCTGGGTTAATGAAGATGAGGTCCTCCAGTGTCATTATTATCTTGTTAGGACCCCTGAATAACTGGCTGTTCAGGATGCTATGCCTGGGAGATATGGAGAGCCACAGTTATGACTTTTAGCTAGGTAAGTAATTTGCAACACTGAATCACAGAATCATAGAAAGGACCTCAAAGAACATCAAGTTCCAACCCCCCTCAGTGAACAGAGTTGCCAGCTGCTAAATCAGGCTGCCCAGGGCCCCATCCAACCTGGTCTTCAGTGCCTCCAGGGATATCTGGCTTCACTGTAGTATTGGGAATATACAGCATGATGGCACAGGGCTGGACATGGGTGGGAGCATGATGACCTGACTTGGCTGAAATCCTTCCACTAAAGCAACAAGGTCTGCCCAAATCACAGATGGCCAAAGCTATAATCCCAAAGAATCTCATCACAAATACACTTTTCGAGTCAATCTGCTCACAAGTGTACAATCTGCTTACAGGTGGTAGCAAAACTGCCACTGACAGCCTTTTCTGTGAGGTACTTGGCTCTGGGGTGGACGCATTCCATGCTGAAACAAGGAGTTGCCTGGGAGGGGAGCCCGTGTCAAGGAGCAGCTGTGGGAAGGAGCAGTCCATGGCAGGGGGTTGGAACTGGATGGGCTTTGAGATCTCTTCCAACCCAAGCCATTCTATGATTCAAGTGTAAACTGGATATGTATGGAATGCATACTTTGCTTTGCTTAATTTTCTTTTTCATTGTCCATCAGGAGAGAATATTAGGTTTTAATAGACCAGCCTATCTGTCTGGTAAAGAAACAGACAGAAGGAAAGGCTGCAAGGGATGAGCAGTTTGCTGTGCATGACAATGCAGCGTGAAGGTCTTAGAAGTAATATTGCTGAGCCAGTGCTTTTCTTCTCTGTCATGAGTGATTAGATAAAGCAGAAGACTGCTGATTCAGATCTATTTGCAGGATCTCAGCCAGACAGGATGCCTATCACATACTGTACAGCACAGGACAAATGTGCTTCTGGCACCTCCCCAGGATGCTGCTGTTTTCCAAGAGGTGACTCTGGACTCCTTTATAGACTTCTAGATTTGCAAAATTGCCACAGATAAGTCAGAAAATTCAATGCATTTATCAGGTATTATCTGCTACTTGCCCATCTTCTCTAGAATTGACAAGGCAGAAAAGATCACAGCAAGAAAGGATGCACTGGCAAGGACTGTATGATCATGGGCTAGTTCAGACAGGCTTGCACAAACCAATATGAAACATTTCAGAGTTTCACTGGGATTCATCTGATGCTAATACCCACCACACGGACATTTTATGGACCCAGGAAAGAGGCTGAAGTCACACACTGTTTTTTTGAACCCACTCTTTCAATGAAGGCCTGGTCTAACACTGAGCACAAAACATACTGTCTATGAGACAGTAAAAAATTCATCAAGCAGGCACAGAGAAAGGGAAGGAAAGCATCCCATTGCTCCTGTTATCACATTTTTTTTTTGTTCAGAGAACTCTCTTCACACTCCAGCAAATATCTGATCATCTGCTAAGACAACTAAAACTATTCCCAAAGAGCATATTTGATCCTCTTGGCAGTAGGATTCCTTTTACTAACCATATTATGGAAGGATTCATTTTGTAAAATATCCACAGATCGCAAAGATTTACTTTCTTATTGCATGCATCACCCTGGACATTTTAGAATAGCACAGCTTTTTGGAGTTCAGAGTTCACCCACACATCTACATCACTTTGGCTTGTTTATTATCACCTTTCTCTAAGTGCTTTGTTCCAAGCCACCCAAGTCATCTCCACGCAAAAAAACTCATCACTCATGTACCCTTCAGCTGTCCTCCTGAAAACCTTGCTCCATCATTCACATCCTCTCCCCCAAACATGGAGGAAAGCACTCTGCTTCCCACAGCAAAGCACAGAGAGCAGAGTGACTCATTTAGGGTCATGCAGCAGAACCCTGGCAGAGCTTAGACCAGTGCTCCCCCATATGAACTCAGTCGGTGCTGTGGTTTAAATTTAGTCCCAGACATGCCCTTCTCTAACATAAATCACTGTCTGAGTCATGCTAGACATTTTATTTCCCTCTGCAGATGGTCATACATCTTTACTCACGACTAAGCCTTCCCAGGCACAGTCTGGTACTTGCGGAACAACTTAGACGTAGAGTAGGCAGAAAAATTGCCTTTTATTTGTGTAATTGTAGAGGCTGGTGGCCAAGGAACCAGAAGCAGCTGTGCGTCATAGGCAGTGGAACTGTTGGGGTGGTGCTTGTTGGGTGGCCTTATAATCATCTAGGTTTGGAGGGATGATTCAGGAGTGAAGAGAAAATGTCTCTGGGGATTATCTGCCAGGCAGGGCCAGATGGGATAATACAGGAGCCTTGCTCTGTTGAACACATTGCTGCTGAGTATACGCCTTCTAATTTCAGTCCTGTGCCACGTAGATGTCACCAATGACAGACAGACAGATTCCCCCATGGGAGGGTTTGGAGTGGAAGACTACATTGGTTTGTGGCTACACTGTCCTTGCCAAGGAGCAACCCACCAAGTCCACGCTGGCTCGTTTCCACCTTGGAAATAAAGCTGGGACACAAGTGTGATTTATACAACCGGTAGAACTGATGGTTGGTTTTTGCTTCAGAGCAAATCTCATGCTCAAGCAGATATATATGAAACGTGAGGGACCAGGAAACAGGGCTTCATCTCATAATAGGGAATGAATTGAATTGATAATAAAAACGTATTCTAATTAATTGCTCCAAATCCTCTCTAGAGGGAGCCTCTCTTCAACACAGAAAAAAAAAAGGACAAAGGATCAGCCTGTGTGTTTTGTAGGAAACACAATCACATTAGGGACAAAAAAGAAGGGAAGAATGATCTGGAGTATGAAAAAAGACATTTAATATGGCAGAACTCTCCATCACCACCCTGACGTTCTCAAGGCAGATTCTTATTGTATGTATGCATTATATTGTTTTCCTATGGCATACTTTGCACTTCCAAAGTGTTAGTAATCTTCCTGATGCATCAAAGCTATCATCCAGTTAATCCTTCTAGCAGCTGACAGCAATCTAGGCTGGATTAAGCGTGAAATGGCTCCTTCTGAGACTGCAGAACCAATGCCCACTCTGTTCAAGCCACAATCAACAAACTGAAGAGATGTTTCTCTGGAGAGCAAAGACCACAATCAAACCTGCAGCACATGCTCCAAATGCTGGTTTGAGCCTCCCACAGAAAGTAAAACTGGCGCTGAATCAAAGATATTCTGCTGTTCTCACCTGATGAGATAAGCCAGGCCCACAGCACACAGCACCAGGGCAAATACCAGCATTGCTCCCAAGATCATGATTGTAGGCTCAATCCCTGTGCAAAGAGAGGTGGAAAGAAAATAAATCAGTGGATTAGAAAATCTCTTTGATTTAGTGAATAGCGTTAAAATTGCCAACATTAGACCATTAGACTGCAAAGTCAAATATTCACCTAGAGGAATGTTAGAAAATAATCCTTATTTGTTGTTAATTTATGAATACACAAATGTTGATTTTATCTGCATGAAACTATTTTAGTTATATACTTACATGCATGCACTTTTTTTCTATACCAGATCCAGAGCCCCAGTTTTCCATTAATTGAATACAGACTCACGAGGAAGAGATATGCTTTAGAGGCAGCTTTAGAGACAGTTTCTGCAAAGTTCATAACTTTTGAACATTTGACCCTTTTCTCTCCAGGAACTGAACCATTGAAAAAGCTTTATCATGTATTACCAAACTGACTGCCAGTGTGAGCCATCAGTCCATCTGGGATTTTTCAGAGAGAAGACAAAAGGGAGAGAAGGCTGAATTCTTCCTCAATGGGCTCATTGACAGAAAGTACTGGAGACAGTTTGCTCATGAGTTGCTTTGCTAGAGTGCTGAGGGAAGCTGACATGAACGGATGAGCTCAATTCCAGTGGGAAGTGTTTGCTGTCTTTGCCTCTTCTGTCTTCTATTTGTTTTTATTTTATTCTGTCTGTGTTCAGAGATCCTTCAACACAAACAAGCATGCAGAAGTTTGGGTTGATAAAAAGTTCATGACTCTCTCTTGCATCGAAATCACAGCCCTGGGAGCACTGAGACATAGAGCTTCCCAGTGAAAGCTACATGAAAATTGGTATAATTTTCCTGCCATATTTGGACTCACTTTCTGCTTCAGCCCATGGCTCCAGTCCCTGATTGTAATCATGCAAAAAAGTCACCCTTGCTTTCATCTTCCAGTCTGGAACTAGACCTATGCACCTCCCTCTGAGAAGAAATACAGGTACTATAAATAGTGAATGCTACACAACCATTTCTGAACCTTACAGACTGTATATAGGCATAGAGCAAAATTTCACTCCGCCAATATGCAACAGAAACCAGGCCAGCTTTCTCCAGGAGGTGTCAACTTGAGTATGAGATTGAGGAAGATCCCACCAAGCAGGCCTGAAAGGAGGCATTTATCCTAGGAGACAAAGGAGCTGCCATAGATGTGCCTCCGATCCAGAAGGATTGGGATGTGTGAATCAAAGAATCATTAGGGTTGGAAAAGACCACTAAGATCAAGTCCAACCCCAGCCCATCCCCACCATGATCACAAAACCATATCCCTCAGTGCCATATCTCCACATTACTTGAATACCTCCAAGGACAGTGACTCCATGACTTCCCTGGGCAGCCTGTTTCAACGCATTACTACTCTTACTGAGAAGAATTTTTTCCTAACATCCAATCTGAAACTTTTCTGGCACAACTTAAGGCCATTCTTGCTGGATAAAGGGTCAAATCCCTCTTGGACAAAATGATACTATAGTGTAAGGGCATGTAAAACCTATAGAATCATGGAATTGTTTGAATTGAGAGGGATCTTTAAAGGCCTTCTGGTCCAACTCCCCTGCAATGAACAGGGATGCCCAGAGCTTATGAGGTGCTCAAAGCCCCGACCAGCCTGACTTTGAATGTCTTCAGGTATGGGACATCCACCACATCTCTGGGCAAACTGTTCTAGTGCTTCACTACTCTTATGGAAAAAACTTTTTCCTTATATCCAGTCTGAATCTGCCCTCTTTTAGTTTGAAACCGTTTCACTTGTCCTGTCACAACAGGCCCTTCTAAAGAGCCTGTCCCCTCGTGTCTCTTCATGGCCTTCTAACAGTTTCAGAGGGAATCTGTATAGCAGACCATTTTGTGGTCAGAATAATGTGGAGTTTGTTTATGTTCCCTTCTGTATTTGCTCTGCTCAGTGCGACCCAGAGGGGTCCCTCATGTCTGGGGCAGCACTGCTTTGCCATGTGTTGCTAGAGCACTGACATTGGGACCGAGAGAAATTATGGAGTCTCCTCCTTAGAGATCTTCAGAAGCTACCTGGGAATGATCCAGACCTCCTCTCCCTCTCTTAGCACATTGGCAGCTTCACATCCGCACCTCCTCCAGCCCTAAAACCATACATAAGACAGACTGGGGCCTGGGTTCAATTCCGGTCACAAAATTTGCTCTCTGAAATATTAGTCATAATAATAAATCACCACTTCACTTATGAATGCCTAGAGGTTTATACTTTTGTAAAGGTTTGAACATAGAATCTTATCTCTCTAAAAATCAACAGGATTTTTCTGTAGACTGCAAAGAGGATCTGAATTGCTATGCTGTTCCAAGAGACAATGTAGAATGAGACGTATGGTAGCATTGTATTTGCTTCTTCTGTAGTTTGTCAGCAGCTGTAAGATCAGTACCTCTCCAGTTGCCATGAAGCTACACTGGTAGGAGCTGGATTCAATTATTCTTGTGAGTCCCTTCCAACTCAGGACGTTCTATGACTCTATGATTCTATGATTTAAACCAGCTATGGCTGAACCAAGAGGAACATTTTTCTCAGCTGCTGAACGAAATATTCTGTAGAAGTGGTTGAGTTTGTCTAAGTCATATCCCAGACCAGCAGGAGTAAATGCATGTTATTTTAAATAAACATGTTAAGTGGAGGCTAAGTATCCTCCCCTGAGAGTTGTTTCCCCGTTAACTTCAAAAATGCCTCAAATTAAAAACAATAAATAGAGCCAGTACCCAGTCCAGCAAACCTGGGAAGATTTTTCTGCTCTTGTCTTCAGTGATCACTTCTGTTGCCTACTTTAAATCAGTTTATTTTGAGTAATGGCTATTTTCTTTTTTTGATAAGGTGAGCTCTGTTAATCCTTAACACCACATACCGAACCGCATAAAGAAGCTGGGGTTAGCCAGGGGTAATGATGAGAGCATCTGCAGATGTGCAGTCTAAGAAGGCTGTCGTAACACAAATTTTCTTAGTACTTTGTCCCTCAGAAGGACAAGGACACGGTGCTGGGTTGAGCTGCTAGCATATATTGATTGCTCTCTGGCATACATTACTTGCTGTCAAATTGACAGATGTTGACTGTTAAATCTGGAAAACTCTTCCAAGCACACAAGAGTGGCAACAACATTATTGACCTAAAAACAATAAGGGAGTCTTGTAGATCAACAGTAGGATCTCTGCATTGGATTGCCACTACAATTAGCATAATAACCAGTCAGATTCATGTGAATTTCTTGGGTTTAGTCTTTTCTCTTTGAGGAGACCTAATTTACATGGCAATCACTCCGAGTAAGAGAGAAGATGAAATAAATAAGAGACATGGGCCATTTGACCATACTACTTTGTCTTTCTTACCTCCAGAGCAGAGAACATCTGGATCAAACCAACAGCTGCAGTCTTCCTTGGGTGGGGCTCCACTGGGAAAGTGAATGTTCTGGCCTAGGGGTTTTACAGACTCTGAAGACATGTCCAGCAAGTGGGTTGGGAAGAGCTGGCTCCTGTGACCATCTGTGTCCAGCACCACATAGTTGCACAGCCACTTCCCACAGCTGTCTGTCTCTACCCAGTGGCTAAATCCATGGAAACTGACATTTCTTGTATGTTCTGTTATATTAGCTCCTGAGACCCAGGCTCCATTCCTCCGAGCACTGTTTATGGCCAGGGCCATGAAGTAAATGGCATCATAGATTGTTCCAAAGAGTGGAGAAACCTGAGGTTACAGGAGAAATTAAGGTCAGGATATAGCACTGTCAACCTCTGGTTTGACCTTTTCATCAAAAGATGACACATTGCCTTAGCTGTAAACTCAAGGATTGAAACCTGGTTTTCCTCTCCAGATTTGACATATACAAACCTCAGACTGATAGCTAGGAGGACATATTAGAGGACTTGGGTATTTCACCTACAGTGAAGAATCCTACACTCACTATGGTTAACCTGGGCTCCTATCACAAAGAAGGAAAATAAATGGATGCTTTCAAGGCATGAACATCTCCTTCTGAAGTAGACATCCATGCAGATCTGATAAACTGTGCCTTAAAATTGCTTACAATTTTTGAAAGATCATGGAGAGATTTGAAGATTAGGACAGCTGAATCTTGCATCTCATCAGCATGACAGATTCTCCAATTGTCCTTCTGAAGTCTACAAGGTAGAATTTGACTGTCTTTTCTTAGAAAGACTTTGAGATAATTGTCCTAAAATGTTCAGAAACATAACTCTCACCTTAGATTCATTGAATCACTGAGGTTAGTAAAGACCTCTGATATTGCCTAGTCCAACCATCATCCCATCCCACCATGCCCACTAACCATGTACCTCAGTGCCACATTCCCACAGTTCTTGAACACCTCCAGGGATGGTGACTCCACCACCTCCCTGGGCAGCCTGTGCCACTGCATCACCACTCCTTCTGAGAAGAAATTTTCCCTAATATCCAACCTGAAACTTCCCTGGTGCAACTTAAGGCCATTACCTCTCATCTTAACAGTGCTAAGAAGAATGAGGAAGCAATGATATTAATTGATTTCCATGATTTTAATCATTTCTATCTAAATGCATCCATTGTTTGTTGCATTCACACAAATTATCAGGTATGTGGGCTTCTTCTTCTGGTGACTTAAAATATCCAGACTTTATCTACTTTAAGAGAGACCACTTCATCTTGAGTTAACTGCTGTCAGCATGTAGCAAAACTAATCTGAGAGGCTCAGAGACAATATATTTCTCTTAAATTCCCATCGTGGTTCTACAGTTGAACTAACTGACTGCCAGTCAATGAAAAGAATTACATTTTCAAAGCAAATGCAGGTTACATCCAACCTTCACCATATTTTTCTCAAAATACAAGCTCATACAGTCTGGGTTGTCTCTCGACTGTCCTTTCTATATAACTATTGCCTATCCCATGTGTTCTGTTACCATATCCCATGAAAATCCAAGAAAAAGTATATTTACCTGTGTATCTTCTAGCTCGCTGGCTATTTCACCATTTTCTTTAGCTTCCCTGAATGCATCATAAAAAGTCCAGTTTCCAGACTCCAGTGTGATGGTCAGCACAGCATCATAAGCTTCCTGGAGCTTTCTGTCATTGTCAAGGACATAGAATGAGTTGTTTGGGTAAGGAAGGCTGTAAAGTAAAGTGTCATATGGAATGAGGACGTATCTTCCATCCGTTAGTCCCATTTCTTGTGCTTTTTTGAGTAAGGCGGCCTGTTCCTCCCCTCCAATGAGAACAGAATGCATGCACAGAAGGATAACTGAAACATAAGGATCACAGATAGTGTTGTTAATCCACTTGGGCTTTTCAAAATTAAATAGCTCCCTCCAGTGAAAGAGCTGTCTGAACTTCTGTGTCAGGTCAGATCCTAATGGTCCCCTACCCACATAATGAGCCAAAGAAGCTGGGATTTATGCTCATCTTGTTTGATCTCTGCAGGTCTGCAACATCTAGCAAAGGAGGCTGTGAGTATCACCCATTCCTGGAGTCGTACAGAAGAATGACTGCAGAGGAATTTTGACAGAAGCGAGCCATGGGAAAACATGCAGTGTAATGGTGGCCCTCTGCTCTCATTGACTGAGACACCATCTTTCCCTTTACGTGCCCTGAGGTGACATAGTTCACACAGTCATTAGCAGTGCCCAGGCTCCATCCATTGATCCTGCCACTATCTATATGGCTTTTAGGTTGGATACTGTCTTGTTTTACAATTGGTTCATGGTAGACCATACCAGAGTCTACATTTTTATCTGCACAAAATGACAGGGAGCATATAAACAGGATGGGGAATGGCTGTTTATGAGGGTGGATAATGATAGAACAAGGGGAGATGGTTTTAAACTGAGACAAGGGAGCTTTAGGTTAGATGTTAGGAGGAAGTTTTTCACTCAGAGGGTGGTGACGCACTGGAACAGGTTGCCCAAGGAGGTTGTGGATGCCCCATCCCTGGATGTATTCAAGACCAGGCTGGATGTGGCTCTGGGCAGCCTGGTCTGGTGGTTGGTGACCCTGCACATAGCAGGGGTGTTGAAACTCATTATGGTCCTCTTCAACCAAGGCCATTCTATGATTCTGTGATTCTATGACATGGTGCCCATGTCCCAGTATCTGTTGAAATACCTATCTGTGTAATGGGATTTCCAAAGTACTCACTGGCTCTAGCACAGCATCACAGAGTGGCTGAGGCTGGAGGCACCTCTGAGTCCATCCTGCCCCAGCAGGGTCACCCAGAGCGGGGTGCCCAGCACCACATGCAGGGACTTCTGGAGATCACCAAAGAGGAGACTTCTGTTCCCCCCTGGGTATCTGAATTACAGGAAACAAATAGGTATGTCTAGGCAGAGATTTATCACGTACTATTGCAGGGAGTTTAAGCTGGTCAGATGAATCATCTTTGAAGTGAAACTTGTTCCTTCCGATGGTTATGAAAGCAATCCATCATCTCTAACTCACATAGGGTATTGTGAGGGTGATTAGATTAACTCATCCAAGGTGGATTTGGTTTCCAGCACAGATTTGAGCTCTGATAATGCTCCAAGTTAGCAGCACCTTGCTGCCCTTGTTAGCTAAACAAGGTTTAGTCTTAGCTAAAACGCATCATCATCTGGATTTGCAGAGCTGGCTGCAGAGGTATACAACCAGGATTGGAGCTTCATTACAGACTTCCTAAAGGGGCTTTTAACCAGGAAAACTCTTACTCACTTTTCTCAAGAGAAAACAGATGATTCTTTGCTACTGGTGTTATACACTATCAGGGACTCTTCTACTGCTGTAGTGAGTATAACACTGGATTTCATCCCTGTTACCTCAGTGAACACCGGTACCAAGGACACAGCATTTCCAAAGCATGAGATTTCTGATAATCCACAGTCAAAAACACTAACAATATAAAACTTTCCTACAAACCCCTCTGTACACATGATAGGGTCAAGCACAGATATCCATCTATATTAAGTACTACCCAAAATTTGATGGTGTAGAAGACCATTTTACTCTATCCCCATCACACACAAGATGCCCAGCATTCTTTCACCTGAAGCTCTGCCTCTGTGAAGAGTAGATAGAATTCTACTTGACCTCAAAATTTCATCCTCTAGGCTATGCTCACTGGATAACAATGGAGAAAGAAGTATAAAAATAATAGTAAAAAAAAGGAGTTAGACTCAAAGCACTTACTTTTAATGCCACTAACTTTTTTGATCCTGTTCCAAGTGTCTTCAATGCCTTTTTCTCCCTTACCCATGGATGTAACAATGCCTACAGGCAGCCCCTGGCTCCTGAGTGCGCTCGCTAACTTGTTGGATGTGTCCATCCAAACTGCCTGATTGGAAGCAATGATGCCAACATGAGCCAACTGAAAATATTTCATTATTGTAAACAAAACTCGGGTTGGAGAAGGCAGGGTTCTGGCAAATGCAGGGTGGTGAGTGGTAGAATCCAGTTTGTAGTTGATGCACATCCATGAGAAGATGGCTTTATTCCAGTTTTCCACTAAATATGTAGCCTCCTCACAGAAGCCAGGGTTCAAAGGGCCTATGAAAGCAGAAGAAGTCTTTCCAAAGTCAATGAATCTAACCAAAGCTCTTGATGTCTCACACTCTTCTTGCAGGACTACGTAATCCAGCCTCTGGCCAAGATCTATTGAAGGGTCTTTGCTTATTCGTTCCACTGCTAGCCTGGCAGCAGCGTGGGGGAAGGCTTTGGAAAAGAAGGGATCACAGTTCCAGGGTCCAAGCAGTCCGATTTTAAAAACAGAGCAACGTGCTGGGGAAGTAAGTATGGTTATTCCCAACAGCACCCACCACCAGACAGCACAGAAAAATGTCTTCATTGGATTCCTATTATTGATGTGATGCAATTCAGTGTGCTGTGGCAGCCCCCAGAGCAAGCTGTTAAGACACAGTAGGAAAAATGGCATTGCTTTACGAGTGGGAAGACTTAAACTGAATTCTTCAGGAAGCCAAGCGGTGCAATACCAGCTGCTGGAAGAAAAGCAGATTACATTTGCTTTCCTGCATACGGATTTCTTCAGTGCATGTAGATACAGCTGAATCAGCCCAAACTACTCAACAGTTCTCAAGGTGCAAGTGTGTGAGGTGCCAAGAACCTGCATAGACCCATGGACACACACCCAAAAAGCCAGTGTACCACACAGCCATACAGACTATCAATTTAACTTCCCATAGTCCTGAACTGTACACTTAATAAAAATGTTTTAAAATGCTTTGATATATGTTTTGAAATGAGCCACTGAAGAGAGACTGCTTGCAGCAGAAAGCACAACCCATGGGTATCCTTCCCATTTGGAAGGATAAGTCCCAAATCACACAGATAAACACACAGGTAAGAACACACAAAGGTGAAATGCACTGAGCCAGCACCCTTTGCCAATCCCAAATCCTCGGTGAGTTTTGAACACACACTAGGGCCCGCATATACGTAAATACATACACACATGTACTGATCCATATATGCATGTACTTACAGATGTATATATACATGCATAAGATATTAAAACTTTCTGAAAAAGATGTTCAAGGACGAACTTGTCTCACTTGCCAGAGTCTTGGCACAATGAAAGCGGCATCAACAGGTAATCACAAAGCAAGGGAAAAGGAGGGCTATGATTTGATGTAGATAAAAATGCTGAACAACTGCCACGGCAAAAGCCTTGTGTTCACTGTTGACATAAAATACTCTTGGTTAAAGACTCAGAGCTGTATTTTTGTTGGGAGTAAAAACCTTCCCCTTCACATCCAGGCACAGAAATCCGAAAGCCACAACAGTTTCTCAGCCATTGACAATGTCATCCCAGGGCTTAGAAAATTTGCTGAGCCAAACAGGTTTGTGCTCTAAAAGTAGCGTGTCCCTTACCAGCTTACCTGTTCATTACTGGAAAAGTATTTTTATCCTGGATCCCCAGCCTCCAAGAGATGCAATGCAGAGCACTGCAGTGCAGAACATGCTATAAATACATCCACAGGTCCCTTATGGGGAGAGGTCTTCAGAAAGAGCCACCAAGCAGCAGAGCAGCTTCTCACTGGTGATGATGGCTCTTCTTGAGCATGATTGCTGCCCCAGGGAGAGACAATGTGTGGTCAGTCTTCCCTGCAAAGTGCTTGGGTGCTCACCTCCTTCAGCTCATGGGACACTTCTGCTGGGACGCTCCATGTGGTGTCAAGAGTTTCCTGTGCCCCCTTTGGTCAGGAACATGCTTCTCCTCCACGGTTTCATGACTTCGGGTGCATCATCCCGGGATCTTTGGCCCTCAGTGAAGAGAACTCCGAAGCTGCCTCCCTCCCAACCGTCTCTGTGCAAAGACTTACTCGTATCTAACTCAGCAACTGTAGGGATGGCATCTTAAAGCTCTGCCCTTGGATTAGTGGGATTAGCTCCTGAGATCTGCCCCTTGCAGAACAGCTGAGCCTCTGTGCACCACAGCAGTGATAGCTCTGCTTGTGCCCCAAAAGCAGCAGAGCTAAGAGCTATTTCAGGTCTGGGTTAAGCAGAATATTTGCTTTTGGGCTCCACCATATTACTGATGTTTTACAGTTTCATGTTCTTTGTTTGCTTTGGTACCAGTCATGACACACTCAGAGCTTTTTACATTTGCAGCAAAAGATTATTGATTATTTCCTGGACCTTATAGGATTCTCCCTGCAACTGAGCCCTTCAGTAACCCCCTGCAGACTCATTCCTTCCCCAGTGGACCTGGCAATGAAACTGTCAAACTGGAGAGACATTGAACATTGCCACACCTGCCCTAGCTACAGTACAAAGCCCCTTACAATAATTTAGCTGAGGTTATAGGACCAGCACTTTGTCTAGAAGGAGCCATTTGTAACTCAGCCCTTCAGCAGTACTTCAACTATGTCATATAAATTACATACGTCTCCTCGGTGTGTGTTCAGTAGTAGGTCTCCCTTTATGACTAATGATTATGGGAAGCCACAAAGTCACTCAGCTGCAGTGGGCAGAGCAGCTCTCTCCACTCATTTCCTTCTGCTCATTCACTTCCTTGCACAGATTCAGGAAGGTTCCTGGAAAGTTGCTTCAGTGCTCAAAGTGCTTCATATTTGGAAAGTGCTTAAAAAGCACACAAACTCCAAGCCTGGATTCAGGATGCTGCTTAGTATGCAACCAGCAAATTAAGCTTGCACACCAGGTTTTGATCAAAGAATGAAATTATACAAAGTTTGTGCAGCTAGGAGTGTGAACATAGAAGTTTAATTTATGTGTATATGTATATACAAATATATCTGTTCTGAGATGATTTTTAATGGTGCCTTCCAACTCAAAAGAGGTGTTCAAAGCCAGGTTGGATGAGGCCCTGGGCAACCTGGTCTGGTATTAGATATGGAGGTTGGCAGCCCTGCCTACAGCAGGGGGGTTGGAGCTTGATGATCCTTGAAGTCCCTTCCAACCCAAGCCATTCTATGATTCTATGATATATAACATATTCACTGTTGTCTCTATTTTTGTATTGACAGTGGTACTGCACCGGTGAATTCCATTTGGTGTCAGCAGTTTCAAAGTCTCCTACTATAGTACCACAGGCTCACTTCTAGGGGATGTTTATAGCATTAAAACATCCCATGTTGAAAATGTTTTGAGTTAGGCATCCAACAATGAAAGACTAAAAAGTAGTTGTTGTGGAGGTCTTTTTATTAGTATACCTACCCTGACTCTTAACAATCAATATTTTTTCCATAGCCAAGTGGGCTGAAACCTCCATTCCTTTCTCCCTTCTGCTTCTTGCTTGCCAGTGAAAGAGCAGACCCTCATGCAGTCAAATAATGCCAGTGACAGGAGGCCATCCTCTATATGAGAAGCTGGTTACCTCCAATAGCTCTGCCCTGTCCATGCCATGCTTAGGATACCCAGGGCTGGATTTTACCCTGCTAGCTCTACAGAGAATCATAGAATCAGTAAGGTTGGAAAAGACCTCTAAGATCACCAAGTCCAACCCCAACCCATCCCACAGCTCCCAGTAATTATGTCCATCACTGCCACATCTCCACAGTTCTTGAACACCTCTAGATATGCTGACCCCACCACCTCACTGGGGAGCCTGTGCCAATAATCACACAGCTGAGGCAAAAAAGAATAATTAAAAATGTTAATAAATCAATCTGTCTGTCTTGAATTATTGTTAAAGATCCTACCTATGCCTCCAAAGCTTGCTTTTTTCCCACATGTTAAACTCATCATTGCTGCAAACACCCACATCATCCAGTGTTTCTCTGCCGTGCTGTTATTTGTATACCATCAGATTCCCAGTGCTTCTGCGTTCACTGAAGTGAGTGGGAGCTGTATGTACTTATGCATCCATAGCACTTCCCATGGGAAGGCTGAGCTGCAGCTGTCTCACTTTGCTTTAAATGTTCAGAGCAGAAGAGGGTGCTCTAATCTCTTGCTCTGCTCTCCTAGCAGCAGCTTGGCCAAGCATGCTGGAAATTAAATGCATTTTGTAACAACTTATCCCAGAGGGTCCTGCCAAATAAAGCTGATCTCACTGGAACCCTCTGCAGCCAGCAGACAGAAATGGGGAATGCTTGGCTTCTGTTACCACACTCCCTGCAGAAAAATCTCCACCTCCACTGATTATAGAGAAATCCGAGGGAGAGCAGCATAGCAATGCTTCAGTTGTTTTTTTTAATGTCCTCTGAGCCTTAATTAAAAGCCCCAGCCTTGGAGGATCTGTCAGGTTCCCATGTCTATTATTCCAACTGTTAATTACCATCAACATTAAAAATATCCACCTCATGTCTAATGTGTCTGGCTTCAGCTTCCTACAATGGGCTCTCGCCCTGCTTTTGCCTGATAAACAAAAAGCCAGGAAGCACAATAAATATCACCTCCCCGTAGGCATTTGCACCCCATAATTAGCTCACATCCTAGCCATCCTCTGCACAAAATAAAGAAACACATAGAGCATACTACCAGGATTTCATCCTTATAACACTTTGGACATTCATCTTTTTAAATTTTCCTTACCCCTTGATTGGATAAATTAGAAATAGTATCCATGAGTAAGCATCACTTTTTTATGGGTGAGTATAGAGGCGATGGCATCATCTGTCACCTGTTTTTCTCCACTTATAGAACCACAGAATCATTAACGTTGGAAAAAAGCCACTAAGGTCATTTAGTCCAGCCACCCACCCATCACCACCAGGACCTTTAAAATTCTGTAGTTCACATGAGCACAGTTGCAGCAGCACTGTTTGCAAGCTCAGCTCTGCTTTCCTTATTACAAATGCCTGCCTTGGAAGTACGACGTGAATCCTTTGTTCCAATGTATTTGAACCTGCTGTAGGGAACCTGCCCAACAGGGGGTTGGACTTAATGATCCCCAGAGGTCCCTTCCATCCCCCACGATTCTGTGATTCTATGATTCTGTGTAACCCCATTTTGGTTTAAAGGACACTTTCTAAATGTGTCTGCTTAACGAGAGCTCCAGACCAATCTGCAAGTTTTATCAATAATGATTTTTCTGTTTCTTCTGAGATAATGTGATACAGCTATTGAACAGCACTGGGAAAAAAATGAGATCCCCCTGAGGCTCCACTACCAAATGAGGCATCCTCATCCATTGTTTTATTTCAAGATATCAATTAATCATTTTTATTTCCTTGTGATGTGGACACAATGTCTGTGTAGCACAAATTACCACCCTCAAATATCACCTTTCATTCAGACGATGCCTTGCAGTATTTAAGAAGACAACATCAGCACTTGATGTTACATTTCAGACTTGTGACTCAATAAAAAATTATGTAAAATTGAGCTGATAAGATTTATTACCTTGCCAACCTCCCTGACTGGCATTAAGTTAACTTTAATCTTGTAATTCATTACCAATTCCTCTCCATTTTGTCCTTTCCTTGACTTTGAGTAAGCTTGACATCAGCTCAATCTGACATCAGCTTCTTGGCAGGGTGGTGCAGAAGGGTTTGATATCCCATGTTTTTTTAGCAATGCTGTGTATTTTTGAGAGGAAATGTCCTGCTGTGCCACATTACCCTGTTTTCAAGTTGTAGTCCAGTATGTAGAATCCCTTTTACTCTTTTTTATCCCTCCATTTTGTCTGGTTTTGCTCCAGCCCTGAAGAGTTCTGGAGAATCAGGCTCAAATAACTTCTTTCTGAAAACGGTTCATTTTAATTGGCTTTCTTGTACGCTGCTTTCGTATCTTGTGAGATCTGAAGTCTCTGGCGCTGACGTTAGTGGAACATATGACAATGCAGGTAGTTAGCACTGTTAATACTAGAGCTGGCAGAGAACAGCCTTACAACACCAGATGAGGTCTTAATATATATATTTATTTAGGCATCAAAATCCGAGTGTTTAATTTGACAACCTCATCTCCAGAAGCTCATTATTTAGCAATAAATAGAGAAATCTCTTCCAGGGAACATTTCCAACTTCTTAGAATCGCTCTATGATTTGAGCTAAGAAGTGACTACTGTTCACCATTTTCTCTACACGAGGCTTAATGAAGCGGGACCATTTAAGCAATTTAAAATTACGTGCAGTAGGAGATAAGAGTATCTCGTGAAAAACACTTGCCCAGCGAGTCTGTAAGTTTTTCTTGCAATGTCTGCGCCTGGAGGCCTTAGAAGCTGCCAGGAGTTTTATCTGTGAACAGAGATATCAAGCAGGCCTGTCTCATACGTAGAATGGCTTGGGTTGGATGGGATCCCAAGGATCATCAAGGTAGTGCAGCTGAAAGCAGATGAGTGTTTGATACATACTCTGCAAGTCCAGCCCTCACGAAGGATCCTGGAAGGCAGCCATAGCAGCTCAGTGACAATGAAAGTTTCTTGGATGGCTTTAACAGAAAACCTGATGAGAACAGCAAACCCACCTGGTGCTTCTAGAGTTTCAGGAAGTTCTCAGTTCTTTGGATATTTTAGAAATAAATGGCTTCAGTTCAGTACAGCAAAAATAAATAAATAAGTAAAATCCACACTAAATCTTCTGGCAGACAATGAATGATGGGTTCTGGCCAGCTCTGTTCACGGTGAATGGTAACACGACTTCCAAATGCGTCAACTGACTCAATGAATGGCTGGCTGACGTTTTGTATGATGACTTACTCTTTGCTATGCTACAAACTTTCCCGCAACCACATAACCTCACTGGAGCATTTATTAGATTCTGACAGATCTGATAAATTGAATTTCTCCCTAAAATAAAGTTTGAACGCGACACTAACTTGCATTTTGTTAACTTTGAGGCTTACAGACTCCATGGAGAAAACAAACCCAGCGCATCTTTTGTCCCAGTAGGTCTCTCCTAGCCTCTGGCAATTTTGGCAGCTTGAAGAAAATAGCCCGTTTTACAACTTTATCTATACATCTGAACTTTAAAATGTTTCCTGGAGAAGCATTAACTTGGATATTGAACTACAGCACAGACCACGCACTACTGGTGCTACTACTTCCTCCACCTCCAGCCTTTCACATCATCATACTCACCTTTGTGCCCTGTTGTCAAGCTACCCAAACGTCTAGAAAATGTTTGGTCATAGAACAGAACCATCATCATCACTTAAAGGTGTAGAAACTGAGAACACACACAATTTGGCTACCTTGTTTAGGCTGCTTAAGAGAAGTGTGCACTTTTTTCATAGTTTTCTGTTCTTTTTGGTGTGGGGCAAAACAAGACCCAAGGGATAAATATCCCCTATTTTAACTGTAGACTCAGCCCCAACTCCCTTCTCTTCCATCATTTGGGCTCCACAGCACCCAATCTCTGCTCCATCAGAGCTCTCTTGTCACAGTGCACACTATTAATTTACCACCAGCATATACAGTGATTTCTTACATTCTCATTTTCTATGGTCCAAGTTCTTTGGGCTGCTGAGACAGTGTCTTGCAGCTCTGTCTCTCCTGACTCCCTGCAAAGCCTTCTTCCATGAAAAACAAGGGGTCTGCCCAAACTTTCCCACTGCCACTCTCCTCACAGGGTTGGGCAAGTGCCTGCTGAAGTAACTGGCACTTAACTAGCCCTATTTAAACTTGCAGAAAAGTTACTCGTAAGGAATTTTTACTAAAGCCTTTCTGAGGACCCTCTCTGAAGGAAAGTAGCCTTGTTCTGGTTTCACTTCTTTTCCAGAGCCTGCACAGAATTCTAATGAGGGCCAATATCCACTGTATCAGTGCATGCCTATTTTTAATGCCTTTTATTTGTCACTCATAAAGTTAACCCTTGAGATGTCTGTTTCTGAAGGCTATTCTGAGAACCCTGATTGAACTCCCTGTTCATTGCAGGGAAGTTGAACTAGATGACCTTTAAGGTTCCCTTCCAACTCAAATGATTCCATGATTCAAACCACACGGACAGTTGCAGATGGTTATTTCACAGTGTTGCTCAAACTCAGTTAATCCAGCTAGAGTAGCTCACCTGCTAATCACTACTTCAACTCTTCAGTTAAGGGAATATCTGAGATAACAAAGCAGAACATCCCCATGTCTCCATCTCTTTGTCTCCTACATGGTATAGATACAAACAGTCCTAATTGGGACCCAGCCATCAAATAACCAGCAATATCTACAGCTCACTTAACCATGGAAGGAAAAAATAAAAAGTAAAAAAGAATAAAAAGCAAAGATAAATTGCCTTCATCTATGGTGGTGTCAACCACGTAATTTGGTTTTTGAAGGAGATTCTAATGAAGAGCGTTGCCAGACGCAAGTCAAAAGATTAATGCCAGTGCAAATATCCATAGCATCATAGAATCATTTGATCTGGAAGGGACCCTTATAGACCACCTGGTTCAACTCCCCTGCAGTGCACAGGGACACCCACAGCTCCATCAGGTGCTCAGAGCCCATCCAGCCTGACCTTGGGTGTCTCCAAGGACGTGGCATCCACCATGTCTCTGGGCAACCTGTGCCAGTGCCTCACCACCCTGATCGTAAAAAACTTTTTCCTTATATCCTTAAATCTCCCCTGTTGCTGTACTTGAAACCCCAGTTCTCCAGGAGTCAGTCCTGTACAAGCCCCCAGGTACTAATCCTTCCATCTGAAACACACGCATCCAGACTAACACCTCTCTAAGTCCCTATTATTTGTTGCTGCACAGCGTGATACACTACAGCAGGCCAAGTGACCTCAGAGAGGGGGAGAGAAAAAACAAATCAAAACCACTTGTGAAAATAGGCACTGAAAATATGCAGCGAGGCACCGGTCAATAGCAACAGCCTGCTGTTGCACAGCACAGCTTTAAAGTGACCAGCACGTAGGGTTCACTTAAGAGAAACAAGTATAGTGTTTTACGTGGATAAGGAAATCCTTCAGTGGCGGAGAAATTGAACTTTGCAAAGAACATCTGTGGCTGAAAAGCCAGAGCATTAGCTGCTGGGAATCAGCATGGCACTGTGGTGGTCCTTGGAGCAATTTATATGATGGGATGAATGGTGGGAGAGTCCTGCAGCTCACCTCTTCTGGTGCCCATTTAAGGGAATTGATAATATCTTTGTCTCTCTGGATGTGAAAGCGTCTCTGCTGATTAAAATTCCCTGGAGACCTATATCTCCTAAGCTGATAATGGTAAGCCTCTCAGAATGGCTTCGTGTTGTTCCATTGCCTCCAGCAGTGCTGTGGATAGGCAGTAGACATGAGATGTTTGTGCTTTTTCCGAGAGCTCTGCAAGCCAGCATGGAAATCTCAGATGCTTGGAGAGAAAAAGGAAGAGAAACAGACTAGTCTGGTGAAACAGCACATTTCTGAGGAGACAGATCCACTGATCTGGGGCTGGGCGATTTTATAGGATTTGAAGAACTGTGGATATGTTGGGTGGGGTCCAGATAGGATTGTTAGAGCTAAATCATCCATCCCCAGCTCACACTCCTATCAGAGAGCCTCAATATATTCCAAGAGCAGAGACTCCAGCACCTCTCTGGTGCTGGAGGAGAAAGCTTTCTCCTACCAAGCAACCTGAAACTGCACCTTCCAATCATGATGTGCCTTGTTCCCTTTGTGATATTATATGGCACTCTGAAGAACAGGGTCCTGTTGTTTTTTCAGTTGTCCTTAAGGTGCTGGTTGCTACTGAATGAAGGTCTCTTCCTTGTTGGTCTAAATGAACCTGTCTGATCCAGTGTTTCCCCATGAGTCATGAAAAATATGACTAAGCCTCCGTAAATCACCCTCCACAGACTGTAGAGGATGGCCTTCCATAGATAACCTCCACTTTCATTGCACCCCTCTTGCAGATGTGGGGCTCAGAACAATTATTCCAGAAGCTGCATTTCCAATGCAAAGCAGAAATGCATCAGAACTTCACTGGAACTTCTGGTCATGTGTATCCCAACACAACCGTTTGCTTTAATCATGGTGTGGGCTCTTATCTAAACAGGCCTCCATCAGTCCTACCAGTCAAAGGCCTCCAAGCCTGCACTGTTGTGTGGGTTTATTCTGCCCCAAGAGCAGAAATTTACACTTCTCTTTGAAGAGCACAAGGATTCCATTGGCCCAAATCTCAACTAACATGAGGTCCTCCAGGATTGAAGCTTTGTTATTGACTGTGTCCCTCTCTTCCCTGTTTAGATTTGCTGGTGGTGCATTCAGGACCACATTCTAATACCTGAGGCCTGGGATTCCTGGGCTATGTGGCAGAACAGTGCTGAGAAGTGGAAGGGGCTGTTCTCTCTGGCCATTGGATTTTGTGACACCTCACTGAAGGATCTGCTGTCCTAGGAACCACCTGGCTTGCCAATATTGAGGCCAGGGCATATGGATGTCTGCAGGTTTCTATAGAGAAAGCTTCAGGGAAACTAATCAGGGATTGGTCAGGAAAGATCCTTCTCAAATTTCCCTCATCTTTGTGGGATTGTCCTGACTTCTCGTGATTCAGTTTCGTTAGCCTTCATAACTTCCCATACGGGATCAAGATGTTCCACGTGCAGTCCAAGACCAGACTCCAACCCTGGCCAGGCTCTCATTTGACCTTTCAGACTTATGTCCGAGTATGTCTGTGAAGCTTGCAGTGCTCAAAAACAGACAAAAGAGAGAGGTCTGGTGAGAGATCCCTCCCCCAGGTCCTTGGGCTGCCTCCTTCTCAGGTGGGCTTATTATGGGTAAGAATGCGGGGAAGGCAGCCTACCTTTTGCTACTAGCACTGCAGGCTTAATGCTGTGAAAAAGAGATACAGTTGCCTGTTTTTTTCTAAAGGAGCTGTCACTAGAGACAAACATGCTGCGTTACACAATACACAACATTGCAGATGGGATACTTTTCTGTGTTTCAGAAAGCGTGAAACGCTTCCAAGCCTGCATCTGGATCAGCATCAGTGAGAGTGACTGAAATACTAAGCAGATAATGCAGCAGGTGTGGCAGAAAGCTGTCACTTCTGTTTCTTTCCTGAGGCTGTAGACATATGTGAAAGCCATGTTTCACCCCATGTTGAGCAATTTACACTGCTCTTCCTGAGCACTGGAGTGTCTAGATGAGGGTCTGCCAAAGGATTTCCTGCCTGGATGACTGCAGAAATGGGTATGTGGGTACAATAGGAGCACAGTAACTTGTATCTTCTTCACTGGATACCAAGGTAGGTCCAAAGAGGTGAGTGTGATGCAGGAGGTGGGAGAAGTGGGTTCAAGGTTCCCTTTTTTGTCACAGGGGTTTTAAAGATGATAGGCCACATCATGAACATGTGCCGACAGTGTGCCCAGGTGGCCAAGAGGGCCAATGACATCCTGGCCTGCATTAGAAATAGCGTGGCCAGCAGGAGCAGGGAGGTAATCGTCCCCCTGTACTCAGCACTGGTGAGGCCACACCTCGAGTATTGTGTTCAGTTTTGGGCCCCTCACTACAAGAAAGACGTTGAGGCCCTGGAACGAGTCCAGAGAAGGGCAACGAAACTGGTGAGGGGTCTGGAGCACAGGTCTTATGAGGAGTGGCTGAGGGAGCTGGGATTGTTTAGTCTGGAGAAGAGGAGGCTCAGGGGAGACCTCATTGCACTTTACAACTTCCTGAAGGGAGGTTGTGATGAAAAATGGTCTGGCCTCTTCTCCCAGGCAAATAATAGGACCCGAGGAAATGGCCAGAAGTTGTACCAAAGGAGGTTTAGGTTGGACATTAGGAGAAACTTTTCCTCTCAGAGGGTGGTCAGGCACTGGAATGGCTGCCCAGGGAAGTGGTGGAGTCGCCACCCCTAGCAGTGTTCAAGAGGCGCCTGGATGAGGAGCTACGAGATATGGTCTAGTAGCTTGTGGTACTAATAGGAATGGGAAGGCGGTTGGACTAGATGATCTTGCAGGTCGTTTCCAACCTTGTGATTCTGTGATTCTGTGTGATTCTGTGATTTCATCCTTACAGCAATAAGAAGCGTGGCTGCATCACATTGTAAGAGGAGATAAAGAAGCACGAAGTGCAAGAAGCACTATAAGGAGACGTATGTTTTGAGCCAAGAACCATGCACCACTTCTTCTCATCCTTCTCCCTCTTTGTGTTTACCCCCTTCTGACCATCACAGACAGAATAACACCTAAGCCGCAACATGGAGCAAGATAGAGCAAACCCAGTACATTTGTGCTTTGCAGCAGGATGTCCTACATGATCCTGCAGTACACAGCCCCCAGCCTTGGGCCTTCCCTTTCATCTCAGCTGGCCTCAAGCAGTATAATGATGCCAAAAGTGGCTCTGATGCTGGGGGGCTTATTTGTCTTCCCTATTCCTTGCTTTTTCAAGGAGAAGATCAAAACAAGCTGACATCTGGTTGCACTTCACTGCCATGCTGGTTTGTCATGTCGTTCTTCCACAGCCTTTCTTTTCCTTATTAATCACCCCTGAGCCAACAGCTGACACAAACTCACGCCCCACACAGCCCACAAGAGAGCGCTCCCTCGCTGGTAGTCAGTACAATTTTCCAACTGGTTAAACTGGAAAGCAACACAGCTGGGGTGGCTTGGTCCCTGGGCTGCTCTCCAATGCCCTGCTCACCCCCAAATCCCAACAAAGTCAGCTCCCTGGGAATTGGACACTCCGCATTAGCAT
This sequence comes from Pavo muticus, assembly GCA_016647715.1. Taxonomy (NCBI): domain Eukaryota; kingdom Metazoa; phylum Chordata; class Aves; order Galliformes; family Phasianidae; genus Pavo; species Pavo muticus. The sequence goes on along the minus strand of JACDJE010000432.1, from coordinate 756,347 downwards.
CTGCTCTGTCAGAGACGTTGCAAGGTTGTTTTAGGAAAGATATTTCTGCACAACTCAAGCACTCGCCTGCAAAGCAGGAGGGCATAATGAGGGAGGGGTTTTCTGTTCTCGCAGCCACACATTTTACCAGGTGCAAGTGTGATTTAACACTACATCATCCAGACTGAACCGTCACCAGCAGGATTTTCATCCTCAGGACAAGCTGAAAACAGTGCTGGTAATATATATTTCATTGCTCTCACCCTTTCTTTTCGTATTTGGGGATCTCCTGTCCAAAAGAGTCTCAGTTATTCCAGTAAAAAACTAAGCACGGTGTGTTTCTCTGATTAAGTGATGATCTGCTCTAGAGAGAAGAGTGGCAAGCCTCTCACAACGCATCACTTTAATTAAGTTTCCCTTGTGGTGAGTGTCTGAGGATGACAGGCAGTTCAGAGGACTCCCCACACGCCAGACTTCTCGCAACCACTCCTCATTTTATGTCAGTCTGAGTTTTTTCCTGCTCAGACGATGGCTGGGTCTCATCAAGCCGAGTGCGTAATAGTCCTTGTGCTGAGCAAGTCAGAGATGCAGCCCCCCACTTACCACACCCTGCAGCTGTAAAGTAATGCTATAAAAACACTTAATGAAGTGTGATGCTTGCCAAACGCCCAGCTTGCTCCTCCAGGGATCAGGAATGCCCTCAGCTGTGATTAAAGTGATGCTTAGACCCAGGAGGGGGAAGGCGGTGGTGGCTGGCTGGTGTGGTGGATCTCCTTTCCTGACAACCTTCAAAACTTCCTTTCCTTCCCTGCAGTCCTTCAGCTGTGAGGACTCTCCTCCCAGCTGTGGCTGGCAGCAGGCACCTCCTCTGCATTTGCTCTGGTGTCAGTTTGAACCTTTCAGCTGTATCCAGGATGTGTCTCCCTGTCCATGGGTACCCAATTTCCTGTGGCAGTCGTTGGATCTGTCAGTGAGCCTGTAGAGTTAACTCATCTCCCCTAAAACATCTGGGCAGCTGAATAGCTATATTTAGTGGTACCCCCATGTATTTAGTTACATTTCTTAGAATCATAGAATGGATTGGGTTGGAGGGGAACTCAATGATCATCAAATTCCAACCCTCCTGCTGCAGGTTGCCAACTGCTGGATTTGGATTTCTTGGAGCAGGTCCAAAGGAGGGCCACAAAGATGATCAGAGGGCTGGAGCATCTCCCCTATGAGGACAGGCTGAGAGAGCTGGGGCTTTTCAGCCTGGAGAAGAGAAAGCTCCAAGGAGACCTTATAGCAGCTTTCCAGTACCTGAATGGGGCCTACAGGAAAGCTGGAGAGGGACTTTTTATAAGGGCAAGTAGCGACAGGACAAGGGGAAAAGGTTTTAAACTGGAAGAGGGTAGGTTTAGACTAGGTATTGGGAAGAAATTCTTTACTGTGAGGGTTGTGAGACACTGGCACTGGTTGCCCAGTGAGGTTGTGAATGCCCCCTTCCTGGAGGCATTCAATGTCAGGCTGGATGGGGCTGTGAGCGACCTGGGCTAGAGGGAGGTGTCCCTGCCATAGTATAGCAGGGGGTTGGCACTAGATGATCTTAAAGGTCCCTTCCAACCCAAACCATCACTCTGTGATCGAGTAGTAGATAAGGCTGCCCAGGGCTCCATCCAACCTGGGGCCCTCCCAGAGGTAGAGGTCTCCCATAGGCTGTGGCATATCAATTAGCCCTATGCAGATCTCTCAGGTGCTCCATGGCATCTCAGATGCCACAAGGTACACCTTTATGGGTGCGTGGACTGAACCCAGATGTTCTCCTCCTGTTCCAGGCTATGTGTAAACGTTCAAGGTCAGGCTAGACCAGGCTCTGAGCAACCTGACTGAGCTGTACATGTCCCTGTTCATTGCAGGGGATTTGGACTACGTGGCCTTTAACGTTTCCTTCCAACTTCCTGTGCATGCAAAGCGATATCTTGTCTTTTGAAAGCTACAGTTTGTGTGCGTGCACAGTAATCAGTGGTTTAGTCTTCAGTAAGAGGCTGAGACAAGGACAACTGTCCAGAAAGGGAAGGTTTATAAAGAGGCTCCCAAGGCACCCCAGCTTGATTGATGGGCTAATGGAAGGCCTGACACTACTAGTTAATCCCCCTGGTACAGTGCCTCCATGTTAATACCTTTGATAAAGTGCCTCCAGGTCAACAGGAGTGCAAGTGTCATCATACCCAAGCAACAAGAGATGTGAAAAGAAGGGTCACCTTGGATCAGTATTCAACTTTGTGATTGTCCAGAGGCCTTCTAGCATTCCCTTGCAAAGTCTTACTGCTTCTAAGCAACATATTTGGATTGTTTAGTGGGTAAAACACCTTACATCTGCAATTTTCCCCCTCCAAAACAGAGAGACATCAGAGCATGGCATGGTTTTGGGGTGATGGTGTTGGGCTCTCTCCTTGCTTGCAGCTGCGGGGTTGAAATGAACCCATCACTCCAGTCAGGTGCTAAAACAGACAGATTAAAACACACCATGCTGTGCCTCATTTCCCCAGCTGCAGCCTGCAGACAATACCTCCTCACCTCTCAGAGATGTTTTGAAGACAACTGCACGAAAACGTTGAGGCCCTTCATTGCTATGGAAACAGGAGTCATTGAATTATCGCAAAGGGGTGGAAGGAGTCAAGTTGAAATGATAATGGAAATGCATTTGTGTCTCCTGCTCTACACTTACATGTAAGTCTTCATTCACCGGTCGCATATACGTAGGTGTTTAATCTCCTGTTGTGCATCCACCTAGGAGCTGAACACAAAATGTAGTCACCTGTCCCTGGGGCATGGTTTCCAGCAAGGGCTTTATTTAACTTTATCAGCACTCTTTATTTCTGAGGTCTTGTAAAATACACACAACTCCTCCAGAGTTTGTTTAGCTGGAACTGGCTTGTTATAAACATCCAGATGAGGATGTTAACTCCTATTATTTCATTGTCTGTCAGAAAAAATAGATAAATAGAGGAAAAGCAAGCAACTTCCCTGAGTGGACATCTGTGCCAATGCTAACGGAGGTCGAGAAAATATATATATCTATAGAAAAAGACAAATTTTGCATAGAATAAACTTTTACAGTAAGAGAGAGGACAGTATCAAAGCATCTCTTCTACCCTCACCCCCAGAGGAACCCCTCTCACAGCAACCATCTCTTCATAATGAAGCCTTGTTCCAAGGCAGAAGACATATTGTTCCAGGGAACGAACCCCTGACACCAGTTCAAGCAGTGACTAAGCAGGGATGAGGTATTGTTGCAAAGGAGAATAAAGTTTATTGCTAGCCAAATTCCAGTTTTTGCTGTCATGGTGCCAAAAAGCTGTGTATTTAAGTACACTTAGCTTAGAGGCACTGCTTGTTTAGTTCAGAAGAAAAGGAAGAGTGATTATTTTGTTGTATCACGAACACAAGGACATGTCTTCACAAAGTTCAGGGCTCTGAGCTCAGTAATGTTGCACAGACTTCTATGCATGAAGCCAAACAGGTCAGACCAGGGTCTTGGGGTCCTCTCTCATCAGTGCTGGAGGAATCAAAGACAGGATGTGGCTCAAGTTTCCCAGCAAAACTGAGGATTGATTAAGAGCTAGAACATGGCTTAGGCTGGATGTTGGGAATGAGGAAAGACAGGAAGAGCTGGAGAAAGGGCTCTCCTTCTGTTGCTGCTCCTGTATAGTCTGCCGCCATAGATAACTGGCTGTATACTTGGAGAACTTGACTTCAACAATTGGTCTTGATGACTCCAGTTTACTTACCATCTTGAATTATCCTGAGCCAATGACATACAGCACAATATGCTGGCTGCAAGAGGATAAGCCATTTTCTGTTGACCATCTCTCTTCCAAGCTGTGATATCTTCATAAAGCTCCTTCATGCTTTGTATTGCTGCTAGTCACACTGTAGGGTGAAGTGCCAAAATCTGCCGTGGATGTAGGGAGTGACACCAAGAGCAGCAAGATCCACTCCAGGATTCACCTACACAGGACAGTGTTCCCTGCTTCCCAGAGCAGCTCTGTGTTTGCTGTCAGCATCTTGTGGGAGGAAATGCCAGCTCTGAATTCAGCTGTACAGCAATAAATCACACAGTGTACCTCAGCTTTAGCTGTTTGATCTCTGCTGATGGCAAGCTCTGCTCTCAGCTAATTGTCCAGGGGAGCTTATTTCAACATTTCCTCCAAGGTAATGGATATCAGAATCTGGCATTGACTTTTTTAGGATCATCTGTTCATTAGTCTCTGAATTTCTTTAGGTAAAATCAGAGGAGCACTTGACTAGAAGGATCACTGAGTTCATCCAGCTCGTACTGCTACAGCAGGTGTGGTCTGAATCTGCCCCAGCAGAATAACCTGTCCCAGGGCATGGACCGTAGCACTGATCTGACTTGGCCAGTCCAGTTGTCTCATGCCAAGCAAACAGATGAGACAATGCACAAGCTGTCTAGAGAAGAGCACAGGCTGATGGCAACGCCTGATAGGTAGCATGAAGGAGACCACTCTGTTCTGGTGCAAGAGAACCAAGCTATATGGACACAGCCTGAACAGCATGATTTGGCTCCAAGGCTAGAGAATATTTGTTAGTAGAACAGATGAGGCTATAAAGCCCAGATAGATTTGTAAAAATACACTAAAGAAATATCACAGGTTCCTAAAGTCTATAAGAAACCAAAAACCTTTAGTGGAAAAGCTTGGAAGGACTTGGAAGTCATATAACAAGATGGCTGGAAGAATCCAGAACAAGCACTTATGTAGGAATCAGGTACTGATTATGCTTTTGATTCCACTCCCTTGCCTATATCAGTGGTTGGATTTGTATTTAAGATTTGTTAAAGTGGGTCACATCCCCAGACAGCAAAGGATAAGTGCTAGTCCTAGCTATTGCTGCCCCACGCTGAGTCTTCTTTTATGGGTAGTGCAAACCTCTGCAGCAATTAGTTACGAGGAGAACACTTAATGCTTAACTTTCAAGCAGCATAGATTTCCATATGTGTCTATTATATATGCAGAGCGTCATTAAATTTTTATTGTGCTATTCTGGAGGAAAAACAATACAACACAAAAATTCACAATGAAACAAGCCAGCAAGCAGCGAAAGTTTGAATATAAATGGGGTATGTTTATCTCATATGTGATGGTCTGACTAGAGATGAAACAGAGGTGTTTTAGGTCTGTTTACACAAAGGAAACTTAAGAGTCTTATCTGATAGGAAAAGGGTGAAATCTCTGAGGTCTTTGTTGACACACTTGGTGGATAAGTTAGCCTCAAGATAACTAATAGATACAGCTCTGCAACAACACCACTGACAATATTGGAAAGTCTCTTTAGTTTGGGTTTGTTGCTTTTTCCTATAGATAAAGGGAGGAGTTATGGCGTAACAGCAGTAACAAATAACAGGGTTGGAAACACTGCAGCAATTGGAGCTCCCATCAAGTATTGAGCAATGAGGGTTCAGCATGATTGGATTTGGCTTTGTGGCTTGGCCCATTATAAAAAGAGGGATTGTTTGTAAAGCCCCAGTGTGGGATTAGATTTCCAAACTCTTCAAAGTCAGAGGGATGCTTGGATGGAGAGCAAAGGTTTGGGCTATTTGCTAAACAATAATAACAGCAGCTTCTGGTTGCTATGTTTGACCCAAATATTTCCTTAGAAACAAAGCACAACAGAAGCTGTTGCCAAGTCATATGAAGAAGTTGATTTGAAACCAAAATCAAAATGTAAATAACAACAGCCGTTTGGAGGGGAAAAGGATTACCATAATCCTGGTTAGGTAATCTGCAGGTGAAATTACCCACCTCAGCTTCTGTTCAAATGACCTGTACAGCCACGAGCACTGTGGAGAAATGGAGGATTATTTGCTATTTCGTGCTGAAGAAACTTCTGAAGAAGTTTCTGGTTTCAAGTTCAAAACAAACAGGAACAGCATGTTTCTTATTCACTTGGAAATTTGCTTCCAGATGGCATCCATAAAAAATATGCCCATAGTAGATGTGCAGGAAATCACAGAATCACAGAATATCCCGAGCTGGGACTCACAAAGATCACTGAGCCCAACCCCTGGCTCCACACAGGACCTCCCAAAATCCAAACCTGACATCTGAGAGCGGTTTCCCAATGCTCCCTGAGCTCTGGCAGCTCAGGTCCGTGCCCACTACCCTGGGCAGCCTGTTCCATGCCTACTGCCCTCTGGGGGTGCTCCTTTGAGGAGCTGCAGGCTGCCACGAGGCTTCCCCTCAGCCTCCTCTTGGCCAAACAAACCAAAGAGCCTCAAACATTCTGTCATTCTGTGACCAATGTAGAAAATTACCACTCTTCCAGATCGTCATATCCCTGGATGAACAGAGACAATCCTCACTTTTGCCTTTCTAGATTGCCAGCCAATGTATTCTTATCCAACTTTGCACACCAAAGTGTCCCTTGTTCAATTAGAGAATGTTGTAATCAGTGATGATTATGAATGATGGCCATATGTTTACAGCAGGAAAGCAGGAAATAAAAGATGTTCCCTGTAGCAAAACAGCCCCAGAGTTTTCTGAGCCTCTTGGGCCTATCAGCTGTGTATGGGACTAGTGTGAGGCATTCTCTGTAGCCCACAGCACCTACAGGACAATGGTGGCTGTTAATATCTTTTGCACTTCTGTCCCTGAATGATCCTATGTGCAGCAGTGGGCAGTCAACCAGTGGTCAAGATACAATGTCAGCATACTTCTAGGTGGTATTTATCCTAGAATCATATAATCATTAAGGTTGGAACAGACCTCTAAGACCATCTAGTCCAACCATCCACCTACCACCAATATTGCCCACTAAACCATGTTCCTTAATACCACATCCGCACGTTTCTTGAACACCTCCAGGGACAGTGACTCCACCACCTCCCTGGTGGGGAGTCATTTTTTATCCAGCAAAGAGTCAAGCCGTGGGCTGCCAGCTTCTCCAGGAGAATTCTGTGGGAGACAGTGTCAAAAGCATTGTTGAAGTCAGGACCTCATGCTGAAGCTGTACTACATCAACAGCTTTTCCTTCATCCATCAGGTGGATCACTCAGTTATAGAAGAAGATGAGGTTGGTCAGGCAGGACCTGCCTTTCATGATTCCATGCTGGCTGGGCCTGATCCCCTAGTTAGCAATTTTAGATGTTGCTTTAATTGCTTAATAGCTTCACTGCTGTCTCCAGTGTCTTTGTTTGTATGAGATGATGGGTGTGGGTTACTTGCCCCAGCCTGTTCCTAAACTGAACTCTTTCAGCCCTGTCTAGGTGACTCTATTATGACTTTTCTTGCTGTGACAGACCCTATATGCTTCCTGAAGATTCCAGATTTAGTTCCCAATATATCAACAAAGGTTGTAGCTCTTTGAGATGCTCTTACCTCACCTACCAGTGCCTCAGATTTGGAGGAAGGATTTACACACATGTCCTTCTTTTAGGACAGCAGTCCAAGTATCCGAACATAGAAAGGTCAAAGTTGGTCGGATTAAAACCAGTGACAGCCAGCCTGGGTGGCTGGCAATGACAGTTACATTATGAGCTGATTTCTCAAGGCCAAACAACACGTAAAATTTTCAGAATACACAAACTCCTGACGTTGGGGTGGGCTGAGTTTTTGACGTCTCACCCAATTCACCAAAGGGTGCTGCCTCAGCCACCAGGACATTCAAATAACGCTGAAGACAATGTGGCCAAATTGGTTGGGAAAATTCATGGTCTTTGTTACAAATACATCTGGCTGCTCTAAATGTGCAGATTTTGACCCAATGACAGACATTGTTCTAGCAAAGTGACCAGTATGACATATATAACCCTCTGGGAGTAACATGGTGTCTTTCAGCCTTTCAGAAATGAAAGAGCCAAGTGTCTCTGTCCTCAAGTAGCCTCTTTGGTTTCCAGAGGCTTTTTCTAGTTTAGTTTCTTCACAAGGGAGGAGAATGTGCTTTTCAGGAGACAGGAAATAAACAGCCTTCCAAAATAATTTGATATTCACATGGCTGTCAGGGACATTTGTAGTTATCATAATTAATGCCAACAGATGTGGGAAAGGATACTAAACCTTGTGTTTAATCCTCTGGCTTTTAGACCATGATAACATCACAGTCTGGAGACACCCTCAAATTACCAAAAAGCTGCTAAATCCATGCCCTGCCTGGCTCAGTGTAGCATCACTGGAGTGGATCTAGAAGCTGTGCATATTCATGTTTTCAACCTACTGTCTGGAAGTTGCTCTTCCCCACTACTGGTCACACATCCCTCCAGGTCCTATAGCCAGTCATGGTTCATGGCGCTGCCACAAAGTTTCTCTCTGTTCCAGCTCTGGGGATTTCACTGATGTGTTTACAGCTACACAATCATCCGTCCCATGCTATCTGATGGAAACCTTGCCCAGTCAAGTGATCTTTCATCTAAAGAGATGGCTAACTCTTCAACATTTTGCTGAGCATCTCCTGGACTAAGAAGAAATCTGAGCCAGGACAGGAATGGTGAGTCCTGCTACTAACAAAGGTGAAAGAATTTGGGAAGAAGAGAGGACTTGAATGTTTCTCTCAACAATCACAGAATCACAGAATGGCCTGGGTTGAAAAGGACCTCAAAGATCATCTAGTTTCAACCTCCCTGCTATGTGCAGAGTCGCCAACCACCAGACCAGGCTGCCCAGAGCCACATCCAGCTTTGCCTTGAATGCCTCCAGGGATGGGGCATCCACAACCTCCTGCAAATGGGCACAAACACACCAAATCTGACTTTCACATTTCACAGCATCATAAAGGTCATGACATCCATCTGTTCCCCAGTGGTAGAGGCAAGATTTGATGATAGAGGCAATATATTACGTTGCATCAGTCGGGCTTTTTCAAGGACTCCCTGCTGATTCTTCCCATTAATGTGACACTCAAAGAAAATGTTTCTGCACTTCTGTCATAAGGAATTATTTATTTCCTGGTTAAGGAAGTTATAAAAGTACCTGGGAGCATAAATGTTTGTGACAAGCCAACTCACATATAACCGGACTGGTTGTATCCCTCTCTATCATTCCTTCTTTCCAAGGAAAGATTCCTCATCACATCATTTCTGCCACCTTGAAATCCCTTTCAACCATTGCCCTCCACGCTGCTGCTCAGCATCTTGCTTTGTTTTGTAGTGATTCCTGGAACGGATGTGGGGCTGTCTGGGGACAGCGCTGTGAAATGTCACCTTCTGTTGGTGACATCACTCACCTGGTCTCATTTTTTAGGCTATAACTCTGTTGCTCCAAACAATGCTGGGAGAGATCTGAACTTGAACACCTTCAGATTCATTCGAGCCATAACCAGGACCTTGTTTAAAACTTCTTTTGCTTCTCATTGAAATGAGAAGCAGTTACCTTATATGTTTTATAAAACATCTTTTCTAATGTTATTGCCTGGGAAGCTTAGATATAAATAGGTCCCCTGTTACTTGTTATTTCATCTCCTCCTGTTCAACATCAGATGTCATGTGTGGTTACTACAGCAGTGGCTTTTTGATGTTTGCAGACTGAAGATGGCAATGCACAGCAGGACACAACCAAAAGCAGCAAAAATATTGTTTGCCCTACTTTCCTAGGGAAATGAGTACAATGCAGTCGTTCTACCTTTGTGATTTCCTCTCTGTAAGTGTTTTTGCCTACATAGCCATTTAATGTTCTTTTTTACCCAGTAATTTTTGGACGTGCTGCCCAATTTCAATCACTTCTAACAGAAAGGTGGAAGCCTTGAAGGTGTTCTCCAGTTAAAGATTTTCTGTTAATAGTCAGAGGAGAAAATCTTCACTGATTTTCCAGACGGAAAGGTTACAACAAGTTTCAATAGACATTAGAGGATTAACCACAGAGATCCACGGGAAGGCAGATTTCAGTAACTCCAGTGCTCAGAGCAACACTTCATAGCACCACATTACTGCAGTGAATACGGGTGAGGGGTAGAAATACAGAAATACCAGAAATTCCAAGAGGTACTACTAAAATTGGCTATGGGAACACACCTCCTAAAGTGCTCATTTGCTTTTGAATGTTAAATATCACCTTAAAAATTTCTAGTCTACCTCTTGGCTTATTTTTTTTTTTACGAAGAGGATAAAGAAAATCATTTAAGTTTGCAATGCCCGTAGTATTCTTCTAATGTAACTTGCAAGTTAAAAGTAAAACAGTCTCACAGTCTTTAAGCCAGGTTCACGCTGGCTGGACATATGTCCATTGGGAAAAGGGTGTTCTTAATTCAGGTTGACTTACTTTAGACAAAATTCAGCACAGTTTGCAGACATGCTTCTCCATTTTGACTACCTTACAAAGGAGGCAAAGTTGGAGTCAGAGGTGTGTGGAAGAGCTTTTACTCATTACTCCTTGACAGTGCTGTGGTAGTACTTTAAATCCTTGCCATCCTGAAAGAAATTTAAAACAAGGCTTTGGGCAAAAGGCGGGAGGCAAATATATGGGGAAGAAAGATAATAGCTTGGAGCTGACTCAGATGGTAATGAGTGAGTAGATTAAAACTCCTGTAAAGTAACACTCTTTGAGTTTTTGGTTTGACATCTGCCTTCTACCTCCAAGGTAGCAACAACTTCATGTCTGCTGGTTCCAGTATGTGACACAGAGACTGAATCCAACCTTTGGGGATGGGGCTGAGTTTCGGTCTCAGTGAGCATTTGTAGGGCCCATGTGACCCTCTAAAAATGTATATTGCTATTCCATCCCTTTCTCAAGACTATCACCTTGCTGCTCTCCTTACTCCTTTCATCAGTTTGAAGAAAAGGGGGACATGAGGCAGAGGGGAGCATGACTTCTAACAGCAATCCTTTAAGCCTCGTGTGAGCACCCATCCTGCGTAAGAAATCCTTCTGTCATAGCTTTCCCATGCTCTCTGACCCTACAACCTAGTTCAGCTCTTCTGATAGTCCCTTCCTTGTGTCCTCACAGCTTTGTCCAAGAGCCCTTTGTCAAACCCCTCCAAGCAGGGCCACAAATGGTTGCGAGACATCTGAAGTGGCCCATTCTAGTGCTTCCAGCTGTGACATCAGCATGAACCCTCCTTGACCAAGCTCAGCGAATCCCCGGCACTGGCTTTGCCTGCCCACACAAGGCATCCATTATTTAATCTGTTGATATAACCCCCTCCAACACACCCCCACAAGGCTGTCTGGGGCTCCTTGACATTTTTGTGCTCCAGAATAGCTTGGCAATGACAAGTAGCATGCAGGAGACAGGACCTCATGCTGAAAAAGGAGAGGCTGTTGAGAAGTGCTTGATGCAGTTTTACTGACCCAGTAGGGCCAGTAGATGGGCCAAAACAATGCAGAAAAAATTAAAGAGAAAACAACATTCACATCCAAGAAGCCTTTCTCATGCTGGTGGTGAGAATATGACACCTGCCTTTCTTAATTTCCAATTACTTTTTTTCTTCATCATCACTCATCCAGCAATGGGCAAAGGGGATGTTTTGTCCTTGCTGATGTTTGATGAAGTAGATTTAAGCAGACAGGACACTGGCCCTGGTAGCATCATGGTAGTCTATCTATTATTCAGATTTTCTATCTACTGGTCCCTAGATGGATCGATGTGTCTCCCAGATGTACTTCCCTGTTCATGCAATGCTGTTTTTTGTTTTCTTGCTTGGTAACCTTGTGCTTGGTGTGTGCACATCTAATTATATTTTGTTCAAAGAGAAAATGTCAGCAAGCTTGTGCTTTCAGGAATGATGGATATTCCCATCTCTGGAAAGAGCACAGCTACGAATGGGAAGTATCCACAAGTTTGAAGTTAACACAGCACACTAATGAGAGATAAATATGTAAATTAATAAATATTATGATAATAATAATGATAAACCAACACTGTTACTCTTTTTTTCTGCTGAACTGCAGCAATAAAGAGACACTGGCAATAAAGGAGGGGAAAGAAGCATCCAGATGATCAGGGCAGGAAACAGAAATATAAAGTCTGGTTTCAGTTCTGCTGGTTGCTGATCTGCAGTCTTGGTGAGAGCTCATTTTAACCATCTCTACTCTGTGCTGGCACTTTCCTACCTTTTCTTCCTCACTGCTCATTCTTTATGCATGTTTGACTCTCTCCTGCTCCTCGCAGTCTCCTGAAACTGTGTGGACCCACAGCAGAAAGATACCAGTCTTCAGTGGACACAACATCTTCAACAAGCTCAGCTGCACACACAACCAAATTTTAAGTAGGTTTTACATAGGAAAACTCTGAATATGTTTATTGGTTTTGGGGCTGTCTCTTTCTATAGGAAATTTTATGATATTGTGGCTGCTGGAAAGGTTCTTGGTGTAGACTCTTGCTGGAAAACGCACTATATGCAAAATGTAATGTTGTTGACATAACTTGCAGATGACTGAAGCTCATCAACAGTAGCAAACAGCTGGTGTGAGTCAAGATGCAAATTAGTTTTCCATGGTAGACAGGAAGGCACAAATAATCATCTCAAAATGTAGTAGTAGAGACCTACTTCTGTCATTTAGGATCCTATGCAATTCCAGGACATAAACTCTCTTGGCCACGTGGGAACTTCTTGTTGGAATCAGCTCAGATACAATCCCTTTGGAGTCAGGATTCCTGCCATTGGTTCTCACAGTTGGGATGATGCTAAATAGTTCAAACAGAATTGCATTGAACATAAATCTTTGATTTACTGGCTCAGGCGAGAATGTTCAATTTTCATTGGCCTTTTTGGTTCAGATGCCATTGGAAGGCAGCACTGGTCCCTAATTATAGACATCTGTGAGTAAGGCATTTCACAGCTGCTGTGCTATAACAGGCAGGGAAAAGCTCGGACAGAAGCCAGAGTTTTCATGGCATGCTGGATGCCGACCGCCAGGTCTCCACTTGGTGCAGAGTGGTTTTTCCCCTGAGGAAAGCAGCCAATGCCAATGTCTCCAGAAGCTGCACAGTGGTAAGAATAAAAATAAAATAGCCTTAAGCAAAAAGCCAGGAGACAGAGGGAAGAATATTACAGAGTAAAAAAGGTGGTTATACTGCACTGCTTGGTACCTCTCCCATCACCATGGGACTGTAAATTAGACAGGAACAACTGTAGGTGTCATATGGAAGGAGATGTTGTCAGTTAGGCCAGTCATGGTCCTGAGATACCTTGTGTCCTGCCTGCCCTCTCCATCAATTTTATGTGTCAGGCTTTCTCTTCGCTCTCTTCCCTTGTCCTCAAAGATGTTACACCACAAGCATCCCTGGAGCTTGGGACTCTGGAAGTGACAATAGCCCTCCCAAGAGCAAATACATCTGATGGCTTAGAGCTCGGTGCCAGCTATAAATAGTGTGATAACAACCTGAAAATACACAGAAGGACCCAGCTGTGATGGCAAAGAGCTGTCACCATGTGCAGGAGATGCTGCTTTCCCTGCCACTGGCAGTCCAGGAACAGCGGCTGTGAGCTCTCCATGGAAGGCGTCCAAGTCTCCTTGTGTTCAGACAAGGAAGAATTCGAGCTCAGCCCCCCCTTCCTCACAGCCCCTGCTATTTCTATCTCCCTTTCGTGTGTGTGTATTTTAAATAGATGCAGCCTTTAAATAGCCGTAACTTCAGATGTTAGTTTTCAAATAAAACTAACTGATGGACTGTGGTCTCCAGACAAAATGAGCTCCCTGGGGCAGAGTCTGGTCTCTCCTTATAGCCTTAGTCCTAGGAACTGGCTGGATCAAAACCAAGACCCTCGGGATGTACTACCTGGATTATTTGGTGCCTGGCTTTGTTCTTCTTTAAGTGACTGGGTTCTTCCAAATTTCTGGAAATTCCAAATTCTTGCTGGAACAGCTGCCCAGAGAGGTTGTGGATGCCCCATCTCTGGAGGTACTCAAGGCCAGGTTGGCTGGGGCCCTGGGCAGCCTGGCCTAGTATTAGATATGGATGTTGGTGGCCCTGCATGCGGCAGGGCGGTTGGAGCTTGATGGTCCTTGGGGTCTCTTCCAACCCAAGCCATTCTATGATTCTGGAATGAACATCATTTGAGTGAAATGTGTCCTTGTGTGGAGCACTGTGACAGACTTGGTGATGAAGCTCTGGATAGCCCAGCACCTGGCTGGAGGCAAAGAGCAACAAACGGGATGTAAAGCTGTGCAGAGCTTGCCTCCTTGCTTCAAACATGTACAGTGGATTATAGCGTTTGTGGTGTTTCACAGTTCAGATGAGGAACATCCAGTTCTCCAGCAGCTTCCACCCAGTTATAACTAAACCTTACCCTGAACCAAAACTTCCATGCCTCTGCCAGCAAGAATCAATCTATTTATACCAGATCTGATCACATCTGTATCAAAACTGAGCTTATTAAACAGATCAGGCCTGAGTTTCTTTGCTTGTAGTCAGATTCTGCAGCTATCACACAGGGGCAAGGACCAACAGTTTCTTGAAAGCAAAACAGCTTTTCTGCCAGGCTCCATTCCTGAGTCCCAGGATGTACCTCTGTTCCCCTGTGAGTGTTTTCCAGTGTCTTGGTCAGCCAGTGAAGATGGATTTGAAACAAAAAGACAACTCAGTCTTTTTTCCTGAGTTATCTTTGCTAACTGGATTACCAGCTGATGCAGGAGATGAGAGAAATGGTGGATCGACAACCAAGGAGGTTGTGGATGCCCCATCCCTGGAGGCATTCAAGGCAGGCTGGATGTGGCTCTGGGCAGCCTGGTCTGGTGGTTGGCGACCCTGCACATAGCAGGGGGGTTGAAACTAGATGATAGTTATGGTCCTTTTCAACCCAGACCATTCTATGATTCTATGATTCTGTGTTGGTTTTAAACCTGCAAAATGCTTCAGCTGTTAAAAACATCAGCAGTTCTGCATACTGAGGGAAGGAGGATCGGGTTTTTCTGGGCAGAGCTTGATGCTGACTGGCCTCATAGCAAGCATTACGATGTGTAATGCTGTCCAGAATTACAATGCGCTCAGCTCCTCATGCACTGAGCGCACTGAGCAGGGTGCGGCACTCACTGACGCATCTTTCCTTGACACAACTGGCCTTGACCATTGCTCGAAGTAGGATTTGGGCTGGGACAATATCCACAGACCACAGGGCTGGCTGTTTGGCTTGTCTTGGCAGTGTCCCCGCAGAGCTGATATAGCAGTCTGGTTCCTCCAGACGTGGCTCAGAAGGAAGAGCTCATCAGTCCGGTGAAGTAACTCAAGTCTCCACACTAGGGTGGGGCAAGCACGTATTTTTAACATGGTAGCTAAGCCAACGCAGTCCTTGATTAATTCATAAAACAGGGACAGTGTGAGAAGTCCTGAAATTCTTGGCTTCTGGCAGAGATGCTTGAAAGCATCACACCACGTAACTTCATACAACCAACTGCACCTTGGCCCATCTCCCTCGTAGGGACACTTCTAAGGATTGTGTGAGAAATTCCAGCAGTGCAAAGCAAGTGCAAGCAAGTCCACATAATCTCATCCAGAATTTTCCTGTTCCTCACACATCTGCCACGTAGCGGGACCAGGATTTCCTTTCACTTCTGTTTAGGGACTTTCAAGGTTGTAGTCGTTATTTCCTAGAAATGAACAGACCTGGGAAGGCATTCACATCACCTCCTTTTCAGGGAGGTCTCAGTGTGGAGAAAAGAGGGTTACAAAGCTATCAAACCCCACAATACAAAGCCATCCTTTCCTCTGCTGTGTGCAAGTGGGATGATTAAAGCCCCTATAGCCAGTTCTGTGCCATTGCTCAAGCAAACTGCACTGCTGTTGTTGATCCTCCGATAGGGGAGTTTTGCTGTCTGAGTTCTGCCACTATAGAGAAAAAAATTGTAACGACTGACACAGCCACAGACAACATGTGTGGCATCAGGCAGCCCACATTACAGTCCTTTCAGAGACAGCAGTGCCTCTGGCAAAGGCTGAACTGGTCAGGTTACACATGTGCACAACAGGATTAGAGAGGGGTGTGTTTAACAGAAAAAGAAGAGTTTCAATTCATCCTGGATGTAGTCTAGCGTGGCTAAAGCACAAGAGTTTTCCACAGCTATTGGCCCACAAGGGGTCAAGATTCACTCTTAGCACTTTCAGCTCTCACCCCAAACTTTCTGCAACACTAGAGAGCTCTACAGGGAGAGATTGTCAGCACAAATCCAATGAGAGGCCCTGCATCCTGACCCCACAGTAGATGTGCTCAGCCTGTCATCTCCACCCAGACTGCAATAATGAGGTTGACACAGGCACTCCCTAACTCAACATCAGATGTGCAAAGCCTCATTGAGCATGCTGGCATAGCTGGAGACAGGTAGGACAAAGCTGCTCTGCTGTGATTAAACAGCTTTGGGGCAGCCTCCACTTTTAAGTCATGGCATTTAGGGATGTGGTTTAGTGGGCATGTGATGGGTTGATGATTGGACTGGATGATCTTAGAACTCTTTTTCAACCTTAATGATTCTATGATTCTGTGATTATAAATCTCAGGGGCATGAAACAAGTGTAACGTGAAGGGAGTGACTTCATCTCTATCTCTACATACAGTGTAGATACATCCAGACTCGCTTATTAAGGTCTAATTGAGGAGAGAAGGGTAGAAGTTTTCTTTTGTTTCCCTTTCATCTCTTAGAATCATGGAATAGAATCATAGAATCACAAAGGTTGGAAAAGACCTCCAAGATCATCTAGTCCAGCTGTTCATTTACCACAAATGTCTCCCCTCTAAGCCATGTCACTTAATACAACATCTAAATGTTTTTTAAGCACCTCCAGGGACTTAAGCTCCTATAGCCAGTTCTGTGCCACTGCAGGGACTCAACCACCTCCCTGGGCAGCCCATTACAGAACCTGACCTCTCTTCTGGAGAAGAAATTTTTCCTACTATCCTATCTGAACCTCCCCTGTCACAGCTTGAGGCCATTACCTCTTGTCCTATTGCTATAGAAGAGGCCAACACCCACCTTGCCACAGTCTCTTTGTGCTTCGGTGTCATTTTGGTCCAAGGGGAATAAATAATCTTTTCCTCTTCTACTGGAGGACTAAAAGGAGTTAATAAGGCATCACATGTAGGACACGTCAAAGCCTTCAGCTGAAAGCCTTCTCCCACAGTCACATTCTCACTCCTTTGCTCCCGAGGAGCTCTATCCCATTTACTGCAGTCACATGATGGAGAAAAGCATCACTCTGCAGAAATTGAAATATCAAGCCCCCAGCACTGGAAATGCTTCTCCTAAGGGCTCAGAAAGCTTTTCCTGGAGGAGAGCACCAGCAACACTGCTTCAGCTCAGCTGAGCCTTCCCTGCATTAAGTAACTCCTCTGCTACCTAAAGCTGCAGAGATCTGAGCACTCGCCTTCCCCCTCCCCAGGTCTCCAATGCTGGGAGCCCTCCAGCATCTCGTTAGGTTTTCTTTATTAAGGCTTTATGTACAATGAGGGGTTTTGTAGCGAAGTGATGGAGGGCAGCCAGTTTGTGTGGGATTCTTTGTCTTAGGTTTTGTAAGAGCAGGTATTGTGAAGGCATTTGACATGCCCAACAACAAAAATGTAAAGGCAATTTAATGACATATTACTTTTAATTGGGGATGGGGAAGGAGGGGAGGAAGAAGAAATTGCCTGGCTCAATTGCTGCCTGAGAGCTCAGGTGGGAATTTATTGTAGTGGTTCCCAAGACTGCCAATTGCCCATAGCAACATATTGTGTAGGAACCCAGCATCCAGTGCAGAAGTGATGAAAGGTCCAGAGATGAAGGCAGAAAAGTGGTTGAATGGTTTGGGGAGGGAATAGCAACTCCAGGTGGGCTTCAATTAATACAAGAAGCCTTTAGGGGAATTCTGTTGCACATCACAGAGGCCTGTGGAGGAGTAGAAGTTTTGAGTCCCTCGCTGGCTAGGAGGTGATGGGTTATCAGCAATTAAACGTTTATGAACACTTACTCTGCACAAAGCACAAAGCACCTGCCCTAAAACCAACATCTATTCCGATGGTGTAAAGTTGATCAGCACAAAATCACCACTTATCTTACACTGGCCAATACATAAGAAGCCAAAAACTGTGAGCTCTGCTCTTGACTTTGGCTATGGCCTGGCTCTAATGGACGTTTAAGATGGGGAACAGGGTGGGAAACATCGGATGCAATTTGAGATATCCAGTTGGATGCTCACCTCTTCCAGCCCTACAATCTGAACTGCTGTGGGTGACTGTGTGTGTTGGTGGCTTCTCAGAGGGAAAGCAGCAGGCAGAGGAGAAGGAAGAGAAGTTCAAGGAAAGATACTGGAGGTGATCACCCCATACTGTGCAGAAGAAAGCGACTTTCTTCCAAGGTAGCTCTACAGATGGGGCAGGATTTGGTGGTGTAGGGAGGAGAACGTACATCTCTCATCCTGGTGCATCAGGAAACAAAGGTGACTGATGGATGTGAATTGATCTTTACTCATCCTTTTGGAAGTATTGAGTGAGTTGGGTGAGGCAAAGCAAACAAAACTCATGTTACACCTTCCCCAGTCTCCTCACCCCCCCCCAAAAAAAAAGAAGCTTCCTGTGATTTCGTTTCAAGCATGAGAAGGGAAAACTTAAGAACAGTCTTCCTGGGAGGTCCTGAAGAAACAAGGCTGTCAGAGGAGGCAGCCAGTTGCCCTCCTGATTTGAAATCCAGCTAATTAGCTCTGACGCACGGCGCTTCAGATCTGAGCGGGACACGAAGCTGCCGGGTTTGATATTTCCAGGCCTGTCAGCCTGTGCATTAAAAAGGAAATGAGCTCCAACACAGTGAGGGAGCAGCGGGACTAATGAGGCACCCTGGGGCCATTTGGCAGAGAGGGAGAGAGACCGCCTTGATGGCAAAGCCTTCCTTGTCTGGCCTCCTGGTGGGACCCTCTGAGACAGAGTGCTGCTAATGGAGGGGAAATTCCTCCTCCAGCTTCCAAGGCACTCCATGGGGACTCTCAAGGGTTGAAAGAAGCACTGAGAAGAAAGTGGTCCTCAAAAAGAGCACAACTGTACAGCGAAGTGCAAGCTTTATGCAGCAGCACTGGAAATGCTTCTCCCAAGGGCTCAGAAAGGTGAGCTGGGCATGGTATAGGTGCAACTCCTTTGATCCTCTGTGCAAAAATCTGCTGTGTTTGGATTACAGTGCATGCTGATGGTATTAAAGTCCACCTGCAACTGGGAAAAAAAACTGCATTCAGAGGTGTCAATACACTTAACAGGTGGTTTTATCTCTGGGGAGGCTGTCAGGGCACAGCTACTGCTGAGAACACTGAGGCAAGTAAAGCTTCACTGGGATGTAACAAATCTGGGGGTCAGAACTTTGCCACTTAGAACAGAAGGAAAGTTTTTCTAACATGCAAATGGAACTAAACTGGAAATCGAGCATCTAAATTCTATCTAAGGACCAAGTTTCTCCATATAAGGGTTTATAACTGCTGGAATAAAGCAGTGTTTATCATAGAATCATTTGAGTTGGAAGGGACCCTTAAAAGACATCTAGTCCAACTCCTCTGCAATGAACATGGACACCTACAGATAGATCAGGTTTCTCAGAGCCTGGTTTATCATTAAGCCAATTGCAATGACACCACTGGACCTCAGAAAACAGTATTCAAGTTCAGCTGGTAGCTTATCAGTAAGCAAGCCCAACTTCTTCAACTGGAATTACAGACCTTACACAGACATTCTCCAGGTGCTTCAGCAATAAAAGTGATGTCACAATATCAATACAAATTTTTCCTAATCAATTCTGCAGCACAGGTCAGGAGGTTATTGCTACTTTTAATCAGTTATGTATTGAGAGCTGCAGCATTCTGTTGGTCGTTGAGGTCTCCAATCCCTTCCTGGAGAGCAGAGGATCCCAGTGGAACTTCTTGCTGCTGGTTGTAGATGTGATGCTTGCATTCAAGGCCAGAGAGTTGGTGGATATATGGAGACATTCAAGGTCAGGCTGGACAGGGCTCTGTTCATTGCTGGGGAGTTGGACTTGATGACTTAAATGTCCCTTACAACTCAAGAGATGAAATGGGAAGGACAGAGGGTCTATATTGTGAAAGTCACTAGAATGAGGCCAGCAGAAGAGATTTTCATTTCAGTGCATCACTGAAGAAATCTCATCCCAAAAGGAAGGCTTAGTGAAAGACAATATTATTCAGGTAATCTATCGTTATGCTTCAGAGAGCATAAGAAGTTTACATGAAAGGGTGAGAAAGCCATTTTTCACACGGTTGAGGGTATTGTACAGCTCACCGGCTGCATCCTGGGAAGATTCTCATCTTCCCAATGAGCAGTTGCTATCTGAGAAGATGGGATTAACAGGAACAAAGGTCTGGCAGGACCACTGGGCTGTAAAAATTGGCTTTGTCTGAGTACTCATTCTTTTCCCTTTCCTCCCCCTTGAAAACACTCATCAAAACAGATCACAGCTCTCTGTCCCACCAAACTGGAAATGCTCTGCTGTTTGCATTGAGAGGTAGGCATGTGCAAGCAGAAGTCAGAAGTGATGAACTTTGCTTCAGCTGGGAGTTTGCAGTGTTGTAAAAATGTTGTAACACAGCACAGATACCGAAGCAGAGAGGAGGTAGAAGAGCAGCCCATATCTCTACAAACAAAGAAAGGTACCCATATGTTGGTACTCCAGATGAACTCAGCCTCCCATTTGCACAGGCCTGGGCTTTTTATAAAAAAGAGTTTTAGATTTCAGAGTGCATCTGGCATAGCCATATTCCTTTGCCTAGCAGCAGTCTTTTACCTTGTTCCATGGAGCAGCTCCTGTATGTCAGGCATGGGAAACATTTAATTGTGTTCTAAGAGCTCTCAATGAGGTACATATGATTTGCATCTTTTTTTAAGATGTTTTCCTTTCTTTGCCCTCAGTTTCATTGTATAGCCATTTCCAGGGTGTTCTGTCACCTCCATTATCTTGTGTTGGACATGTCCTGTCCAGTTCCCATCTTGCTCCTTTTGTTCTTTGTACACAGAGATAAATATTTCCTCAAGGAAATAAATATTTCCTCAAGGACTTCATTCACGATGGTTGGACTGGATGATCTTATAGGTCTTTTCCAACCTTAGTGATTCTGTGATTCTGTGATTGCTGAGCTTAAGCAACATTTGTAGAGAGAAAACATATCTTTTATTAAGCCAACTACTTTAACTGGGGAAAAAAAAAAAGGAGCTCCCAGGCACATCAAACATTTGAGCCAAATGATGGTGGATGCAGACTGAGTCACCAGCATCTCATTACAGTGACAGAGGTAAAAGCTGACCCACTCCAGGGCATGTAAGCAAAAAAAAACCTGGAAAGTCATATATAATTGTCACAGATTTTAAGAGCTTAGTAGACTGGAGTCAGTCAATCTCTTGCTTGCAAATACCTCAGTTATGATTCAGATGTCTTGGCCTTCCAAGTACTCTCTAATCCTTTATTTCCCAATGCACTCCTGGTATAAATGAAGCCATTCACACAGCTCAGAAGAATCCCTGACCTCAAGCTATGATTCAAGGAGTTTGCTTTATAAAAGTGTGTGTTGTGCTGAAAGTACTCTGGGAAGATGTGAAGTATCACAGAGATACTGCTGTTGGGTACAACTACAGCTGGAAACTGAGACTGGATGCACAATGGGCACAGGGTTATCTGGGTCGTTCTCACACTGTCCAGAAAGAAAAAAAAGATTTAGAAAGAGGATAATGGAGAAAGAAGGACTGTTGGAACCATATTGCTTGCAGAAATTTGGCTCTAATAAGTTGTTCCAGAAGTCAAATCCCTGGAGGACCCTTCCAGCCCCATTTTCTGATTCTCCAAAACTAGCCAGTAGGCTAAAGTACTGAGATTTTTGGCAGAACTGTTACATGCTCCACACCCACAATTCTCAGGTCAGGTCTGTTCTTCTAGAACAGGTATGTGGAGCATTAGTGATTTCCTTGCATCCGTTATTCTTTATCCATGGTTCTTTGGGCTTTGGAGGAGAGAGACTTCACTAAGACGTTTAGCTTAAACAGAAAAATTCTTCCATCATCCTACTTGGGATAACAATAGGGAAGGATCTTCCAAACCTTGCAAACCCCACAACCACTGGTCATCAAGTAACTCTATCCACAAAGGTCACTTCCCACCACAGGCAACTCCCAAGAGCATCTCTGCCTGCCCTCTGCAAGCAGTTGGCCATGTGCTTTTACATAAAGGGCTCATCCTGGAGACCAGAGCCCTCCATCCAGTAATGAATTAGCAGCAATTAATTAATTAGCAGGCTGGATGTGTTTCTGGGCAGCCTGGTCTAGTGGTTGGCGACCCTACCCATGGCAGGGGGGTTGAAACTAGATGATCTTTAAGGTCCTTTTCAACCCAGGCCGTTCTATGATTCTATGATTCTATGATTAAGCAGAGCTCATCAATCTGGTCCGAATTGGACCTCCCCTGAACTGAATGGGAGACACACTGGATCTTGCCTCTTTCCATTTCTGGGGCTAATTATTACCAGCTAAACAGCACCAGGCTTTTCCTTTTTCTTTTTGCCATGCTTGTTAGCATTGTTTCTTCCAGCAGCTTTTCATCTCAATGGAGGCAATTGTGCCTGGCTGACATTTTAATTCTTTCCAGCTGCATCTGAACAAAATGACACAAATTAAGTGGAAGGGCTTAGGGGAGAGGGGAAAGGGAACTCCCTGCCCCCATGCTCTGTCCCACAGGGAAGGTTTTGTGCTCAGTGCTGCAGACGTTGAGGAGGTGCCACAAGGAAAGGTTTTGGCCATCACGCAGATAGCAGCAGAAGCCACAAGACTTCCCAGTCCCTCCACTCTCCCCAGGCATGCTGGGAGGCACCAGTGCTATCTCTCTGGGCCCATTCCCATGGAAGTCCCAGTGGGAAGACTTAGGAAGGATTTGCTGTTTCTCCCAGCAGAGCCAGACACACATTTACCTTTTCTTAAAGACAGTTTTCTAATGTAATCTGCTGCAGTGGTCCCATATCTTGGTTTAGGGACACTGAGTAAATATGGTTAAGGGAGCTTCTGACCTTTCCATGAAGGGTCTTCTCAGGGAAACAGAGGTGTGCTGGCTAAAGGAACATAAAAAAGAAGGGACTAGCAAGCTGTGAACCTCTTTAACAATACACAGGAATCCCAACTGTGAGCTAAGAGCTCCCTGAGTAAGATGCTGCATAAATACAGAATAGAAAGCCTGCTAATAGCCCTAGTGGCAATGAGAAGACTAAACAAGTGCATTGAAACAATTGTACTTATATATCATTTTTTTAGATCCTAAAATGTTTTAGAGGTCCCCAAGTGGCATGCTTCAGAAGCTAAGTTTTTTAGCCTAAGCTATGCCAAAAAAAGATGTCAAGAGAAGAATTAAAGGCACGACATCCTAGCAGGAAGTATTAACCACAGGGAACAAGATCAGGCTGGTTCACTAAACCACATGGTTCTACACAATTAGACTGATGCTGGATTAAGCTTGCCCTGAAACCCAAGGACCAAATTAGAGACAGATAGTTGCTATGTTTGTGTCTCTGCAACCCCAAATTAGTGAGCTGGGGTGGAAAAAGATTTGGCCTCTCAGTGTTCCCTCACTTCAGGATCCTTGTGCTTGTGGTCACACCATGTCTCCTAGCTGCAAGGGCAATAGGAGTGTTACCACTTTGCTTGGTATCTGAACACGTCTCCATCACGTTGGCCCTTCTCACATTTAGGAGGTATACATTTTTGACACTCACCTACTTCATTTGTGTTACATTTGCAGAGATCTTCTGAGGCCTTGTAATGCCTGATATCCAGTGTCCTTTTCCTTGGTTGCTCTTTCACATTAAGCTTTTTAATAAAGTGCCTTTGGATCCTAGGTCCTGCCTGACAGCCAAGAGTGTGTGCTATGGTCAGAAGGCGCAGCTGTGGTTACCACCTGAATTAGCACTAGGCTACTTGGCTTGGACACCAGGAGCTCTGTAGCCACATCACCTGGATGCTCCAACATCCTCAGGAACTTCCCATCCGGTGCACTGAAGGAGACAGCAGCTGGGACAGGAGCTAGTAAGGAATTGGAGAGACCAATGGATGTGCAAGGGACCATGGGGCGACCAGACAATAGGGGATGAAGAAAGCAGGTAGGAGTAGTGCGCACACGCTGAGTCCCCCATGAGCTGTTAATCCTCACCTGAGATGCTTGTGCTTTCTATACACCAGCCTCCAAAATGTCGTACCAATAGATTTGGACAGCCCATTGGAACAGGCTGCCTGGGGAGGTGGTTTGATAACCATCCCTGGAGGTGTTTGATAACGATGTAGATGTGGCACTGAGGTACATGGTATAGTGGGCATGGTGGGGATGGGTTGATGGCTGGACTTGATGATCCTAGAGGTCTTTTCCAACCTTAATGATTCTATGTTCCCATTTGCACCAGACCCAAGTGCTTGCATAAGGAACCAAATAGCCCAAAGCACTGCTCTGGTCTTGGAGCATCTCAAAGGCATCTCTGGAAGGTGATATGAATTTCAGTAGTCCCAAATCTGTTTCTAGGGGCATTTTTTTGTCTAACTACAGAGTCAAGCATGCACAGCATCCCAACCCACATACCTCAGGAATTCAGATTGTTTTTAGTGGCAGAATAAATAGCACAGGAAGCACCACACCAGTGAAAAAGTTAAGATGTTTTCCACAAAACCTCATTGCTAAATATCTCTGCTGCCTCGGAAACTAATGTGAAGAGCAGATTGCCATTTACAAAAACAACCTTTGCTCCTTTCTTCCCAACATGCCATAGGCTGCAAGACTCATTTTGTAGGTTAAAAGAGTATCTTTTTCTTATTTCTTTTTTTCTTTTTCTTTTTCCTTTTCCTCTTATTTTTATTTTTTAATTTTTCCTTTTTTCTTTTTTCCTTTTTTCC